>CM072537.1:10045000-10502500 GCA_036898165.1 Silybum marianum | reverse complement strand
TGTGTCTGTGAAAGTGCGTGTGTGTGTGTGCGTGCGTGCGCGTATGTGAAAGTGTGTGTCTGTGTGCGTGTATATGAAAATGTGTGTGTGTGTGCGCGTGTCTGTGAAAGTGTGTGTGTGTGTGTGTGCGCGCACGTGTCTGTGAAAGTGTGTGTGTACGTGAAAGTGTGTGTGTGCGTGTGCGCGTGTGCGTGAATGTGAAAGTGTGTGTGTGAAAGAGCGTGTGTGTGTGTGTCTGCGAAAGTTTGTGTGTGCACGAAAGTGTGTGTGTCTGCGAAAGTTTGTGTGTGCACGAAAGTGTGTGTGTACACACACTTTCTAATTTGAAAAAAAAATGGAAAATGGAAAATGAAAACTGGTAGAAAATGCACAACTAAACGCGTTTTCTAAAAATCTGAAAATGAAAAATGAAAACTCCAGCATTTCAACTAAACGCGTTTTGAAAATTTTTCATAGAAAACTGAGAATGAAAACTCAACTCCATTTTCTGAAAACGTTTTCTTGAAAAATGAAAACAGTTTTCGCTAACTAAACGTACCCTTATTTTTCTTGACTTTTAAACCGTTAATTTATTTTGAATTTGTTAATTTAGGTTTTTTTTTTGCTGCTCACATGACTTTGTTATCTTTAATTTTAGAGCAAACTATATGTTAAGTCTTAAGGCTTGAATTCCATGAATTTCATCAACCATGGTAAAATAAAAGAATAAATCAAGATGAAAAAGAGAAAGAAATAAAATAGAGTTTTGAACACATGTAAGTTCGGCCTTTGTAATAGAACAATTGGGCCTTCCAATTCAATAACAAACAATTGGGCCAACCCGGCCTGAGATTGACCATGGAACGAGACCACAACCGAAAAGTAGTAATCGGGTTGTCAACAGCTGTGGCCCGTTCAGATGGTCATGCCTATGTTCGAGTTTCGTTATCCTAATTGGGAGTTTATAACCGTGTTAGAAATATCGATTTTTGTTATTAAGAGAGTTAACTGGACTTTTCAATCGAGATGTTGGTTCGATGTGAACCAATGGAGCTCTACAAGTCTAGTCCTTGTGTCCTTTTTTTTTTGGTATTTCAAAGGTTTTATTATTATCATTTAACTAACCTGATTCAAAAAAACAAGTCTATAACTTTTTTTATACATTATAAAAATTGTTATTGCTATTCACCGGTTAATCGCTCTTGAGCATTTCATTTATTATCTCGATCCATTATCAGATCATGCATTATATTTTAGGAAATTTACACGTCTATAGGTAGACATAAATCAATGTTAGAACTTATAATTCGAATCAAAATTTCGTTACAAAACGATTCTTGGAATCAATAGAATCAAAATAAAATTTATAAACAAAAAATGAAATGCGTATATTCCTCATCATGTTAAGAGTCCCCAAGGTCCTCTTGACTTTTAATATGTGCTAGGTCCAACTAGATAGTTAGGCAATTTAATAGGAGCATATGGTTAGACAATATAAGGTAAACCAAAGTTTCAGATTTGGTCGATGTAGGACAAACCAAATACCCAACCATCAATATTAGTCATCTACCAGTGAAATACAATAATCTGTAATATTTTACTGTAACTCAATAATACAAAATTTCCTCACTAAAAATGAGGATTCAAAATTTACGATTAAACAAAAGGGTCTTTGACCTAATGGTATCCGGATCTTTAACCTCCTAGAAGGTATAACCGTATAAGGTTCAAACCTCACCAAAAGTGATGAGTTGTTGTTATTCTACCGTATATGGATATTATATAGTACAAAAAAAATATAAATAGCAAGTTGTGGTTAAATATTGTTTGCTAATTCCAAGACATGGTTAAAAACATTTGAAAAAAGTATATCGATACAGGGTATCAAATTAACGATTATAATTTTTTTATTTTTTTGGTAAAATTTGTTTGTTTCAAATTTCTTGTTATAATTTAAATATTTTACTTAAATGCTTTATAATATAGTGTATATATAAATATTTTACTGTATTTTACTTAAATGCATTATGATACAAGATGTTCGCTCATTATAAACTGAATGAATCCTACAAATTCGTACAATCCATATATAAAAATATTTTTTTCATGATTTTTTTAATCAAATACTTTGATTTAAGATGTTATTTCACATATGTTTGTTTCACATTGTGAAAAAATTACATATGGAAAAAATAAATGTGAAACTTTTACATTATGAAACTTTTACATATACTTATGAAAACAAATACATGTGAAACTTTTATATTATAAAACAAACATATATGTAATAGCATCTTAAATCATAGAATTTGATGAAAAAAAATCATGAAAAAATTATTTTTATATGTGGTATGTACGAGTTTGTAAGATTAATCCAGTTTGTAAATGAACCAACCTCTGTGATACAATGTATATATATATATATAGGGGTGGGTTCAAATGTGAACCCATATTTGGTTGTGAACATGAGGACAAATCTCAGCCATCCATTTAAAATCAGATCAAAAAATAAAGTTCAAAAACTCGCGGTGGCATTCTCGTAAATAAGTGGAAAACTCAGGTCACGGCTTAAAGGATATTAAGTGCTTAGGGGTATAATCGTAAATACTATTTTACGATTCAAATAAAAAGCACGTCTCCCTACTCTTAGGCCTTTTCGATACCGACTCAAATTTTTTGCGTTCATCTTCCCCGAACGAAAACTTTGACCTAAAATCCATTTTCTACTGAAAATCAACGAGATTACTTTTATTTAGAAAACAAAAATGGCTTCTAGTAGCGAAGAATGCAATCGTATTGAAACTTTTGAAGAAGAAGGTAAAAGTTTGCATGTTTATATAATTTTTAATCTTGAATATTTAGGTTTTGAAATGCAATCGTATAGAATGCCTTCTAGTTAAATGATGTCCGATTGTTAAACAGAATATAAACACTCTTACATTCATTCTGAATAAAAACACGGTAAATATTATTGAAAATTTGTATCTTCTATACAGTCTTAAGAAAAATAATAAGACTGATAGTTTATATTCAGTCTGAATACAAGCTAGAATTAGTTGTTTGTATAATAAGCGAGAACATTTATATTCGGCTGAATATGAACTACACGATTTTTTATTTATTATACCTTAGTGTTTATATTCGGGCCCCGAATATAAGCCACTATTATACAAACAACTAATTCTAGCTTATATTCGGTACGAATATAAACACTAAATAATATTATACTTTCTGTGGTGTTTATATTCGGTACGAATACAAGCTAGAATTAGTTGTTTGTATAATAATTTATATTCAATCTGAATATAAACACTAAATAATATTATACTCTGTGGTGTTTATATTCAGTCTGAATACAAGCTAGAATTAGTTGTTTGTATATAATAAATAATAAACTGTGTAGCTCATATTCAGGTTGAATATAAACACTAAATAATATTATAACAACCAAAAATTAGTCATTAATAAAATAGTTTTTGAATTTTCTGAATAACTGTTTTTTGAAGATGATGATCTGTTTTGAATTTGTTTTATATTGAAATAGATTAATATAAAGTTGTTATATTCATAATGAATATTTAATTAAAACAGGAAGAAAAAGAATGGTTGAAGGAGATAGTTCTTCTCCAAAAAGAATAAAGAAGTCAAAAGATGCAGAAGAAGAGAAGGATGTAAGAGAGAATAGACAGAATGAAGATATTATGGTGGATGAATTCAGATCACCTTATAATTTGATACCTGTGGATCCAAGAACAGAGGAAACAGAGATCGAGAAGAATGTTGCTCAGTGGATGTTCTCATTCCTAGGGGATCGAATGTAAGAATTAAATTTCAACACGCCCTTTTATTCAGTCTTAATATCAACATGTTGTTAAATAAATTCTAAGATATAATCATAATGAATATGAAATGCTATTCATTACATATGTGGTATTCATTAATCATGTTATTTAATTATTAATTTTAATTAACTACAGGGATGAGGTCTTTGAATCAAGCACAGGGCAAAAAACTATAAAAGTTTTCCTTGAAAGCTTGATTCCAGAATCAGAACCTTTTTCAAATGTAATAGACACCTTCTCTTACATTTTAAATGCTGAAGAAATGTTGAAGACAAACAATCAACCAAAGAGGTTATATTGTTCAACAGAAGTGTTGGTAAGAATATAATTATTATAGTTTAACATAGTATAGTAGATTACTTTCTTATTATTCTTTATATCACTTTATAATCTTCATACATAGACATTCATGATGAATACTAGTTTAACATTTGTTTTTTACAACAGCCGCATGACATCTTGGACAAAAAGTTTGATGTCATGAAAAACCAGGCCATATTCTCAAAAAATCTGCTTCACAATCTGGATAAATCTGCAGATAGTGCAGTGATGGGGAAGGTAGATTTAGTATGAAACAAGCATTTTAATATTATTCAATTAACTATTTTTTTATTCATACATTATTTATAAAAATAATATAAACTATTTATGCAGGTATTTTTCCCTGTGAGGAGTAATCACTATTATTTGATATGCTTTGACCTGAGAAATAGATCAATCCATATACTAGACAACAGTGCAGCAAAACTATTAAATGCTAAAAAATATCAGGGTATCCCAGAAACCGTGGTAAGTATGTATGTTATTCAGTCTGAATATAAAAGAGATTTTAATGAGTTATATTATTATTATTTCGGATTTTAATAAGGTTTTCATTAAAATTTTCATTGTGAAGCAAACACTCTTCATCAACTATCTGAAAGAGATTGGCGACGAGAGGTACAGATCATTACAAGACATAAAGGCTAAAAGGGAAGAAATGATATGGAGGAGCAAAAAAAATAACAAAGACTGCTCGATATTCATGATGTTGCACATGGAAACCTTCAATGGAGGGGAGCATTTGAATACTTGGCATTGTGGATTGGATGATGAAGCATCAAAAAACCAGAAAAAACAACTCAACAGTCTCAGAACAAAATATATTTCTAAAATATTGTTGGCAGATGTGAACAAAAGGAGAGACTATGTCATAGAAGAGGTCAAATACTTTCTTAACCTTGAACCAAGTTTTAAGAGTAAGTATTTAAAAAAAAACTAAGAAGGAAATCGATGCAAGGTTTGCAGCATTTACTTAGGTAATTCAGGGAGGTGGTGGAAGGTGATGGAAAAAGAATGGTGAAGATGACTGTTTTCAAGGATATGATGTTTGTTCAATACAAGCTTAAATTATGAGTTTGTATAATTGTAGCTTGCATTCAGACTGAATACAAGCTTAAATTATGATTTTCTATAATTGTAGCTTGTATTCAGACTGAATACAAGCTTAAATTATGAGTTTTTATAATTGTAGCTTGTATTCAGACAGAATACAAGCTTAAATTATGAGTTTGTATAATTGTAGCTTGCATTCAGACTGAATACAAGCTTAAATTATGAGTTTGTATAATTGTAGCTTGTATTCAGACTGAATATAAGCTGAAATTAAAAGATTATATAATTTAAGTTTGTTTATATTCAGACTGAATACAAGCTGAAATTAAAAGATTGTATAATTTAAATTTGCTTATATTCAGACTGAATACAAGCTTAAATTAAGAGATTGAAAGTAATTGTAACTTGTATTCAGACTGAATATAAGCTTAAATTTTGAGTTTGTATAATTGTAGCTTGTATTCAGACTGACTATAAGCATAATGTTATGCTTATATTCAAACTGAATGTAAGTTACAATTATGTTTAGGGACCCAGAGTGTTAAAACCACTATACAACTAGGACGAAATATGAAATTAACTCTAAAACTTATTTTTAGCGCGTAGGGGTATTATTGTAAATAAATAATGACGGTTCAAAGCCAACTATAGAACACGATGGAATTCCTAACAATGCACACATTGATCATTTCAAAAAATATACTCTCTCACTAAAAACCCTCTGCTCTCTACCAGTAACACCGTCGTTCACGTCGATAAGAACGAACTTCTTGCTTTAAGTTCAAACAACAAACAATGGACGCAGAAGCGGTTATGCAGATTATTCCGATTTCAGAGCCTTCCGAAGCAGGCAAGTTTTCTAGTTTTTATAGTATTATCGATAGCTAGGGTTTGTTATTTAATAAATGCTTGAAATCGACTCAATATTCCTTTTTCTGGTTTTACTGAACATTTAATGAATGTATTCTGTAGAAAATCACATTTCTTCAATAAATGCTTGAAATCTAGACTTATAGAGTTAATTAATGTTTATTTATTTCTATCAATATTTTTTATTAATTCTGAAATATAACATGTATTTTTGTATTTGTATGATTGTACATATAAAAACTGAATATAGTGTACAAATTAATGTTTATGTTATGTTTGTATTCAGTCTGAATATAAACTGCAATTATATACTATATTCAGTCTTAATATAAGCTAGAATTCGGGGCTTATATTCAGAATGAAGACGAACACAAAACACTCTGTGTTATGTTTGTATTCAGTCTGAATATAAGCTACATTTAAATACTATATTCAGTCTGAATATAACCCAAAATTTGGGGCTTATAGTCTGAATATGAGCACTAACAGTGTTATTGCTCATATTCAGACTGTAAATATAAACTACAATTTAGATATTGTGTAATTGTAGCTTGTATTCAGTCTGAATATGAGCACTAACACAAACATAAATATTAACTTAAAAAGTAATTTCTATATTCAGACTGAATATAAGGTACAATTAGGTTTTTGTAATATTTTAAATATAAAGACAGATAATAAATTGATGTTTATATAATAATATAATAGAAGGAGCATCTACAAAAACAAGGAAATCATCAACAGCCAAAATGTCTAAGAATCTGAAGAAGATAGAGGCTAACAAAAAACAGAAGAAGGGGAAAGCACAAGAAGTACAGGACAAAGAAAAAAAGAGGAAAGCTACAAAAACAAACGATGAAGGTGAAGGAAGTCCAATGAAAAAGAAATTCAAAAGAAATTCAACTAATGAGAAACATTCAGAAACTTCAGAGCATACAACGTACAGGTGTTTACAAATACGAACAACTCCAAAGAACCTAATGGCGATAAAAGGGAGTTTAAGTCAAGTACAAGTAAAATGGATTTATGATATTGGATTAGGACCAATCCTTGACATGAATATCGACACTATCCCCTCAAAACTAGCTTATAGCGTTGTTCACAGTTTTGATTCAAAGGACATGGTGATCAAAACATTGAAGGGTGATATAAAGATAACAAAGGACTCTATTACAGAGATCCTTGGATTGAAGAATGAAGGAGACAATATATATGAACTTCAATTTGAACCAGGCCATGAAAGAATTAGCGAAGAGTGGAAGACGCAGTTTGAAGATGATAAAAAGATTAGGCAGAAGCACCTCGTCAAACTAATCAAGGAATCAACAGTTTTGGATATCAACTTCAAGCTCAACTTCATCATACTTTTCATAAACACAATGGTCGAGACAATGAAGATGGGAATCTGCAATACCACCTTCTTGACCAATGTTGGAGAAAATTATGATTTTAAAAAAATAAACTGGTGCGATTACATATATAATCAGTTAATGATAAGCAAGCTTTTCTGGAATAGCAACTCAAAAACTGACTTCTATACAGGACCAACAACATTCCTTGTTGTAAGTATTCACTTACAATATTCCTGTTTTTTTAAAATTTTATAACATAGTCAATCTAATTTTAATTACCAAAATTCCAGGTCTTGTATGTAAATTCAACACGCTGTGATGAAGTTAATCATAGACGATTAAAACCTGCAATCCTCGAGTGGACGTCAAAGAAGTTGAAACAGAGAGAAAACTGTGACATTGAAAGTGGTGGATTTGGAAGGTTAGAGCTAAACACAGATGAGGTACATGATTGCATGGCCTCAAACAGAGAGAAAACAGCAGGGGTATGTAGTTTTTATAATATTAACATACATTGAGTGTGAATATAATGTAAAGAAATAGTATTTTGAATATCTTTAGCTCATATTCAGTCTGAATATAAGCTACGATTAGTTGTTTGTTTAACCATAGGTTATATTCAGTCTGAATATAATCTAAACGATTTTGTATGTAAGCTTATATTCAGAATGAATATAAGCACTGCAGAGTATAGAATTATATTATTTAGTTTTTATATTCAGATTGAATATAAGCTACAAAAATAATTTAGTGTTTATAATATTATTTCGTGGTGTACTTTATATTCGGTCTGAATATAAATACTAATAGTGTAACTATGCACTTTATTGTTTATATTCAGACTGAATATGAAATAAATTGAATCTTAGTGCTTCTTATATTCAGTCTGAATGTAAGCTAAATCTTGAATTTCAAAATACTATTTGTAGCCTATATTCATTCTGAATATATAATTTGCTAATAAAGTTTCAATAACCTTTATTCAAACATAATATAAACTGTGTAGTTTATAAAAATATTAATTATAATTATCTTTACTAATAAAAAAACATCAAAAACCAGGAATTCTTAGCAAGTCTTAACCATGATATTGAAGAACTGATGATAATGAAAGCTGAGATTGAGTTCAAGATGACAAGAGCATTAATGCTATATCCAAGCGATCAACCATTAAAGGAATGGAAGGCTGAATATGAAAGCCTATTTAAGATTAGTGAAAACATGATTGTTAGTGTGGTGCAGCCGAATGAAGAAAGAAGAGAAGAAACAAGAGAAGAAACAAGAGAAGAAACAAGAGAAGAAAGAAGAAAAGAGAATGAAGAAGCTAATGAATATGCTTCAAGAAACAGGTAATTGGTGTGGTGCAGCCAAATGCAGAAAGAAGAGAAGAAACAAGAGAAGAAAGAATAAAAGAAAATGAAGAAGCTAATGAAGAAGCTTCAAGAAACATGATCGTTGATGTGTTGCAGACAAATGAAGAAAGAAGAGAAGAAAATGTAGAGACTAGTCCTGATGCAATAATAGCTAATATTGTTGATGACATTATTACTGAAGAAAGAGGAAGGGAAGATGAGAAGAAAGAAGAGGAGGGAAATGAGAAAGATAAAGCTTTAGAAGAGGAGCGAAATGAGACAAGCGGAGAAGGACAGCATGCCATAATGAAAAGCCAGGATTTGATTACCCCACACGTTTCACAACAGACAGATATTAGTGAAAAAACTCCTCCTGCAAGTTGTCCAACATTTAAGCTATTCACTGATTCTGATTCTCCTCGAAAACCATCAAAATCAAAGAAAGATAATCTTGTTGTAAAAATAAAAGCAAAGGATAAGCAAATTGCAAAACCTAAAGACCAGATTGAAGATAAAAAAAAGAGAATAGAGAAGGTAGGTGATCTTCTAAAATCACCTTATGTACAAAGAGTTGTTGATGCTGAAGCAAAATTATATTCACTAGAGAGGAAGATTGGTGAATGGGTGTTCTCACTAACAGATGACGCTCTGTAAGTATCAAATTGAATTTACTATTATTCTGTATAATAATCATTTAAAAACAAGTTAATTCAAAGTAAATATAAAAACTTCAGTCAAACACTAAACTGTAATGTTCATATTATTGAACAATTGTTTCTAGGTTATATTCAGTCTGAATATAAGCTACAATTTTGTATTTTGGATACTTATAACTATATTCAGACTGAATATAAGAAACAATTTGATGGTTTGGATACTTGAAGGTTATATTCAGAGTGAATATAAGCTGTGCAATTTGCGCTATATCTTATATTCAGACTGAATATAAGATACAATTTGGTTGTTTGTATTCAGTTTAATATGTATAATTGTAGCTTGTATTCAGACTGAATATAAGCTAAAATTATGCATATGTATAATTGTAGCTTGTATTCAGACTGAATATAAGCTAAAATTATGAATTTTTATAATGTTATGGTTGTATTCAGTCTGAATAAAAGCTAAAATTATAAGTTTGTATAATTGTAGCTTATATACATACTGAATATACACTGTAATGTTCATATTCAGACTGAATATAATCTAAAAAATGTTACAAACCAACAGTTTATTATACTGAATATAAACAACTTTCTTTATTATAAAATTTACTTAAATATAATTTGTTTCAACAGGTCAGTTGTTTTTGAAACTGCTTCAAATAAAAGTGCTTTCAAAATAATTTTTGAAAGCATGATTGAAGATTCAGAAGCATTTTCAAATGTCATAGACAATTGGGCAAAAGTTCTAAATTATGAAGAAAGACTAAAAAGCAAAGACTCACCAAGCAGGTTATTTATGACAACAGATATTCTTGTAAGATCACCAATCTTTTTTCTAATTTAAATTACAACTTAACTTTTTATTAATTTAACATTTGTTAATTTTTGAACAGGGACATGATGTGTTAAACGAAGACTTTGATTGGCGTACATATTGTGACACTTTCAGAGAGAATATCAAAGAAAAAGTATTGAATAATTTAGATGATATAAAGAAGTTTGACCTGGTATGACACAAATACATTTAAGAAAATAAATTACTAGCCATTATTCAGTCTGAATATTAGATATTAATAAAACTTTGAAAAAACTTTGCATCTTATTTTAATATGTATCCTCTGTTCTTTTCTTATTGAATAAAACACAAATTAACTAGAATATTCCTCTGCAGGTATTCTTTCCAATCATAAAATCAGATCACTTTTATGTAATCTGTTATGATATAAAAAATGCAATGTCACACCTGTTTGATAACAGTGCCACAAAAGTGAAGTTTGATGACAAATACGGGAGCGTGCCTATAACATTGGTAAGAGGAACATATCAATTACATTATATGAATAACAAATATCATATCGATATATTATATTTTTCATATTGTTTAAATATTTTTATATAATGCAGCATAAACTGTTCCTAAAATTCCTTGCACGCATTAAGGATTCAAGATTTAACAAGCTAATCAACTTCCCACCCAAAAGAGAAGACATGAAGTGGAGGACAACTGATAATCACAAAGATTGTTCAATCTTTGTGATGAGACATATGGAGACCTTCATGGGAGGCCCTATAAAAAATTGGGATTGTGGATTGGCGAAAAAAAAAGTCGAGCAGAAAAGAATCTTAAATAGCTTAAGGTACAAGTATTTAACCAAGATGCTAACGTCAGAAATGAACCTGAAGAAGGAGTGGGTGTTGCAGAAAGCTAATGAATACGCATTAATACCAAAGCCTGAAAAGATGAGAATAGAAGAGATGCAAAGTTGAAGATAGAAGACAGACTGAGTTTATTTGCATGATGTTTTTAGTTTCTAAGACTATTGAACAATTCTTTTAACTTTGATTTGTAAATTATTCATACTTGATGTGTTTGTATTATTTTGGCTTGTATTCAGTCTGAATACAAGCATAATGCTTAAATGACAATGTTATGATTGTATTCAGAATGAATACAAGCTTAAATTAAGAGTTTGTATAATTGTAGCTTCTATTCAGACTGAATATAAGATGAAATTAAAAGATTGAATAATTTAAGTTTGCTTATATTCAGACTGAATACAAGCTGAAATTAAAAGATACAATTTGCTTATAATGTACTTTGTATATTCAGTCTGAATATGAGAACTAACAGTGTTTACACTGATAGTGCTCATATTCAGTCTGAATATACAAAGAACAAATATTGCAATTGTAGCTTGTATTCAGACTGAATATGAGCATAAACAGTGGTAGTGCTCATATTCGGTCTGAATATGAGATACAATTTACTTATACAGTAAATTCAGTCTGAATATGAGCACTAACAGTGTTTACACTGTTAGTGCTTATATTCAAACTGAATAAACAAAGAACTACTTTGTTATTTTGCAATTGTAGCTTATATTCTGTGTGAATATAAGCCACAATTAAAAGATAAGCAAATTATAGCTTATATTCGTACGAATATAAGATACAAGAATTGTTTTAGCTTATATTCAGACTGAATATAAGGTAAATCAATTTGTGTTTTGTATTCTTGTAGCTTATATTCAGAATGAATATTAACATACAATGATAGAATAAGCAAACTACAACTTATATTATGCTGAAGGAGAAGACTAAAACACTATATATTCATTATGAATACTAAGTATTATTGATTTTGAATTAAAAAATGAACTCATTATTTGTTTGAATGACTATTTGCAGAATACAAACACAAGATCAATCATTTTTTGATGGGCAATTACGTGAATCATGATTACACATTTGTTTACAAACCCTACATAATCTCTTTGCCTTTTGAGCTTTAGCAATTGCTTTTTCTTTACCGCTCTTCAACCTTTTGCCTGTATCACAACCTTTGCTTCTTATATCTTTCGGATTTTGAATGTCAATAACATCTGGTTTTGAAACCCCAAGTAATGCCTCCATTGTCTCTTCTGTATTACGACGAGGAGCACTACAGCCATTTGCCAACAAAGTATCCTTCAACTCTTGCATTTTCAGAACAAAATCTTGAAGCTTTTCCATATCATCAACTACTAGACCAAGACAACTATCAAACGCAGCTTGGGCATCATTTTCAAGTATCTCACGGCGCTCATTTCTTTCTCCAACATAATGACGTTTCTTCAATAATTCAGAAGAAATCAGAGCTTTTGTCCACCGCTTCACAATATACTGCCGAGGTATTTCTTCAACGCCAAAATTTTTCATAACACAAAATATATGACGACACAAAATACCAAAATGATGAAAAAATAAGCAGCTACAATGATATGATCCAGTGGACTTATTATGCACAACCTGAAATCAATTTTAAAAAAAATTCATTATTCACAAATGAATGATAATTGGTACCTTATATTCAGTCTGAATATATTCTACAATTATGGAATTTCAGTGAACTTGTAGGTTATATTCAGTCTGAATATAAGCTAGAATATTTAAAAGTATATTTGGTTCTAAATAAGATGTACCTTGTGCTCAGAATGTATCATAAAAAACCCTGCATTGGTGCTGCATTCAGAATCCTTATCTTTAGATTGCACCTTTTTCTTTTCAACAACAACAATAACATCACAACCATCCTCCAAGCTCATAGATGATTGAAAGCACGACCAAACTGAGTGCTTTATCTCATTCTGAACATCCCTAAAGATAGAACGTGTATAGATCTTAGAAGCATGAACTTCAATTGGAAGTGGTGTGCTCAAATTTTGGCATCGTTGTTTTTGTCTGATGGTTTAGCAGCCGATGATTGTTGCATTGTTTGTCCATAGCGGAATCAAATGAATCCATAAACCTCATAAGATTTGCACCATCATGAAAAAATAGTGAAAAAAATGAATTCTCACTTTCAGATCTTGATGTTGTTCTCATTAAACAAGCCATTGGAATTTCCCTATAAAAAGATGGGATCCATCTGTGCCTATTTTCAAACATATAAGATAACCATTTATGCCCAATAAGACCAAAATCTGTCATTAGAGTAGTCCATCTCTCTTCGAATTGTTTAGCATCAATTTGTTCATCCCATATAATTGCATGGAAACGTTTCTTGAAATCAGAATTTCTAATCACGTTTGAAGTAACCTGCATACAAAATGAATGTCAATAAACAAATATATACTAAAAGAATGCAAAAAGAAAAAAAAAATTCAGCTTATATTCAGAATGATTATAAACATAAGAATGTATTATTACATAACAATGTTTATATTCAGACTGAATATAAGCTACAAGTAAGCAAACACCAAATTTTTTTAGTTTATATTCAGTCTGAATATAAGTTAAACATAAGCAAACACCAAATTGTTTTAGCTTATATTCAGACTGAATATAAGCTACAATTAAGTAAACAACAAATTGTAGCTTATATACAGAATGAATAATTACTTGGAATATTCAAAGTGAATAATTAATAGTAAAAAAATAATAATAATAAACTCACATAGTGAATATATTATAACTCAAAATGAATAATAAATATAAAAAATTCAATACCTTTGCAGGCAGTTTTGTGCTAATATGCCACATACAAAACCTGTGCCTTGACTCTGTAAAAACCTCAGCAACAGCTTGCTTGATAGCAGGACATTGATCAGTAACAACCAACTTCGGTTTCCTTCCAAATGTTTTCAAGAATGATTGCAGCAACCATATATAGGAAGGAATGTCCTCTGAATCAAGAATGCCCGCACCAAGAGTCACACAGTTCTTGTGGTTGTCAATTGCGGTGAATGAAACAAAGACCATACAGTACCTAAATAACATATCATAAATAGAAACTATTAATAACAACAAGAATGAAAAACTATAAAACAAAATAGAACAAATACATACTTATTTGTTCGGAAGGTTGCATCAAATGAGACAATGTCACCAAATTTCAAAATTGACCTTCATTGCCTCTCATCAGCCCAAAAAGCATAATTCAACATCCCTTTGTTGCATTTATACTCGAATGAATAGTTTGGAACATACATCTTCCTATCATTCATCTTCCTAACAAACAAGTTTGCGTCACTATCTCCAATAAAACAATTACGATCCCTTTGAAAGTTCTTATACTCTACCTTGGAACCACCTACCATTTCATAACCACCCTAAAGCTGACATAGAATATTGTGGGCTTCTGTAGCACCAATATTAGCATTCGACATTTTCATGATCCACTTTTGTTGAGAATAGTCTAGCTTCCTACTACTCTTCAATAAATGCCTTGAATCTTCATCAAATAAACAATGATTGTGTTTCTCTTCAAAATCATATAAAATATAATACCTTTTAGAAACACCGGCAATCTTGAACTTAACATTTGCTTTACAACCGGTTCTGATTATATTGGTAGTTCTCACTGGCTTATCAGATCCATCTAAACTGTTGGATTTCATAATCGTAAAACCCCTCTCTATTGCATACTAAATACCTTAAAGTAATTACCAAATTTGCATCTCTTTTAACAGTACTTAGTCTTTTATCAAATCCTGACTTAGAAGCATAGTTTTCATACATTTTTATACCTTCATCCAATGTACCAAACACTGTTCCAACAACAGGTTTCAAATTATCATCTACAACAGGAATCCAATATTTCAATCCATCATCACCATCAATACTAATACATGAATGACAATCTCCACCTCCGCTATAAAATTCATCTACAAAAAATAGTGAAAACAAGGTATTATTAAAACAAATACAATATTCAGAATGAATATTAACTACTATTCAGACAGAATATATACAACTACTTTATATTCAGACTGAATATAAACAATTTTAATGTGTAATATGAAAATGTTATGTTTATATTTAGTCTGAATATAAGCTAAAGCAAATTGTGGTGTGTATGCTTATATTCAGACTGAATACAAGCTTAAATTATGAGTTTGTATAATTGTAGCTTGTATTCAGACTGAATATAAGCTAAAGCATTTTCCGGTGGTTATGCTTATATTCAGACTGAATATAAACAATTTGTGGTGTGTATGCTTATATTCAGACTGAATACAAGCTTAAATTATGAGTTTGTATAATTGTAGCTTGTATTCAGTCTGAATATAAGCTAAAGCAATTTGTGGTGTGTATGCTTATATTCGACCGAATATAAACAATTTAATCGTTTATATTGTTTATATTCCCCGAATATAACCAAAAGCATTTTGTGGTGTGAATGCTTGTAGCTTATATTCATACTGAATATAAGCTAAAACATTAATGTTTAATAAACTGTAGTGTTTATATTCAGTCTGAATATAAGGTAAAAGATTTTGTGGTGTAGCTTATATTCAGACTGAATATAAAAACTAAATCCTATTATACTCTGTAGTTTTCACATTCGCATCGAATATAAGTTACAAATAGTATTTTCAATAATTTTAGCTTATATTCGCATCGAATATAAGCTAATATTCAAATTTGAATACAAACTATTAATAAATTTCAATATAAAACAGATTCAAAACACATCATCATCTTCAAAAAGCAGTTATTCAGCAGATTTAGAAAATAGTTTAGTAAAATACTTACAGATTGACGCATCTTCAACATTTGAACAAAATTTTTGATACTCTATATTTTCAAAATCTGTAACCGAATCATTAGAACAAAACTCTCGATCTGTAATATCTTCATCCGTAATCGAATCGCAATAAGAGAACAAATCACATGTTTGATCAACAAAGAGAGTAGAATTTTCAACAGGATCAATATCAATTGAACCTCGCGACGAAGAAACAGAGTCCATTGAATTAGAAATCAAACTAACAGAGATCACAATCGATTGAATTTTCTAATGAAGAAACAGAGTCCTTTGAAAAGAGGAAATCAACGATTTAGCTTCAGAAATCGCAAATTCAATTAACAAAGTTATTCACAGCAATGAATCCGACTAATAGAGAAGAATTCGATTAACATAGAAGAATACGATTAATGGAGAAGAAAACGATTAACAGAAAAGAAAGATATAAGCGGAAGAGATATCAACGATAACAATGAAAGAATAAAGGAGAATCTGTTTAAAATATAAAACTTGCCAAAATTACCCCTCAAGCCATATTTAAAGAACGGCTTCAATATGGCTCAGATCAAGGGCTGAGATCTGTCCTTAGGTTCACAACTAAAGATAGGTTCACATTTAAAATTTCCTATATATCATCATTTATCAAACTCATGGGTTGTCTAGTGGAGTTTTACGAAGTTCGTTATTTCGTTGACTTGACGTTAATATAACGTTAGAAGAAAAAAAAAAGATATAATAGTTTCTTATAGATGCTTTTAATTCTTTAGGGCAACAACTATAAACAGAATTACATTAAATTTTACTTAAAACCAAATAATTTTTTTTATATAAACTAGTTGATTATATATTATATTGCAAAATGGCACAGATGTCGATTTTTTGGTCAGAATGGCTACAATTCAATACGTCAATTCTGACTTAAATACAAAAGATATTTTCAAGAGTTGGGGTTGCCTTGGTCCTCATCTTATAACCTCCATTATCAATCACAATCTTGTTTTAAGCCCCATTCTTTTTAAACCTAATATGTTTAATAATACATGGGTTAAAAGATCAAGTATGATAGAATATATGTAAATCAAAATGTTGAAACCTTTATCAATTATGTTTAGTTATTTTCTACTGTATGAGATCCATGAAAGTTAGGTTTTAATCAATGTTCTAAAAAGCTCATCGCACAGTTGCCATGGTGCGCCATGGCACCAAGGCTTGTGTCTTACGCCACGTTAAGCCTGTGACATGCAATGGCCTAATGCGCAATTTTTGTAATTCGAAATTTGAATTTTCTTTACGTTTTTAATGTCGTATCCACTAGTTTTTAATATATAACTTAATTTAACTTGCTTATTACTATTAACTCATTGAGTAACAATACAAAACATATGTTTTTTTATATATAATATTGTATATGAATTTGAAATTTGACGCTGTAAGTCACGCCTTGAAAACGTCATGGCTTCGCCGTGGCTCCTAAGGCTTGAGGTTTGGTCTTGCCGCCACGTCACGCCTCACGCCATTTAGAACCTTAATTTTAATTCAGATTTGGGGTATTTTAACAACGAACTTAATTGTGCGATTCTTCAATCCTACACGATGTTGAGATATGTTTTCAACTTTTAGAAGGTCAATATTAATTTCATAATCACGAGAACACATGGATAATTTTGTGTTTTATTGTTTTCATCTTATTATAACTAAAACTCGTTTTGCTTGAAAATAATGAAACTATCAAACTCAATTTTGTAACTTTTGATGGTGTTTTTACGACAGTTTTGTTTTTTAGAATGTGTAATCGATCGGCAATCATCGTTTTTTGTATTAGCTTTTTCTAACATAAGACAGATAATTTTACGTTTTGTCAAATACGTTTACCAAAATAATTCTTCATTTCATGAATATGTAAGTTGTCAACAACTAGGATACAAATTTCATTTAAAAGGCAACAAAAATGTATTTATTTGTAAAATAATTAATTGCAAACAAATTTATCAAAATGATGACTCATGCTCCATCGAAATTTGATGTTGTCCTTGTATAATTAATATGGTAGTTGGAAAAAACCAAATTAAATTGTCGAGTTATTTACATTGAAAATTTTATGACTATTATTTATGCTTTGTCTGTTTGTCGATACTGTTTTTAATTGTTTGTGTGTTGTCATAGAAGATTTGTCTTCCTAATCCGAATCCAATTTTTCAATGGGACCAATATTTCATAGTAGATATGTTGGTCATGAGTTTTTTTGTATGATCAGGATCTTACCATCAATGAACTATAAAACGAGCGAGATAATGTTTCAAGAACAAGAATTTACTCGTGAAACTATATTAAATACGATTAAATCAGCTATGATGTATCAGATGACTATACGAATAGAAACCCTCATGGTATAGCAAGTTGGCTTTTTCTGGAAGGGTTTCCCAGCCTATGCCCAAGCTAATATCGGCAAATTGTGTATGTCTGTAATCGAACCCTTGGCAAATAGGGTATTCTACCATATCCCTCAGGACCTCAACCACTACGCCACAACTCTTATGGTTTATAGCAAGTTGGCTTAATAGTGGTAAAATTTCACGAACAATGGAGCATTTGAGGCTGGCAGTTGCAGTGTGGAATGTGGAGTTACAGTTCTTTTAGGAGATTAAGTTTCTTGTGGGCACTACGGTATTCTTAAACTAACCACTTATTAGGCCGTTATGTATCTGATTTCTCTCTCATATGAAACTCTTAGGACGAGCAGATATGGACCGACTTGAGGGTTGTTGATTACAAACCTTTTTACACAAACTATATGAATAGAACTAGAACTAAAAAAATCTAGAATGGAAACCATTTGTGTGGGCTAAAAAACCAGAAAACCTAAATTTCATTTTCAACTATCCACCAAAAACCAATTCGACTAGAAAGGAAATTCGGAAGCTTAAGATCTGATAACAATACTTTGTGCATTAACCGGTTGTTGAAGGGTCCAAGATGAAGTTTTGCCTTTTCTCGAAATAAGATTTAAACAAGTATTTGTTACCAATGAATAACGAGATAAAAATTCAACGGTAGCAAAAATTAATTGAATGATGTGGTGCATACACTTAATGAATGAATGAATGAATGAATAGTCTTGTGTGGTTTGTATGGTTTCCCATTTCCCTCATGAGGGAGGCAACCACATGAAGCAAACACATACATATACTAACCAAGATTTTGATGTTACATGGTTTAAGATAATGATACTTGTATGTTGACATGTTGGGCCTACATACCATCACATAGAAGGCAAGTCATCACACACATACATTTATACATACAAATTAATGAAAAAGAATATTGATAATTATAATGATTTGTTGAGATCTTTTGTATTTGATTTTCCTTTCAAATGATGTTCGTGTTTGCAGATGAGATTTAACTTGAATTGTAGGTTGTGAAAGTTACAAATGATTTCACGGTTGAAGATTGGATAAAATGGTCGATGATTAGCAATGTTAAAAAACGATTTTGAAAAAAATGTGATAAAATTAGGATATGTTATTTTTTTCCCCATGATTACCTTAATTACTATGTTACATATATGTCTTTCACTATAATAAAAAGTACTGAGAATCAAAATTACAATATAATAGATTTGATTGTTTTCTAATCACCTTTTCAACATAAATAGCTTCTCATTTGAACATAACAATATACATATGATGAGAAAGGCAAAAAGAAAAGGTTGAGAAGATGAAAATATACAATCTTCACACATTATAATGTATTCTTATCGTGATATATTATTGTGTGAATGTTACAACTTATCCTTAAAATATTCATGAAATTGTTGGATCCTAAATTCTCAAAGTGTAATATCACATATTGGTTAGAGAGAGGAACAAATGTTGCCTTATAAAGGACTTGACACTTTAAAACCGTGAGTCCGAATGTGTGGACAAAGTGGACAATATCTGGTCGGTTGGCCTGAGATGTTACAGATGGTATGAAAGTCGGGAACCGGACTGGTGTCTGGTGTAACAACGAGAACGTTGGGCCCCCATGGGCTATCAAACGCATTTTAAAATCGTGAGTCCACGTGTGGACAAAGTAAACAATATCTGGTACGCTTGACCTGAGTTGTTACACAAAGTATTTACAGTTGATATATATATATATATATATATATATATGTGTGTGTGTGTGTGTGTGGAGAGAGAGAGAGGTGTATTTGAGAAGTGCTGAACGTGGGATTAGAGAAGTGATCCCAACCCTTTATCTGGTCAAGATGTGCGGCTTTGACTGTGAAGCACCGAATAATTCGGTTGCATGGTATGTGGAAGAAGATGGAGGGTGGTTTCGTAACGGCAAACAAGTGCACATGTAAACCTATGTGATTCAGATATGAACTATCTATACATATCTGAATCCTTGTGATTCACGTATGTAAATAGTTAAATAGTGCACCAGTTCATGTTGGTGGAAGATGTCTTTTATGTGGTGGAAGTTGGTTTTGACGATGGTAGAAGGTGGCAGAGACGGTGGTGGAAGCTTGTTGTAGGTGGATGGAGTTGTGCAATACATTGTACATTAAAAAAAATATCTTGTTAAAAAAAGCAAAGATAAAAAAAAGTAAAAGGTGAAAGACCAAAATGTCCTATAACTTAACTGAATTATTAACAGTACAAGATGAAGTAAATATGAAATAAAATAACGACCAAATGGACCAAATCCAAAACAAAGTGATAACGATAGTAACCAAAAATGTAATTAGTTCAGAAAAAGAACAAGATATACAAGATATACTATAGGTGATAATCATATGGACTATGCAGTAAATATATAATTTGCTCTATATAATAATTACAAGAAGCAGCCTCAATAGAAAATTTTATCTTTTTCATCACCTTACACGTTTATGTTCATCAATAATTAGTTGGTTCTTTAAATTAATAGCCCACTTATTCATTTCTATAATATTTCTAGTAATATTTAACCAGAAAGTGTCATATCAATCTTATAAATCAATAATTTGCTATTCATGATGGCTTCAAAAAACGTATTTGAAAACCTTATTTTATGTTTATGCTATTGTGTTCTTAAGGTTTAATGTTTCAATCATCGTTTTAATTAAAGATTTACTGTTTCCTGTTTAACTTTAATATCTGATCTTGTATGCATCATTAGGCGTCAGTTATACTTGTCCAATTGTTTGGTATAAACATCATTTTCCAGTGCCTATAGATATGTTAAACATATGTGTACCAATGGATTAACAACATAAATTTGCATTATTAGATGTGGTTTGTTGAGTCTTTATATAAAATTTTGGTGAATCATCTGATAATTGATTCAAAAATTAATTTGATTATGTGAATACCTGATAATAACCTCTTAAACATAAAAAACCGAAAGGGAAAAAAACACAAAAGTGTCTCAAAACATGATCAAACAACGTTTTTTGGCCTCGCAAATCCCTTAGGTCCCTTCGTGTAGAGGTGTAAACTAGTCGAACTTTTAACGAGCTACTCGAGCTGGAGAGCGAGCTCGTTTATCTCGAGCTTAATAATTTGTGAGCTTGAGTCGATCTCGAACACAACATAAAACTCGTTTAACTTAACAAATCCAGTTTCATAACACAAATATTCAACTCGGCTCGTTCGAAAACTCGATTATATTTTTTGAGTCGAGGCACACCATTCGAGCATATACTTTTCGAGCCAAACATGCTCATATGTTCAGAGATCATACGTTAAAAATATAAAAATTTATCAACCTTTAGTCAATAAATGAGTTAGTCAATCCATAGTTCAAGCCCATAAACGAGTTTTGAGCTCGAGCTCAAAAACTCAAAAAAATATTCGAGTTTGAGCCCTACATTGAAAAAGTTATTCGAGTTTGAGTCGAACTCAAGCCTGATATTTTTTTTTCCAATGGAGCTCAAATTACATACTACTTAACTTGCTCAGCTTGTTTACACCCCCACATTCGAGTCCTACCATGGAGTGATTCTCGGTTCTTAGCTTTGATTCAGCGTATCGTGGACCTGAATCGGAGCTCTATAACAAGAACTGCATACATTTAAGTGCAACATCCTCTACCCGGTCGTGGGCTTCCATAAATTTTAAGATCTGATCCTCTACGCTTAGGTCTGCATAAAAGATCTTGTTATGTATATAATTTAGCTGTCTATTATGCATGACTTGCCTCCTGACGTACACATATATATAATTAATTGCACACTTTTAACTATTTTTTCGTAAAACGATGATCAATTTGTAACAAAAAGTTAAATACAGTGATTTAGAAGGCAGCCACAACCATTAAAATAATAGATTTAAATTTAAGTTATAAATTTATATGATGTAGCATCAATTATGGGATGATTCAATGGTTTCATTAATGTTGGTGACATGGTTACCCACGACCATTTAGGCCATGGATGAAGACATTGCCTTTTTCTATAAGTTAGTCTTTAAATAATCAAAATAAATGCTCATCCGTAATGGATCAATTACTTGTATCAAAATATCATCTCCACTTTTATTATTATATATATTTAATATTACATGTTGAATTTTTATATTATGAACTAATTAGTATTATATTTCCAATGGCCCACAAAATATTATTTTGACATAATCCACTTGTCCATTATCCATTACATATGTATATGTATTTTAGTCCCTAGTTTTAAATATTAATTTAATTGTTTGTTAAATTCTTTTAGATATCATTAATTGTCACATTTTTATTCCTATTTAGCAACAATTTCATTGGTAGTTAATATCTGTATGTATTTTTAAGAGTAATTTACATAAAAATGTGATGTATGTATTAGCAAACCTTATTTTAAGAAAAAACTACATTTAATTTTCGTAATTTAAACGACTTTTATTTAAAGATTTACATTTTGATAACTGGTTGTTGTAAAAACATATTTTTAAAAAATACATAACAAGTCAATGAATGTCTTCTTTTAACTTGCATCCAATTTAGACTAAAGCAAACTAGTTGAAAAATAAATCTAATTTAAATTTAAAATACTCCACCTTTCTCATCTCTTTTCTTTTCCATTTTCTTTCTTCATAACATACACATATACATAATTAAATGTTTAAAAAAGGTAAACTTATTGTAAATATCTTTTAGAAATACTATTATAATTTGTGTCACATTATAAACACACTCAAAATCTACAAAATTTGGTAAAACTTGTAAACATATCGTAACATTTCCTAAAAAGTGCATTAATTATTTTTAATTGTAACATTAACTATCTTAAAACAGTGACTTACAATATATCTCACAGATCTCACAACTTGTAGATTTCTCAGATGATTAAGCCCATATAATAGATAATTTTTTAGAAATTGGTGTTCTAATATATAATTTTTTTTGGAAATATAAAGTAAATGTTTTATAATATAGTAAAATTGAGTTGAGTTTTGGTGAAAATGGAAGTTATGATAATAAAGGTAGAAGAGATCTTCAGCTTTGGATCAAGGATATGTTTAGCAAACTAGTTGATAAGTTAGCGGGTAGCTGATAAGCTAGCGGATGGCTGATAAGCTAGCTGGTGACTGATAAAATAGCTGGTAGCTGATAAGCTAGCTGATGAAAAAAATCATGTTTGGCAAAACTAGCGTATAAGATTCTAAAATGACCAAAAAGGACACATTGAAAAATAATAATAATTAATATTAATGAGGGTTATAATTGGAAAAAATGACAATAAGCTCCCAAAACACTACTCCAACTAGCGTTTCAATAAGCTAGCTTATGGTTTGCCAAACGTGTATACTGAAAATAAGTTAGCTTATTTTTGCCAGACATAACTTAATTATAATTGAAAATCAACACTAACACCGAAAAACACTAAATCAATCTACATATAAAACGCAATTCATAGGGTTGAAGTATATTCTAAAATCATCAAAGATTCAAATCATGTTTTACACTTCTAACCCTTAATTTTGAAACCATCCTTTGTATGGTAATAATATATTATATAATTTTTTTTAAATAAAAAATAAAATTATTTTTGGAAATGGAGAAATAACCACGTCAGAAGTCACCCCCTTCCTCTGGTTTCTGTCTGCTTCAGCTCCTTTTTTCTTTCTTTAGAGATTTGGTTCATGTGGTATGTCAATAATTATAGATTTGGTACCTCAACTTTTCTTATTAAACAAAAACCCTTATGGTTTGTATTTTATTTTAGAATTGGTACCTTGATTCAATGGTTGTCCACCTTATCCATTAACTAACAAAATGGTCACTTTAGTATTTTCTTAACATTTATTTTTCTTCAAGTTTTTTTTGTCTCCATCAAAAATATCGTGAACAAACGTTAAACATAAATCGAACACCTTAATCAAAAAGTTTAAATATAAATAAAAGGCAGAAAACACAGGAAAAAAGTCTGAAAAAAAAAGAAACCATATATGTATTATGGATCTAGAAATTTTTATGGATCACCTAAGAAAGATTTTTATAGAGTTCAATAACTTTGTAGATTGGCTTACCATGCCTTCTCCTACATAAAATATTAATCATACAGTCAAATCATAAATAGTCTCACTTAAACATCGGTCAAGCACGACTTGCTCTCCATTGTCTCCTTCTTCAGTATATTGTCATATTCAAATAGCTTCTTCATTTGATCTTGAGGAGGGCTAAACACTACGGATAACCTTGTTGATCGTGCTACATAATAGGAATGGATGATTAATTTCTAATAACCTTTGAGTTAAGGGTTATTCTTCATGGTTTTTGATTTAAAAGATAAAGATTCAAAAAAAGAAACAATTAAAAATATAGACATAGGATTGTGTGAAAAGCATAGAAGAGATCTGAGCTCTTGATCACTTTTAATCTCATACACATCCATGAATTGCGCCTTAGAAGGAAGTTGATTCGGTGCATCTCGTCATAATGTGCATCCAAGGGTGGAGATCTCTGCTTACCATTTTCACCATAACTTCACTTCTCACCGGAATCCAAACCTAAAAAAATATATATATTAAAATAGAGGGAAATGACAAAGGAAAGGATGGTCCTTGAATTTAACAAACATGGTAGACAGCCATTTGGTACAAGGACCAATTCTAAACCAAAGCACAAACCACAAGGTTCTTTCAAGTAGTAAATGAAGTATAGGGACCAAATCCATAATATTCAACAAACCACACGGATCAAAACTGAAGTTGACAGTTTTCTTTATAAATACATGAAGTGAAGCAGTGGGTTTTCACTTTTAAAGTCACCAATAAAGAGAAGTCTCACGTAAACTCCGTGCATATTACTGTGAGCTCTCCTTTACAACTATAGATAACAGCGACACACATATATATACACACACAATCAAATGCAATAGAGAGAGACGGAGAGGAAAGGAAGAGAAATCGAAGTATTTATCTATGAAGTTTTTCCTCCCGGAGCTCGGTTTTTGTTTCGGCGGTACCGTCATAACGCCGGCGACAGAAACGATCTCCGCTGATGTATCAACCACTCGCCGTCGTGTAACGCAAGGTAATTCAACGAAACACTGGAGGCCGGAGCTTGCAGCGATTGCAGAGGACGGTGGCGCGTTGAACGTGTGCAGACAGAGACGTGAACCGACTGGTGTTGTTAGATCTGAGAAGAAACCGTTGAGCAAACCTAGATCGGCCGGAAAAACTAGATCTCATTCATACAGCGGTGATTACAGGTAATTAGATTGTGTGTTTGAAACCTCGAATCGTGATTCGTAGTTTTACTTTATTGTTTGTATGAATTTGTACTTATTCCTTGAAAATTTGAAGTTTTCTGACGCAAAATTTTCAAATTCAGTTTGATTTTTCATCATATTTCTTTCATAAATGGATTTGCCTAAACTGATACTAAACGAAAACTTCAAAATTAGAGATTATTGATTTGAAATTGTTGTTCTTAATATTTCTAGGTTGAAATGCAGGAAATTGACTCATTCGATGGCGATTCCTGCGTTTTCTCCAACTCCGTTTGTGTTCTGAAGATCATGTTGATGATGATGATTGGTGGCGTCATTTTCTTTCTCGTTTATTTCATGGTGTTTATACATAACCAAATTTGTGGATAATTTTATTTGCTTGTAAGGGACGAGATGGGATATTTGATGCTTGCTAATATAATTATCGTGTTTATAAGAAAGATAGATGATAATGCCGATTTCAATATCCTAACTGAAAAAAATGAGTCTATAACGTAATACTTTATGAATTTGAGGGACGAAATCCAAAAAAAGATATTCACAAGGGACTAAATATGTAATTCACTCTCTTAATAATTCAGAAAACCCTTATCATTTAATAATACTAGAAGGGTACTCGCGCAATGCAGCGAGATACATCTCGATTTTAAGTTTCATTTTAAACCATCAACAACAAAAAAACTTACCTCGCAAAACAACAAACAAAACAGATACCCAGAAATCGATCAAGAGTCTTGTGTTGTGTTTTGTGCGTGTGCCAAACAGAATAATAACAGATTAACAGAGGGAAGCTCAGAATTCGTTGAATATGAAATTATGGATTATGGAGAGGTAGACCGTACTGTAGATGGATTATGGGAAGGTCGACCAATGTATTTATATTTATAAGGAAGGGAAAAGAAAATCAGTATCAATTAAAATCAAAAGAATTTAGAAATAGATATGTGTATAAAAATATAGAAGATAATCAATAATTAAAATCAAAATAATTTAGTAATAGATATGTGTATAAAAGTATAGAAAATAATCAATAATTTAATATCAATTACTTAATTAGAAGATTAAACATATCTGTTGGGATTTAGTTAAAAAATGAATGATTATGGCCCCAAAAATAAAGAGTTTTAAGATTTTTTAAGTAATTAGCATTAAACAACAGTACGTATAGCTTAAAATATTGTTTCTAAGAGTTTTTTGCCAAATGCTTTATAATATAGTATTGATTATTATTTAATTACTATTAAATTACGAATCGTATTTAAAATAATTCCTTGAGGAATTAAGTCTATAACTTTGAGGATAAATCTTCTCGTTGTTTGCGTTTTGAATGGATAAACCTCGTCAGCAGCGTGTAACCATTTAACCACTTCAGAAACACGTCACTTCCACAATTTATTATATAACATTTAGTTTTTGGGGGAGGCTAATGGCACTACTAAGGTATGCTTATGGCATTCTTAAGAGTGAATGTAATCCTCACACAAGTCAACATCAACACTTATTATAGTACCAAAAATTTCGTACAAACCCCTATAAAGTACATGAAATTCCGTGCGCACCCCTGTATTAGGGGTGCCATTAGGACTCACCTTAGTTTTTAAGCTCTTGTAATATCATAAGTTGTTGGGTATATTTTCAAAATACATTAAACTCTAATTTTTGGATTTAGTCTTAGAAAAAGAGAAAAGATTATTTTGATGGCTTTCACCTTGTCCCACATAAAAGAAAGACCGAAAATTAAGTGGGTTTATAAATGGAAGCATTTTATATATATTAATTTAATATATTGGGAATGATGGGGTTTCCGTTGCACCCTTACGCGTGCGACCGTGGCCATGGGCGCAATGTGGCGTTTTAATACCACACTTTGCACTTCACACACGCGCATCGCCACTTGTAGCCGCCTTATTTCATTTACTGTTTGTAAATGGTTCATTAATAACAGTTCGTGACGAACAGATGCGACGGTTCATGAAAAGGTGCTTCCAACAGTTGCGATGGTTCATACAAATGTGACGGTTAGGGTTGAAAGGTACCTCCTCGTGACACTTCGCATCAAGGGTTGTGATCAACAGATGCGACGGTTCAAGCAAAAGGCTGACCGTCGAAGTTATGTAGATGATACCTGTTCAAACAGTTGCGACAGTTCAAAACGCCGCGCCAAAAATTGTCACAAAACAGTTAAATGGTGATTGTTCAATAGGGGTGCTCACGGATTGAGTTGATCGGGTTGAAGGCATTTCAACAACCCAGTCCAATGTTTGTGGTTTGAAAAATCTCAACCCAACCCAAACCAAAGTGCAATCCAACCGTACGAATTGATCGGGTTGATACATTTGGTACAAAAAAATATTCTCCTAACCTTGAATATGTTGTTTTTTCTAGTCTACTCATAATTCTTTTTCATCGTCAATCATTTGATACAACTTATCCATACTTATTAAATTTTAAGTATATATATTCAATTAATTTCCTCAATATATATATATATATATAATAGATTGAAAATATATGTATATAAAGAGAGTGGGTGATGGGTGTAATTGTTTAATTTAGATATTAATAGAAACTCAATAATCATATTAAATCCAAAATATAAAAGGATATCGGGTTCATCGGGTTGGTCGGGTTGGGTTGGGTTCAAATAAAAGTAACCCGATGTGGCGATTTGAAGATTGGGTTGGGTCGGGTTGGGTTGGGTTCAATATCGGGTTCACCGGTTTGAAGATTTTACAACTCATAAGGCATCGGGTTGATTCGGGTTGAGTTATTTTGCGTTGGGTTGGGTTGGGTTAATCGGATTGTTCCGTTTGGTCGGGTTTTTGAGCACCCCTACCCCTACTGTTCAAGGGGATGTCATATATGCCTATATATACCTATCATTAGATACCCAAATATTTAACTTTTTCTTTCTTCTATATACCAGATTCTAAATATTGTGTTGCTATTCCCTCTAGATCTTGAAATCTGTGAAACTCAATAGTTTAATCGGGATTATCAACACTAGTGCAGCGTTGATAATCATTCTACATACGTTGCTTCATTGTATCTTGAGAAGCGATTCACCAAATCCCAAAACACATACGGTGGACACGAAATTGTTTTAAAGATAGAGATTACTCGCCTTAAAAGCAATAAGTGGTAGAAATATTCTACTCTTTTTTAGCCTAATAATAGAACCCCAAAAACACCATAAGTGTTAAAAGTATTATGAACAAAATTAATAGTATATACAAAATTTTCAACTTTTTGTTATATTTATTTTTACTTTTATTAAATAATAAGAAATGGAATAGGGTTTTGTGAGACTCTATTGCTCTTTCCACGTGAGAGGATAAAGTTTTGAAAACCCAATTATTTTTCTTGATTTTAATAGAAATTTAATTATCTTAAATGTAACTAATTTTCTAATAAAACAAATATCATCAAAAATAAAAATTTTGATCTTTTAATTTAATTTTCATACGCATAGACAAATAAAAAGAAAATTTCAATGAAAACCAACTTTTAAGTTGTGAACTAGTGGACAAAGCTTGACTCTTTCATTTGTTTTTTATTCAACAATTCACATTAAATATGATTTTTAATTAAAATGATTAGGGATGAAACTGTAGTATATCCATGATTATTATTATACTAAAAACTAACATTTATGATGAATATTATAGTGATATGAATGTTAGTAGTCATTGCATACATATTAACGTACATAAATATTCATGATTAATAATATGTATATTCATGATGAATAGTGTAAATATATATTCACAATGAATATCCTATTGATGTATTAATACTGAAAAATAGTTGTATACACATGAATATATATATATATATATATATTCATGATAAATATTATAGTAAAATGCATATTAATGACGAATATCATACTAGTGTATGAATATTGAGGTGTTGTTGTATATATATATATATATACTTGAACATAGATGATTGTCATAGTGAAAATATATATTAATAATGAATATCATAGTTATGTATAAATAAAAAAGATCTATTATATATACATGAAAATACATAACAATTCATTATGAATGTTATAGTAGTTGTATATTCATGATGAAAACCATATTAATGTATTAATATTAAAATGTTGTTATATACATCATAATACATGTGAAGTGTAAATATTCATAACAAATATCACATGGATATATCATTTCACGTAAAATACATTTAAAACAAAAAAAATCTAGATGGATGCAAATCGAAGGGCATAAATGCTTATCTTTTATATAATTTGTTTGCTTTAAATATTAGTTATTTTTAAGATAATTTAATTTAAAAATTAAATGAGTCAAAGTTTTTTAATTAAAAAAGAAAAGAAAATGTCAAATAAGTTATGCATGTGATCCAAGTTTGAAACTAATTATATTTTTGTCCCTAATCATTTTTTAATTAACAAGTTTGTTTTTAACTTATATAACGATTACTACTTAATATTATATACATATAATGATACAACTTACTAATACGTTTGAAGTTGGCAAAACTAATTCATTAACAACTTAAAGCATGTTCAGATACAAAACTACAAATACAACAAAATACTATATAAACCAGATAATAACATAGCTATTTCTCGTCCTCTTGAAACTATACAAATTAATAAAATTAAATTAAAAGAGACTAAATAAAAATATATTATACTGCATTATACCGAGTACACTTCTACCTAGTATCAAATATTGCATAGTAAATACAAAAATACAAAGAACCCTCATATAACTTAGTAAAATACCTCTTTTGAGATAGCGTATTTTCAATATATATTAAATAAGAAATTTTGTTCAACTTTAACCATAAAACACTTAAAAAATTAATTATAATATATAAATTATTAGAAAAGGGTCGACCAACCAATTCAAGGCAAGCCACTTTTACTATCAACCATGGAAATCACTATCAAGTATCAACCATGGAAATCAAACCCTCTCAAAGTGTGCATATTTATTGGATATTAAAACGACCAAACCACTTTTTTTTTGGACTCGATCATGTTATTGAAATGGACCACCATATAATAAAAACTAATATAATGTGCTTTACATATTCCTTTTAAAAAGGAAAAAAAAGCAATATTCAAATCGACTTTTGGTTTAATTAAACCTACACTATCTAGTAATTAAATACTCAGTAAATTAAGATCCATTTGATTTGAGGGAATGTTTTTAAAATATTTAAATTTTTTAAAAGGATTTTAAATTGAAAAGATTAGAAACATTTGATATGTTTTGGGTTTGTAGAATTTAAAACAGAAATAAAATTTATTATTTATAAATAACTAATAAAAATCATTTTAAAATATTATTATAAATAAATTATATGAAATTCCATAAAACATCACGAGATTTTTAAAACTTTTATATTTCAGGAATTTTACTGAAATATCGAGATTTCAAAACAAATCATACATTTAAACCGAACATAAAATAATAAAAAATCCATTTACAAATCTCTTCAAATACAATCAAATTCCATAAATAAAACAAACGTAACAAAATTTATGAATCATAAATAACTCCACCGATATATGGTAAGATTTATAAAGACAAATAAGTAAATTAGGAAATTACTTTTTCAAAAAAGATATACATATGATGTGGAACACCAAAAATAACAAAATTTCCATTTTTTTGGATGAGAGCTGATGTGGTGGTTGACAAGTCAATCATCATCATCATCATCATCATCATCATCATCATCATCATCATCATCATCATGATTCATGCATCTAAAATATGCTCCTCCCACCATATCGAGCAACCTTTTATATGTATCCATATTTCTCACTTGTTTTATATTCATTTTCATTTATTGTAACTTAAGCTAGAATCCTACATAAATTTTAATCGATAAGATAGTATTTATATATGCATATAAAACCATGTATGAAATTACGTGAGAAATGAAGTTAAGGTGAGAAGGGTACAGGGACGGACCTATAGTGTAACCCACATTGGCATGGGTCACCGTATTATTTCTCCGACGAAGGGGTAAAAAATTAGGTTTCTGAAAAGTGCAACCGTATCGTTTTGCAGTGTGCCACCATATATATTTTAAAAGTACAATATGAACAAAAGTTTTTTTTTGCAGAGTTGGTTTGCAAGACATCTCCTACACCCAAGACCCAAGTTCGAATCTTGCTAGTGTCATTTTCTTAGTTTTTTGCTTTTAATTTCAAATTTATTATGTTTAAAAAAATGCACAGTAAAAGACTTAAACCTAAGACCTCACGTATGAAAATCAATGAACCAACTAATAGACCAATTATGATGTTATGAAAAATATCTTGACATTTTTTTTTATAGTTAAACAGTGCAACCGTTTGAAAAAATTTCTGGGTACGTCACTGAAAGGGATTTTGACTCTTGATCACTTTTAATCTCAAATTCATCCATGAATCGTGTTTGATACGAGGATTCTGGTGCATCTCGTGTATCTTATCTCAGTGCATTTCATCATAATATGCATCCAAAGGTGGAGGTCACTTCTTACCATAACTTTATTTTTCACCAGAACTCAACCCTATAAAATCATATTTCACAAAATCACACCCTCGTAGCGTGTTGAAGACTAAAAAGACCAGTAACCCCTCCCTCCCCAAGAGTGCACATTGACATGAAAGTTTGGGACACCGTCTGACTTTATCTACTTAGAGCATCTCCAACAGCTATTGTAAATTTGTTCTAAAATAGCATATTAAAAGTCAAAATCTCTATAATAATTTACATCCAACTCCAACAACTACTCTATTTTAGCAACTTTATTATTAACAATATTAATAAAATATTCCATCATTTAATAAAATATTTTTTCTCTCTCCTACACACTTAACTTCAATTACTTTGATTGGTTGAATATAATTAAAATATTGTTTCTCTCTCTTCTATATATTTTTAGAGATTCTCTAAATTTAGAGATTTTTCTTCTCTTTTTTTCCCATTTTTCTATTTTTAGCAATTGATATAACATAGCTGTTGGAGCATTTAAATTGCTAAAATCCTCCATTTTTCTATTTTACAATAGCTGTTGGAGATGCTCTTATAAGCCCACTAGCTAATAGTCCATCTGGTGCTACATTATAGGTATATTGGGAGCAATTTGTTGTATTTGAATATTCATTTGAAATTTTTTATAGGGCATCAATTCATGTCGGTATCTGCACCAAGAAATTAAAAATATAAATCTAGTAGCTGAAACATATCAAACTATAATCCATCGATGAGATGTGTCCCGTACTCCTGTTTGGTTGTCTTTGGGAAGTATCGAGCATAGTTTAACTCCCCCAAAGGTACAAAATCGTGTAAACTAACGATTTTTTCACATGCAGTTTTTTCCATATAAACACTAAGATATGTGAAACAACATATTAAATCATAGCAGTTGATGAAAAAAAACTTTGAAAAAATTAGTTTTATATTAGTTTGCACGAATTTATACCTTTTGACTAGTTTGCAAAATAGGTACCCTCAAGCTAACTATATATGCGTACATCAATACATATAAGAGCAAGTATATGGATCTAAGCTACGGGTCTCACATGTTCCACATTTGGTTTAACTCATCATCCTCTCTCGTCTTAAATTTTGACATCCTATATTTGTTATATGCAAAACAGTTAAAATCACAAAAACACGATATGTTGCTATTTTAAGAGTCAAAAACGTTTGATCAAACAATTCCGTATGAAGTTGTAATTTTGTTTACACATGCATCCGAAAATGTTTGATCAAATGATCACGTATGAGGTTATGAATTTGTTTACATATGCATATTTGATACTTCATAAGAGTAAAATTTTGAGAAAATATGCGAGATTTAAACCTGGACCATTATCAATCGAGTGTATTTGATCTAAAATATTTTACATAAACAGGGAAAAAATCTCTGATACCCCATTGTGAATGGGGAGTCAGGGATGTGATCATATTCCCCAACACGGATAGGGATTCCCTCCCCCCCCCCCCCAATCCCCACTTCATTCCCATGCCTAGGCAACGACCCACTGCAGCACAAGTCCAAGGACATCAACTCATTGGGGGATGTTGTTACTATAAAAAAAACACAACATGACAAATTCGAACCCATGAGTTCAAGTAAAATCACAAACAAGCTTACCACTAAGCTATTTGTGTTTTTGTTTAATTTGTGAAATGGTTTTAATTTTATTACTTTCTTCATGATTTAATTTATGTTAGAGCTTTTTTATCTTATTTTTATTACAACAAATATTTATATGAGATAAAATTAAAAACTAAATAGAACTAATCATATTCAACCATAAATATTTCCTAAAGAATTTTATTTTGAGAAACTTTATGATCATACTTAAAAAAATCTTATTGTTTTGGTGTGTGTATAATTTCATCAAATATATCTTGTAAAAAATTGGTAAGCTATCTTTTATTGTTGCATCTAATGCACGTGTTTGAGAATCGGCTTGAACACTGCTTGAGTACATTATTTTATCGCTAGCAAACTACACATTGTAAGTGGATTTGTTGTCCGATAAAATCATTGGGGGCACTTCTAGTTGTTTTTGCCCAGGGGACCGAATATTCAAGGTCGACACTGATGCCATCGTTTTAGTTTCTTTAAAGTGTTTACCGGTAAAACTTTAACACTATCATTTACTAACCTAGTAAGATTTTAGTTCAAAAAAAAAGAGCATTGTATGCAACATTTACCCGATAAGCGCTTACCGTGGTAAGAGTTGTCGTCCTCACTTTCTGGGTAAGATTTTTGGTCCTTATCTGACTCTTATCAGGTAAGATTATTAATCATTATCATATTTATCCGATAAAACAATATAACTTGATAAACACTTATCCAGCTAAGAGTTGGTCAACGATCCCTTAACCTTCCTCAAAAATCTTAACATACCTAGACTAATCATGTTAACATAATTTAATACGAAAATAATCAACCTTAATCATAGATGGACATGGACTCACCTTAGGCCCAGGATTACTGGATCAGCCCAAAATCACTCTCAACTTTGTTAAATAGAAAATTTTTTATAGCCCAAATATAACCACGTTAGTATAAGCTAAGCCTCACCCTTCACTCCTTCGGGCCTTCACCCACGTTCCCAATGTACTCTTTTGGTCTCAATTTAAGTTGTTCAATGATATATAATTTTAGATATTCATAATAATTATACTTTTTGGTAAACCAAATAATATATTTACTCTTATTTAATTTCTTCCTCACTCACAACTCTTAAATATTTGTGCATTAATTAAAGGTAAATTTGAGAATTTAATTATTTATTTTTTAAAGTGAACACTTATTTTGGACAAATATAAATAAAAATGTAGACACTTAAATCAGGACGGAGGAGTATATGTATTCTATATATAGGAAAAAGTTCAAAATTTTGAAAAACAGAAAAAACTAAACTTTTAATAATCCCTTCTCTAAGAAATAATTAATTAAATAAATTTAAATATCTAAAATAAATTAATATATTAACTAAATAAAAATTTAATTTAATATATCAATTAAATTAGAAATTAAATTAATTAATTAATCATGACCTAATTAACACAATTAAATCCTTAATTCACCACAACCCAATTAGTATATTTGCGTTTTAAGAGCCCACTAATCATATAAACCCAACAATTAAAAATTCAAATAAGAAATCAGATAATTAGGCCCAATATAGAATATGTCCACACATCTGGACCAAGACATACCGCCGGTCAGCTGCCGTCTTCGGTCGTCTGCCGCCTATTGCCAATCACCGGTCTGGTCGCCGGGAAATCGCCGCACAAATATATATGTATATTATTTTACGTTTTTCTTCATATCATCTTCAATTCTTAACCTTTTTAAATGATTCTTTTTGCAAAACTTCACCATTGTAATATTCTTCACCCAATAAACAATAATCTTGAATTATAACCTCACCGAACTTGATCTTAAAGTCTCGATTTTTAAACGTTTTAGAGACAAAATTTTATCCGGCTAAATAAATCCTTTTTCACATCGTTTTCCATCATTTATTTACCATATAGAAATGATGCTAATTACTATTGAACTATATCATAAATTTACAGCTCTTAAAATCAAATAAAGAACTTGAATTTGAGTTTTTCCCAACCCCACCACGGAAACCGTCGTCACAACAAAGTTTTCCCCAAGTTACTTGGTACACAGCCATTATTGGCCCTTAAAACTTAAACCGTTGTAAAGATAATCGAGTAATGAATCCAACCATATAAATAACATCATAGTTGATTAAAAAATGTACCTCCAGTCACATTTTTTGTTCAAAGAATCGTAACCCATTCGTCGATCAGTTTCTCACTCTATTCACCATCATTTCTCCAAATCCAAAAAGGATTTTGTTACTACTAGAATTGGACTAAGAACTTCTCCAACAGTTTCTCTAAAATAGAGAAAAACTCATTTTATTTCTAAACTTCTCCAACAGCTTCTCTAAAATAGAGAAAAACTCATTTTATTTCTAAACTTCTCCAACAGCATCTCTATATCATACTCTAAAATAGAATTTTTTGGAAAAATTCCTAAATATAGATATTTCTCTATATCTCTAAAATGACGAGAGAGAAATATTATTTTAATGATTTTCCATAAAAACAACTAATATAATTTTAGAGATTATTGAAACAAAAAATTTATTGAATATTTTAATAAAATCTCTAAAATAAAAAAAACTGTCGGAGTTAAAAAAATAATAATTTTAAAGATTTTAACTTTACGATATTTATTTTAAAAAAAATTAGATAAAACTCTTGGAGATTCTCTAATATACCAACCTTTCTTAAATGCACTCCCATTTTTTTAAATAAACTCTTCGAGATTCTCTAATATATTCTCTAAAAATATATTTATCTTTATAAATATATTAGACTGATAAATTATAAACATGATGTTTAAATTTAAAAAATAAAAAATCTATTAAAAATTAACTTTGAGTTCTCCAAAGAAATTTTCAAAACTAATGATTATCAATTACTGCCATACTTTTTTAAAGTTTACCTCGTTTTTAACAAAATTAATTAATTTTAATATAAATAAGTTAAAATTACAATTATCGATGCAAATTACACCCCCTTGAAGGAGTGTAAATAATAGAACCCAAACTTTAATCAAAAATTAAAACGACTGTTTCATTTTCCAACAACTCAATGGTTTGTGAAAATCACAAAACATGTTTGTCACCCACAATTAATCCCTTGACTTCCCACTTTGAATACTTGGCAATATTTCTCCTTATACTTTCTAATCTCCCCCTTTTTGTCCAACGAATATCCACCATTTTTCTTTTATTATATCTCTTTTCTTTCTTATAATAAATATTTATTTAGCTTATTTTTAGAATGTCAGAGTATCTCCAAGACTTCAACAATATCTCTAAAATGAAAAAAATATAGATTTTGAGTATTTATTTTACTCCAAGAGCATGTTCAAAACTTTCTTAAAAATGAAGGAAATATAAAAGATATTATGAAAATCTTCAAATTTAGAGACATCTCCAAAAATGATTATCATAAGATGAAATTTTTTTTTATTATGTTTCACCAATAATGAAATTTTAAAAGTAAATATTTAGATAAAATAAATAATATTTTATTAAAAATATAGATTATTTTAATAATATAATGAATTTTGTAATCTTCAAAATGAAGATGCTCTTGGAGTTGAATGTAATAATTTTTGAAGATTTTTAGTTTTGGTTCTCTATTTTGGAGAAAATTATAAAGATACTCTTAGAGATGCTCTCACAGCTTTGATCGTGAAAGCCATATATTCCTCGTACGGGTATGCGGAAGATAGAGGGGTAATTTTGTAATTTTTTTAAATAGTCGGCAAACGGGTTCATATTTAAACCCATGTGATTCATATGTGAATCAATTAATTAGCCCATATGTGAATCACAATGGTTCATATGTGTATAAGTTAATTAGTTAATCACAAGGACATCAGTTCCTGCCGGTACTTGGACGGTTGGACCAGGAAATTAAAAACATAAATCTAGTAGCCCAAACATATCTTTATAATCCATCGATGGGGTGTGTTCTGTTTGGTTTTCTTTGGAAGTATTAATCATAGTTATCTCACATATAGCTATACATACGTACATAAATACATATAAGATGTAAGTACATGGATCTAAGCTACACATCCCACATGTTTCACGTTTTGTTTAAACCATTGTCCTTATATCTTTCTCGTCTTAAATTCTGACATCTTATATTTGTTATATACAAGACAAATGAGTCTAAATCACAAAAGTTGAGTATTTATGTACCTCTAATTAAATATTTTATTTTATTTTGTCCAATATATATTCCAAAAATCGTATTACTCACAATTTCAATTGAACAATGAGCTCAAGCATAAGTTAATTGTTTAATTACCAATATGCATCAATATACTTAGCACCTTGCTTGTATTCTAATTAAGCATACAACCTAAGATACAAGGGTCTAATATCAATGAGTTATTTTACATGATCCATTAATTAGTGTTTTTAAAATAATTTATAATTTTCTAAGAAAATATGCAATTATTTATTGAAACAAAATAATATAATCGTAAAGCTTGAAAACAACATTAAGAAAAATCCATGTTAATCGTTTGACAATTGAGTTAGCACTAAAGGTTAGAAGTAGAGAAGTTAAAAGTAGCTTGAGAGATATCATAACCGTGTTGTGTAAAAGCATCTCCAACTGCTATGGTATAAAATTTTTCTATAGTAGAGTATGAAAAGTCAATTTTTATAAAAATTACATTCAACTCCAAGAGTTACTCTATTTTAGCAATTATAGTATTAACTATATTAATAAAATATTTCCTACATTTGATAAAATATTACTCCCTTTGTCCCAATTTAAGTGTTCACAATTGATATGACACACAGTTTTAGACATTCATAATTAATACACTTTTTGATAATCCAAAGGACATCTTTACCCTTATTTAATTATCCCTCTTCACAACCTTTAAATATTTATGCATTAATTAAGAGTAAACTTGAGAATTTACTTATTTACTTTTGAAAGTGGACAATTATTTTGGGACAAATATAAATAGAAATTTGGACACTTAAATTAGGACGGAGGGAGTATTTCTCTTTCCAACACACATAACTTCGGTGACTTTAATTGGTTGGATATGGTTAAAATATTTTTTTATAGAGATAGAGATTTCTATAAATTTAGAGATTTATACAATCTCTCCGCTCTTTTTCTATTTTAGCATAGTGAATGACAAAGTTGTTGGAACAACAAAAATGCTAAAATTCCAAAAAAAATAATAATGCATTTTAGCATAGCTAATGGAGATGCTTAAGAAACCTAAATTCTTCAAATCCCATGTTATTTCTATTTGTTGATCATTTATGTTATCCTGTTGAGTAGTCTCGATATCATTTTTAAACATATAGCCAGTTAGGCACAACCTTTAGATGTTGTCTATCAATTCAAGGTACTTAAACTACCATTTTCATGATCGATAAAAAATGTCATCCAGGGCCGGTTGGGCCACGACTCAAGACAACACAAACCCATGGGCATCAACTCATTGGCGGGGGTGTCTGTTACTTGTTACTATAAAGAAAAAACACAACATGACAGATTAAAAACCATGACTTCAAATATAACATAAACAAGCTTACCACTAGACTATTTATGTTTTTGTTTAATTTTTGTTATCATTTTAATTTTATTCCTTTCATGGTTTATCTTATTTTAGAGCTTTATTTTTTTTATCTTATTTTACTATAACAAATATTTATGTGAGATAAAATAGAAAACTAAATGGAACTAGTCATATTCAGGCATAAATATTTCATAAGGAATTTTGTTTTGAGAAATTTTATTTGATGATACTTAAAACTTAATTGTTTTTGATCTGTGTATAATTTCATCAGATATTTTATGCAAAGAATTGCTAAGTTATCTTTTGTTGTTGCATCTAGTGCATATTATGCTTTAGTTCTTAACAAATTATATGAATTTGCTATAAAATTAATAACTCTATTTATACCATGTTTGAGAATTTGCTTGAACACTACTTGAGCACATTACTATATGGCCAAACTATTCTATAAACAATGAATATAGAATGTTGTTTGTTTTAGTTAAAACACGTGTCGGTTTTACTAAATGCTAAATATGGTTTATTTTGATTTATCTTGAATGATTTCTTGACAATAAGGACTGTTACCTTGCATTTAGGGGGTGTTTGGATGAGCTTATTGACTTATAACTTATCACCGGCCTGGAAAAGTGCTTAGAAAAAACTCATAAGTTAAATTTTTTGACTTCTTAAAAATGACTTATTTCCGGTTTGGCACTGGATAAGTTGTTTTATCCAAACACTCAAAACTCCTTATTACCGATGTCATACCGGTCAATAAGTTGTTTTGATAAGCTCAAATAAACACCCCCTTACATGAAGTTTTTATGAATTAGAAGTCATTGAACAAAAGTTTTTAAGCTATCCTTAGCGAAGTGCATATTTAAGTGGCTTTGTTGCCCGATAACATCATTTCAACATTGCTACAAATAACAAATAATTAAATTTAAAAAAATTGGGGGACACTTCTTATTGTTTTCTCCCAAGGCACCGAATATCTTAGGGTCGACCCTGATGCCATCACTTTAGTTTCTTTAAAGTGTTTAGCGGTTTGACAGTTGGGGTGTTACACATCATTTGTGTATGTTTTAGATGTCTGTGATACTATAACCGTGTCATGTGTTATTAAAATTTATATGATTTTTTTAATTGAAAATGTCTTGTTAAATTGCAACAATTGTCTTTACTATTTGTAAAGTTAAGCTTACACACATATTATATTATATTATATTATATTATCGATGCTAATCGAAAGGAGAGAAATTATGATATGATAAATTGACAATTACTTTCGTCCATTTGATTGAAACATCCTAAAAATACGAGAGAAATAACTTAAATTAAAAAGAAAATTTGAAATCAGGTTGAAATGATAAAACATCCAAAAAACAACGGTTTCAAATCTTAGCTCAAAATGAAAAGTCAAATTATTTAAACTTAATGCCTTCAGATAATGGTGCACCTTGATACAACAAACCTAATGGACATGGTAACATTTTCATAATTAAGAACTTCAATCACATTGTTGTGTGCAAACAAGGAGCTTAACATAACTTAACCTCTCTCAAAACCTTAACATACCTAAAATAACCATATTAACATAATTTAATAAGAAAATAATCAACCTTTTAAATTTTTATTCAAAAAGTAAATAAATAATAGAGTGGATTATAGATTTGGTCCCTGTGGTTTGTTGATTTTTATGGAATCCGTCCCTAGACTTCATTTATTATGGTTTTTGTGCCTGTGGTATGTAATTTCCGTTGGATTTGGTCCTTCACCCTAACGGCCATCCATTTCATCCGTTATAGTAGAGGGAATAAGAGTCCTTTTAAGTAGTGGTGGAGAGGGTTGTCGGAGGGTCATCACAGGGACCAAATTTGCAGGTTTGAATGAGGCGCGAAGGTAGGAGATGGAGAAGGGGAAGAAGGTCACAGGGGTGGGGGAGGATGGTGGTGCAAGAAACTTGAGATAAGACAGATCTTTTTTAGGCATTAAATAGGCCGAGAGAAAAGTCTCATTTTTACATAGATGAGCAGCAACTTTAGAAATGAATGCTCAAGTCTGTCACTTAGAAAGGGGAGAGTCTTCACGGGAAAATTGGGTGTCGTCGGAAAATATGGTGTCGACGGAAAATTGTTGCAGTCTATGTGTGTGAGTATAATTAACTTCGGAGAAGATGATCAGAGTAACTCTGGTTTGATTGTTGTGGTTGAACAATGGGTGTGCGTGTTCATTGAGGTGTGTGTACGTGTGTGTATTTAACTCCGGAGAAGATGATCGGAGTTTACTCTGGTTCGATCATCCCCCCCCCCCCCCCCGACGTGTTATATATGTATGGGTATATATAAATTATGTAACTTTAAATATTTTGTCCCTCTAAGTTCTAGTATATTCATTTTACCCCTTAATTTAAAAAAGTCAATTAAAATTGTTTTAAAAAAATGGAAGATGTCAAAAAAACCCTTATGCCCTCGATTGTTACGGATGAAATGGATGATCCTTAGAGCGAATGACCAAATTCAACAAAAATTGCATACCACAAGCACCAAAACCATAATAAATGAAGTCTAGGGACGAATTTCAGAAAAATCAACAAACCACGAGGACCAAATCCATAATTTACTTTAAATAATAATAATCAACCTTAATCATAGATGGACATGGACCCACCCTTGGGCCAGGATGACTGAATGAGCCCAAAATCACTCTCAACCTTTTTAAAGAAAAAAGATTTTTTTATAGCCCAAATATAACCACGTTAGTGTAAGCTAAGCCTCACACTTCACCCATGTTTCCGTTATATATGTTAAAAAGTTACAAAATTTTCAGAAAAACTAAATTTTATCATTAAACTCTAAAACAAATTTTTAATGGAAAATTATTAAATTTTATTATTTTAGATAATTAAGTTTATGAACCAATTTTTTGAATAAAAATGAATTTTTTCATTTGAATGATTAAATTCCTCACCTTTTTTTTAATAAATATACCATCGAACTTTTAAAAAATTCGTCATCTATATCTTTTTAACAAAAAAAAGTTGCATGAAACCAAATAAGAATGTTTTAAAGTAAAATAAGCATAAATCATTTAACCGTTTTTAAAAGCCTACGACATTCAAATCCTTTGCAAAACAAAAAAAAATGAAAAAAAGAGAGAGATCGGGGACAAGAACCAACACCAGTGATGTGCGGTGATAAAGAGCAAATGGAGATGGAGATGAAGTGACGAGTGGTTTGAATGACGTAGGCTTAGAAACTGTAAAACTAATTTAAGTTTTTTGTACTTTAAAATCTTCTTAGCTAGCTGATTTTGGGTAGATTTTTTGGGTTAAAAGAAATAGGTAACCAATTTTTAAAAGTTCAATGGTTTATTTATTAAAAAAAATTCAGAGATTATGTTTTTATTCAAAAAGAAGTTTGAGGGTTAAATCATTCAAAATCAAAAAAAAATTATGGTTTTTAATTTATAGAACAGTTTAAGGACTAACCACTCAAAATGAGAAACATTAGTTTTTATTTTTGGATTTTTTTTGGAAATAAAAAAGTTGATCTCGTTCGTGTAAAGATTCATGTGGATGATATTATTTTTGGTCTAGCTATTTTTATTAAATGGAAGATTTTCAAAATTCATGGAAAATCCATCTGAGATAAGCATGATGAGTAAACTGACATTTTTATTTGGTTTATTGATAAAACAATATGAAAATGAAGGTTTTATAAACTAAAATAGTTCATCGCATTTGAAATTCATTTGAGATGTGGTAAGTATTTGAGAAATAAAGAAGTGATCATAGTCCTTCATGTGGTCAAATTTTTTGGCTTTGACTATAAAGCACCAAATAGTTCCTCACATAGATATGCTGAAGATAGATGAGTAGTTTCGTAATTTTTCCAAATACGAGGCAAACGAGTTCATGTGTGATTCACATATGAACCCACAAACTTATATGTTAAGCGGTTGATTAGTTCATATGTGAATCAATTAATTATTTCATATGTAAATCAGTTAATTAGTTCATATGTAAATCAGTTAAAATAGTCCGTATATGAATTACACGGGTTCACATATGAACATATAGTTCATATGTGGATCACACGTGTTCACATATGAACCTGTTTGTTGCCTATTTATAAAAGTTACGAAAATAACCTCTATAATTTTTGCATAGCCGCAAAATTTGACCAATCAAATATAATCTTGACTGTACGAAGGGCTACGAGCACTTTTTAATTCTCAAATATTTACACTTCTCAAAATAATCTATAAGACGATCAGGTCTGTTACTTACATAAAATGTGAGGATTTTCCATTAAGAATCCGATTGTCCTATCTTCATAGGTCAGTCAATCTTGAATTTCAAGAATTCATATTTTATAGTAAGTTATTGTAGCATCCGATGTTTTACCTTCATAACTGATAATGATATGTTTTTGGTGTATCCGAAGTATGCCTTGTATTTCTGATACCCAACATCTTTTTAGATAGAATTTATTTTGTGAGTCCTATTTTGTAATATGTTATCTGACCAAACAAAACGTCTTCATCAAAATCAAAGACTAGTCGAAGTGAAGTTAGATCGACACCAAAGCGGATTGGTTTATCATCTAGCCGACAGAAGATCACAAGACAAATAAGTTAGATAATTTGACAAAGTCTATATGGCAAGCCGATTTAAAAAGAACCCGAGATCTTATTAAAACCTGTAATTGGACATGAATCTCTGTCTCACTGTTCGATTCTTATAAAACCTTAACACGAGCCTTCATTATATATGCTCTTAGTTGACACAAAATTGTTAATTTTAGTGGTTAAAATTTTAATAGTTTTATTATTTTTTTTAGAAAAACAAAAAGCACTTTGAAAAGAAAATAACCAACATCCGAATTCGTTACCGGTGATGATGATTTTTGTAACATTTTTTTAAAGGATTTTTGCAACATTTATGAACCTAGTTTTATTCATTTGATGCTGCATTTAATTTGAATAATATTTTTTTCGATCCATTTAAATGGGAAAAAAATTGTGGTATCTACCTCATCGGTAAACAAATAAGGCAAAAAATATGTAAGAGGAAATTGTCAATCACATAAATCTGCGACCATGACTTGAATTTGGACCATCATAAAAATTTCTGAATCCACCAACAAATGTTTGTAGGGCAACTTGTGAAAAGTAAATAATAATATTAAAGAAAGACCCAACAATAACGTTTTGGTTAGAGGTGTGTAAAAAATAACCGATCCAATTGAAACCGATCGATTCAATTAGAACCGATCGACTATAATTGAACATCCAATTGTAATGGATCGGTTGAAAATTTCAACATCCAATTTGGATCGGTCGGTTCTTGGATGGCAGTCTAGAATCGACCAAAACCGATCAAAGCGAACCCGACCAACATCCAGTTACCATCCAATTAACCATCCGATGATCATCTAGTTATCTATCCAACCATCATCCAATTATCATCTAGTTAATTTGTCTTTAATTTGCTTAAATCAAAATTTGTTTTTATGTTAGTTTTTGAATTTTTAGCTTCATTTGTGTTTGTTTTAACACATATTAAAAATAATTAATTAATTTTTTTTATTGTTAAAAATTGGATTGAATTAATACATTGGATGGATTCAATCACATTGGATCATCCATTGGATATCCGACGGGTATTCCATTGGATATCCAATAAAAACATCAATTGGATGGAACCGAACCGATCCAATCATCCATTAGATCAGTTCGATAGTCCGATGTTAATTGGATCGGTTCGGTTGGCAAAATCCAACATCCAATGGATGATTGGATTGGTTCGGTTACCCTTGCATCTAATGAATGTCAACCGATGAACACCCTTGATTTTGGTCATAGATAAGAAAAAAAAAACAACCAAAAAAATACATTTTATAAAAAAAAAACCTGGAATCCATTACAATTTTAAAAAAATAAATACACACATATATATATATATATAACTGTTATACCAAGAAATTAATTTTTTCCCCAAAGTACATTTCTTTTCGTGTTACCAGCATATTACTGATGTATGGGATGATCCACGTGTTAGGAAAACTCAACCAAACCCAGAATTTTTGAAATAAAAATCTCAACCCCAAGTAACCCGTCACATGGTTGATACAAAATTTGGGCAAACCGTATCTATTGTAGAGATGAGTTCGGTACCGAACCGGTACCGAAACCGGGTAGTACCGAAACCGAGAGTGGAAAAAATCAATACCGAATACCGAACCGATAAGAGGAATTCGGTATCGGTACCGGTCCTGGTTCGGTACCGGATTTTCGGGACTAGAACCGTTTGGTACCATTTTTTGGGACGACAACCGTTTTTCACCGTTGACCATTAAACACAATAACAAAAACCAAAATCACTTGAGCGGAAACCGGACTGGAGGAGCCGATTGTACAAGAACCGGGTTTTGGATAAGTTACGGAACCGATTTTGGAGAATTGCAATAACCGAAATAATAAGAATTGCAAGAAAAAAATTGGTATTTGAGTTGAAAATACAAGAACCGAAAATTGTAATATATTTAGGAGGATTTTCTATAAAAAAAAGGAAAGAGTTTGTTACCAATTCAAATAAAAAAATGACTTTTTAAATTCTCCGGTTCGGTTCGGGATTTACCGGGACTAGTACCGGTACCGGTACCGAAAGTACCGAATCCCGAATATGGAAAATCTTGGTACCGAATACCGAACCGGTAATGATATTCGGTACCGGTACCGATACCGGTTCGGTACGGGACCGGTTCGGTTTCGGGATTTCGGTCCGTATGCTCATTCCTAATCTATTGCGTAGGAATTGGGTTAGGGTAATTTGAAACTCAACCCAACCCAATGAACAAGATACTTTTTTATACTATGAATTTAATTATGATTGTTAGGTTATAAATTAATAAATGTACATTAGACATTTAACAAACTCACAACTAGCTATATTCTAAATTATATTGCAATTTCAACCGTAATTTTATTTTCTTATTTGCATTAAACTTTATTTTTCTTTGAGTTTGTTAGCCTTTTTGTGTGGTTTCTTTTTTATTTTACTTGGTTTAAACTTAAATGCCTAGCTAAATTATAAATGAATGAACAAAAATTTCAGCTCGAACAACCCAACCAATCCAACATGTACGATTTCGGTTGAGTTGGGATGTGATGGGATAAGTTGAGATTTTTTAAACTTAAAACGACGGATTATGTTGTTTAAATGTCTTTAACCCGACCAATCCAATCCATATACAACCCTATCCCCTGCAATACCAATAATTTATTTTTTTCAATAAATATTAGTATGAACGGGGATCACCCCATTCGTCGGTAATCTGTCTATAAGACAAAAAAAATTCAAGAAATTGAAAACTTTTTTTAAATTTTGATTTAATTTTGTTTTCAAGAATTTTGAAAAATCAACTTTTTAATTTATTGGATTTTACTTCTAGAAAAATGATTAATTAAAATCCGCTATTTATATGTTGGTAATTTTATTTAATTAAAATTAATTACTTTTTTAAATATAAATAAATATGTTCACCTGTAATCCGTCAGGTAAATTAATCGGAGTAAATTTTTATTTATCTTTAAATATTCAGTGACGATTTTATGATGGAAGTCAACGAAAAGCTAACCTTTTTTTCCATCGGTAAATTACCAACGGAAAATCTGCCGACAAAAGTCATCTTTTTTCCATGTTACTCATTCTTATGTTGATATATTTTATATGTTATTATTTTTCCTATGACAACAAGTTGTACATACCATTTAATTTTGTCTTATAATGACAACACGAATGACGATTACTTTTGTAAATATAACCACGTTTTTTGCAATAAAATTGAGAAAGTGATTGATTTTTATACAACATTTAAAAAAATCTCATGACAAGTTTTTCTAACATTTTACATATTTTTATGAAAACAAATTTCTTTCACTTAAGTTTTATGTTGATTTTTTTAAAGAAGACTGACTGATGATGATACGTTTTTCAAATTAATGAATTTTTTTCTAAGAATGACAAATTTTAAATAGTCATTGTTTTTTTTCCCTTTTCATATGTATAATTGTTTGTGCATGGTTTGGTTAATCATGCAATTTTGAAAGAGTTTGATTCTTGTTTAGCCAAAAAGCAAAACTTAAAATAACCTCGTGTTGAAGTTAATTTTATTCAAATCGGTTAATTAACATTTTAGCCCTTAATTAATATCTATGTGCAAAATTAAAATACTTTGTAAAGGAAGTGATCCTATGATAATTAATGATCGTTACATCTCAATCGTTCAGAAGTATTGATTGTAGATTTGTAGGTTTAATTAAGATTATCAAAAGATAGAAAGGGCAAAGAAAAATTAGAGGTCTTTTGATTTAACTCATCAAGAATTTTGACTTTTATTTTTTAGAAAATAAAATATTTTAATTTTTTCTAATACAAGACATTTTTTTAAAGAAAAAATAACGATAAGTAGTTAGATTAATTTGGGTAACCACGTTTCTTAAAAGTAATCAATCATGTAATGCGAACGTCAAATTTGTCAAAGTGTGAAAATTTTCAATTGAAACCTTAAACCGATCAACACTTTAATAATTCCCTTATTTGAAACAAGGACAACCATACATTAATAAAGAAAACGAGTACAAGTTTAATTAGTGGTCCATTTATGTCAAAAAAATAAATAAATTAAAAGTCTTGTTAGTTTTATCAGACATGTTTTTCATGATGATATGACAAGTGATACGTGTCATTTTATTACAAAATAAATAGGTTTTACTTACAGAAAAACCCGTCAGTAATCTATCGGAAAAGACTTTGACCGACAGATTTCTCGGCGGAGAAAGTATAGCCGGTGATCATGATTAACCGACAGATTTTCAATCACCAAAGGGAAAATCCGTCGATGATGGTTCATCCACTAATACACCAAAAATTTGTCAATAATTACTGATAGAAACATCATATCCGTCAGTGAAGTCTCTTTATTTTGTGGCAGGCCGGTTCTGACTTTTATGGACCCTAGGCGTATTTTAAATTATAGGCCCTTGATAAGTACCAAAAAAATTCTATAAACGCTTTTCATTAGAAAAGAAATTGAATACAATAAATGTTAATAATTCATGGAGGGAAAAGTTTTATTCTACTTTATTACAGATAAGAGAGCACTTAAGATTTACGTACTTCGTAATTATATAGACATGAGTTTGATCATCTATTATGGTTGTTAAGTTTTTAAAAATGTAGAAATTTTCTTGGTTCATAAGTCATAACAAAAAATATGTGCTATTTTAATACATAAAAAAGAACTCATACGGAGGAAAAGAGATTCAATGAGAGAATAATGATACAAAAGATTATCATATTTTTTTTAGAAAAGTAGACAAAAAATGATTACCAAGAATGTGGAAGAAAAGATGATTTACTAAAATTCAACAAGAATATTTAAATAATGATTGAGACATATAATCTGCAAACTTAATGAGTGGTTGGTTGAGAGCTTAAATAAAATTTTGTGATGTGTAGTGGAATCCAAATGAAAGATGAAGAAGTCAAATGTACAATTGATGCAAATATTTGAATTTTCTCTTTCTTTTTTTTGTTCTACTAAATAAGATGTCATGATTAAAAGTTTATGGAACATGACATATATAAGAGACATTACCGGATACATTTAGTCTGAAAAATTTATTGATTAACCATGAAACACGTCATAACTCATTAGAACAATAAATAGTTCGTCAACCAATAGTATAATATAATTTGTATAAACAAAAATAGATAACAATAACCAACAAAATCAATTAAGCAAACAACATAAGCAAATAACAACAGTCAATAGAAATATATAACAATAACAAATATATGAACTTAAAGTTGTTATATGTTGAATTGTTGAAGCATGACAATAGCCAGACATATAAAAACAGCAATAGCCAATAACATTGGGCCATGGTATCAGGTAAAAAAATTAGAGAGACAATAAACAATAACATATAATGAAATGCCAAAAATATTGTTTTCTTCTTCACCGTAAGTAGTTAATTTTTGGGACCCCTATTTACTAGATTCTTTTTACCTCTTATTATACTACATTTTTTTGGGTTTCTTTAGTATATTAATTTTTTAGACTACTACTATATACCGAAAAAAATTTAGGCCCCTAATACTTTTGGGCCCTGGTCGTACGCCATGTCGCCCTCCCACGGATGACCCTGTTTTGTGGTATACTTGGTTTCACCAATCTTAATTTGATGCTTTGGAATTTGTTGTCAATGGGACCATCTCAGGTTGTGACACCAAGAGGAAATATATATATATATATATATGTCTATATGTATATATATATATATATATATAATGATCAAATGGAGTATAATATCATATCAGTGAAATTGGTTTAAAATGGAGCTTCAACTCTATCGAGTAACCTTCCCCAAAAGTTCCTTTCTCATACTTGAACCCAAAAAAAATCTCCCACAAATGATAACACCAAAGACTAGACATCATAGTTCAATAATGTACTCCACTGCCCACAACAAAGTTTCTCAACACAATAATGTATTGGCCACTTACAAACCAACTACATGGGGTCATAAATTTATCGACTCCTTAGATACCGAATTCCCAGTAACTCATCTTTTCCTTTTATTTAGAGTTTTTCTTCTTCTGAACGTCACTCTATATGTGTGTGTGTGTGTGTGTGTGTTATGCATCCACGTGCTAAAGTATTTGATTCTACATTTCTACATGTAATAGTTTTAACATCCCGTGATGAATAATATATATATATATGTGCAGATGACGTTCAAGGAGAAGATGGAGGAGTTAGAGACGAAAGTGATGATTGCATTGAATTATTACTATTACGAAAGTGGTTCATTGAGTAGCTTGCAATTGCTAGAGCTCGTAGATAGTATCGAAAAGTTGGGCCTTGCTTATCGGTTTCATGACAACATAAGGAGAGCACTTGAGAAAATAGCATCGGTAAATGAAAATAACTTTAAACTTGATGATGAAGAAGAAGAAGAAGAAGAAGAAGAAAGTACTCTTCATGCCGCGTCACTAAGATTCAGGCTTCTTAGACAACATGGCTATAACGTCTCTCAAGGTACGTACTTCTAAAGGTTATCAGCGCCAATAATGAGGCCTTATAGCATCTATGACAGATTCTCTATAATTTCTATTAGAATATAGAAACAAAAGTTAAAATCACTACAGAAATTACATTCAATTCTAACAAATTCTCTATTTTTTAAAGACTAATTATATATTAAAATATTTTATAATTTTATCATTTGAATACATTTTTCCTAAAAAAACATTGTATAAAATAATAATAATTCAATCTTATATGTGGTAATAAATAAAAAACTCATTTTAGTCTCCTAACATCAAACAATTTTAGATAAACATTATAGAAAATTTGTTAAAACAAAATAGTAGAATAAAATCTTCATTTTCTTTATAGTTTTACCACTGCATGTATATATATATATGATTAACTGGTTCATGATTGAATTCCAACTAAACACAGATTTCCTTAAGAGATTCAAAGATAGTGATGGTGGCTTTATGGGATGTCTACGGACAGACATAAAGGGATTACTAAGTCTATATGAAGCTTCATATCTTTCTTTTGAGGGAGAAAATCATTTGAATGAAGCAAAAATATTTGCAACCGAACATTTACTGAAGCTTAAAGGTCGGGAAAACGAAGTCATAAAACACGTAATTAATCATTCATTGGAACTCCCGATGTATCGTAGGATGCTCAGATTACAAGCTAGATGGTACATTGATGCATATAGTAAACAAAAAGATGCAAATCTACATCTACTCGAGCTTGCTATGTTAGATTTCAACATGGTTCAATCAGCACTCAAGAAAGATCTTCAAAAAGTGTCAAAGTAAAATTACCCTTTTTATCAATATATATATATATATAGAGAGAGAGTGAGTGAGAGAGTGGAAGGTTCAAATGACAACTTTGTATTTTTAAATATATATATATATATATATATATATAGAGAGAGAGAGAGAGAGGGAGGGACGGGTTCAAATGAGAACTCGAATTTAGTTGTGAACATGAGGACAAATAAGAGCGTGACACGTGTCATATTCAAACTGAATATTTAAAAAATATTCAGACCAAATAAAATTGAATATAGTGTTTATTCAGAATAATGCTTATTCAGTCACAATAAGCATTATTCAAACTGAATAAACACTATATTCAGTTTTATTCAGTTTTATTCAGTCTGAATATTTCTTTGATTATTCAGTCTGATAAACTACATTCAGACACTTGTCGCGCTCTCATTTGTCATCACGTTCACAACCAAATTTGAGTTCTCATTTGAACTTTCCTCTTTCTCTCTCTCTCTCTCTCTCTCTCTCTCTATATATATATATATATATATATATATATATATATATATATATATATATATCGTCCCACATCATCATAAAATCGAACAAATATGTTAATTTTCGTAAAATCATAACAGGTGGTGGGGAGATATCGGGCTAGCAAACGAGTTATGGTTCATTAGGGATCGACTAATGGAATGCTTCTTTTGGAGTGTTGGAATGGTATTCGAACCTCAATATCATTGCTGTCGTGTAGGGCTAACAAAAGTCGTCACGTTAATTACCACCATCGATGACATCTATGATGTTTATGGATCTCTAGAAGAACTCAAGATCTTCACAGATGCTGTCAAGAGGTTTGTTATATACTCTTTAAAATCATAACCATTCTCAGCCATTTTCAGAAACAAAATTGTTTATGCATATATATGCTATTTTTGTGCTTTTTAGGTGGGACATTAAAATGGTGAAACATATGCCCGAAAATTTACATATATGCTTTCTAGCTCTCTACAATACCATTAATGACATGGGTTATAACACTTCAAGTGCACAAGGAGAAAACATTGTACCAATCCTAGGAAAAGTGGTAAGTATTACCGGAACGTATCAGTACTAAACGAAAGGCTTGTCTATATATATATATATATATATATATATATATAGAGGAAGGTTCAAATGAGAACTTTGTAAATTTAAAGGAATAAAGGAACACCTTGTGGACCACATATGATGTGGGACCCACATCATATGTGGTCCACAAAGTGTTCATTTATTTCTTTAAAAATGGGTGGTTCTCGTATGATCCCTCCCTATATATATATATATTTCCATGAGAATTATGCCGCTAAAGAATGATTTCTCACAAAACCGTCACAAAAGCTGGTAGGTAATTCAAATCAGTAATAGATTATTCCAGGGATTCTTTGGGTGATCCATTGGTATTTTCTGGGTTACCCGTTGGTATTTTTATAAGTAATTTTTATGGGTGAAAGTTATTTGTTTTGTAATGAATTAATTGTTTATATTTTAACAGTTGGTTGTAAAATCACTTTGTGGGTTTGTTACCCCCTCTAATTTCCTTCTAATTTAATATATAGTGGGGAGAATTATGCGATGCATTTTTGGTGGAAGCAAAATGGACTCATAACAAATACATGCCAACACTTGAGGATTATCTTGATAATGCATGGCAATCGGTCTCAGGAGTCGTTATACTTACTCATGCCTATTTTTTGACCAACCAATATATCAAAAATGATGCTCGTGTGTCTTTGGAGGAATTCCACGATCTTATGAAATGGTCGTCCATGATATTTCGCCTTTGCAACGATTTGGCAACTTCATCGGTATATATATATATATATATATAGAGAGAGAGAGAGAGAGGGGAAAGTTCAAATGCGAACTCAAATTTGGATGTGAACGTGAGAACAAATGAAAGCGTCACACGTGTGTAAATAAAGATTATTCAGATTGAATATATAGATTATTCAGACTGAATATATACTATATTCAGTCTAAATATTTTCTTTGTATATTCAGTCTAAATATTTCTTTGAATGAGACACGTGTCGCACTCTCATTTGTCCTCACGTTCACAATCAAATTTGAGTTCTCATTTGAACCAGCCCCTATATATATTTATTTATTTATTTTGGAGACAATATATATCTTGATCTTGTAGTTGTTGCACAGGATGAAATAGAGAGAGGTAAACTTGCAAATGCCATTTCGTGTTACATGAATGAGACCGGTGTTTGTGAAGAAGTTGCACGTGAATATATAAAAACTCTAATCGACGAAGCGTGGAGAAAATTGATCAAAGCTGAAGTGGATTGTTGTCAAGAATATGTAGATCCATTTACTGATATGGCTATAAATCTTGCTCGAATTTCACATTCTACATACCAATACGGTGATGGACATGGAGCTCCGGACGCCAGAGCCAAGGACCGAGTCTCGTCTGTGATTATTGAACCCATTATGATCAGGAAAAAATTGCAAAAATGTTTTCGATAAAAATCATGATTTAATTAGTTTTCGTTTGTTTATTTATATATATATCTGGGTGTACGTACATAAAGACATACGTATTTACCATAGTCATGGTGGTTGTGAGAGATTATAAACAGTGTGCCCGGGTTTTTTTAAATTAATTTCTTATGTATACAGTATATATATATAGTAATTTGTATGTGTAATTATATGGTGTTTTGTATTACATGTTGTATGATATATAAACTATATATTACATATTGTATATATGTGTTACAAATGATTATAATTTATACCTCTGTGTTTGGATGTATTTACTATTTTGCTCAAATGAAATAAACAAAGAATTAACGAGTAGTTCATAGATATTTAAATAATTGCAGGGGCTTAAAGTGAAAATATTCTAAACATTTCCACAAGTTTCAGTCTTTTAACAAAACACCCCCTTCATTTAAATAATGACAAAAACAGTCGTCACCAGCAAAATGGAATAAACGAAATTGGGGATCTCAATTCTCACTTGCCCACTGTCTCTGCATCTCTGGCTATAAAACAACCCCCAAGATTATTTCTTCCATGGGTCTTCAATTCAACTTTTATGTTTCAGTCTGATCGGGTTCGTCGTCAATTTCTCTTTTTTTTGGGGGATGCGCTGAATATGAAGCTACATAACTTTTGGGTAAGTCCTCAATTTAGAACTTTGTTGTTATATTTACTGTGTTTCAACTGCTAGATGTTTTTATTGTTCCATGTTAGATCTGATCGGATGATCCAAAACACCACGAGTTTTGATTTCGAGAAGAGTGCACATAAACTGTTCGATATAACGCCTCAAACAAACAAAAAGAAAAATCCATTAATGGCCCACATGAAAATGATGAAGATGAAGATAAATTGATGTCAAATAGACAATAATACCCTTGAAATCCATGAGATGGTGTTTATTTCAAAGCCATACGCCACTTTCCAAGTTTTAATTCTTCATTCTTCTTGAATCTTGAATCTTCAATTTTTTAGACTTTTGAGTTTGACCATGGATCAGATCTGTTATTTTGCTTTTTAGATCTTAATCTTTTAGGTCAATTTTAGTTCTTTAGATCTTAATCTTCAATGTTGTTCTATGGGTGTTTTTGTTGTTTCTTTATAATATTTGGTTTTTAAAGAACAACTGAGGAGACTTTCCTTCTTGTTTTTGGTGAAAATGGTGTTCAAGTGAGCCTATCACTACTATTCCTGCTAATAGAATTGCACAAAAGATCTTATGAATTAAAAACATGATGCTTTCTTTAACCTTCAATCTTCAATTATATATCTTACATCTTTAGGCTACTATTTAGTATCTTTTAGCTCAATGTTAGTTCTTTAAATCTTTAGGGTTTAGCAAGTATTTGGAACCGTGGAATAGAGTTAGAATTAGGATATGAAGTGCTCTTTTTCGGTAATTAGGTACTAAAAATAGTAAAAAATATATGGCTAACATACACATTTGAACAAAGGTTTCTGGTTAGAAACAAATGCTCAAATCAAACTCGTTGGTTTTGTTTATGGAAATGAGAAATTGCCGAAGAGATTAGTTAGGAGGAAATTGTGCAAGAATTAAGAGGTGGAAAAGATCTATCCACTTTGATTTCCTGTTCTTGTTTTAGTGTTTTAATAAGTTATAACTTATAACCTTGTTTTGTTTGTGACACATTCGTATAAAAGATTTGGTTCGACCCCTTGAGTTATTAGACCTTACCAACATAAAATTTTAGAATTATATATATTGACCAAAAAATGTTATATTTTTATTTGATGTTCGATGATATCAAGTGTTATAACTTCAGTAATATAATCCAACAGGGATATTGTTGAAGCATTGAAGCAGAAGATTACAGTTACACCAAGACCAAGCCATGGGTGCTACAAGTTGAAGATGGAATATTTCGTGCAATTGAACCCTCACCTGCGTGGGTACACAGTTTTTATATCTTGGAGAGACGGCAATTTTGCAATCTTCCCATGGCAGCAGATTTGATGTACGAGTTTCCAAATAAGAAAACTCTAGATTTCATGTAAGTATTTCACTCTGTATGTTGCTTCTATCATAATGATAAGTGACTCAATGAAAAAACACTTGTTGATCTAAGTGATCCGTTGCCCAAGTTGGGGGTAATTTCATTGAGTTTGTTATCACCGTGCTAGAAGCAGCATTGAGAGTGAAATATTTACATGGAAGCCAGAGTTTTCTATTTTGGAAACCGTGCGACAAATATGTGTCATAGGAAACTTTATCTGCCTAGGTGAGGGTTGTTTTTCATGAAAATATTACATCTTTTAGCACTTTTATGTGTTGTTATTGAGTTGATGAAATGCAACCATAGTTCTAACCTTTAGCTTGGGAACATGTAACTTGATGCTTATCGTTTTTTTTATTATCTTTATCAACCTTTATCTTCACTTTAATGAACTTTTACATACATTTAATCATCTTTACATGCATGAATTTGTTTTAAGTCAAAAAGATGAAAGTGGATGAATAAAGGCAGTTGAAGGTGTATAAATGTATATGAAGGTTTTGTTCTGGCCTTCTCACAATGACTTATTCTCACCAAACACCTAACCATATATATATATATATATATATATATATATAGGGGAGGGATCAAATGAGAATCACCCCTCTTTAAAGGAACAAATTATGGACCACATATGATGTGGGTCCCACATAATATTAAATTATTTATGATTTAATATTAAATCATATTAAATCATAAATGATTTAATATTATGTGGGACCCACATCATATATGATCCAAAAGTGTTCATTTGTTCCTTTAAAAATGCAAAGTTCTTATTTGAACCTTCCTCTATATATATATTTATATATATATATAAAATAGTTGTGTATCCAAGCAATGCGTGGGATGTAAAATTCTATAATAAGAATTTGATAGACTTGATGAACAATATACATATCTTGATACTAGTACATTGAACAGTCTCATTACCATTAAATAAGGACCAAAAGCAGCGCCATTAAACAAGAATGAGCTAATCTCATCATGTTACTTTTGTAAGATTAGACAAAGATATCACTTACTTCCAATATATCATTTACTCATATAAAACCATTGAAGTAAAGGAAACTTTACTTTGGCTTATAAACTGCATATATTTTTTTTATTAACCTGGATATCCAACCCGCTATATGTACTTTCAATATATCATTTACTCATATAAAACCACTTAAACCTCAGTGGCCACAAGGGGATTGTTATCTTCCTTGGATTCGAACTTAGGACTTCCAGGTACTTTTGATCTTTGGAGTTCAAACTCAAACCAATTCGGTATCACCCTTGTGGTTTACTTTTCAAGCCTGCGACGGTGGAGTTCAAAAGACAATTATCAGATGACACGAAAGACAACATATAGAATTCCTATCAAATACAGTGGTTAAAGAATATGGAATAGTTAACATTACGTTTAAGTTGGAAAAAACGAAATTGAAAGACATCTAACGCATCCTCATCCCTGATCTCCAATATCCTTCCTCGTCCCTATTGAGGGATATGATCACATCCTCAACCTCACCCACACAGTGGAATAAGAGATTTTCTTTTATCCGTGGAATATTTTAAATCAAATGTATCAAACATCACACTCGATCCAAAATGGTTCATGTTAAAATCTCTAGATATTTTCAATTTTTTGCTTTTATAAAGTATAAAATATTCATATTTAAATAAAATTAATCATATATAATTGTTTGATTTATTTATAAAGAGTTAGATTTAAAAAGAGTATCTCGAAATTATTATTTTCAGCCTTGTCGTACTTCTTTTTGGATGAAAAAATGAAGAACCAAAAGTGTTTGATCAAACAATATATTTTATAGTAAATATATAATATATTTAATATTCGGCAAAGTGGCGAGTTGGGGATCATGTTATTTCGCCCTCTCCCATACCTGATTTTTAACTTTTAGGGATCTCAGTCCCTATCCCTGATTTTGGGGAGAATCCCCGGCCACGTCGGACGAGTACATCAAGTAGCCCAATGGAACGGTGTCATTTCTATACCGACTTTCCGGTGCATAAGTACAACTAGTTAATGCATTAATTAAGGGTGATAAGAGTTTAACCTTAGGGGGTACACGGGACATGACAAAACAGAACATGGATCATAGTTCTACATTTGACAAGACTTTTATGTGGAACAAAGTGGAATAGGTGTTTCACCTCATTCCCATGGAATAAGTCGAAACAAACTTATTTTTACCAATATAACCTTCAAATAAAACTTAATTCATTTTTAAAAAATCAAATGTGCCTTCCTCTTTACATCTTATTCGATTTTTAAATTTTATTATTGTATTTTACGCTTTTTAAACTCACTTTACTATTCTCAAAATATTATTTTTATGCGCTTTATATATTTTAATTTAGTTTTTATAAACATTAATAATAATAATAATAAAATTGATAAAAGATAAGGTATAAAATAAAAATAGAAAACTACATAAACTTTTTATTATAGTGTCCTTAATCGTCTTGACAGAAACCTCTAATAATATACTTTTGTATAAAATATTTATTTTATTATAATTTAAAAAAATTACATAATTAATCAAAATATATAAACAATTTATTAGGGATAAATTGCTCATTTTATTTTGCCCTGTCATTTTTAATTTTATCCTACCAAATGTTGAATAATTGTTCTATCATGTTCAATATTATTTTGTCCTGTTTTGTATTTTTTATGTCCGGATACCAAACGATAACTAAAAGATTTTGAGATTTTTTATTATAAGAAAGAATAAACATTTTTCCATTGGGCTATTTGGTGGTTGTATCTTTGGGCCAAAACCAACTATTGACGGGTTAAGTAACAATTAGAATACTTGAATTTATAACATAGATTAATAGTAGGGTGTTCATCTGTTGGAATATAATGGATTTAGATGGACCAAATTCGATTCAATCATCTATCAGATGTTGTATTTTGTTATTTGATTCAATTCAATTAACATTGAACATTCGATCTAATTCAAATCTAATGGATGATTATATCGGATCGGTGTCATTCATTAGATGTTACTATTGGTTATCAATTGGATCAGATTGGATTCACCAATCTTTTATACCGATTAATCCACCATTTCAACCAATTATTCATATTTTTATTAAAACATGTCTAGCCCAGTGGTAAGATAACATCCTGGGAGGGTCAGTGGATGGTATCACTGACTACCTGGGTTCGAACCTTGCGGTGTGCATGTGGAGATATCCTGATCATAGGCTTGCCACTTAGTGGTACCCTTAGTTGGATTGGACCGTGGTCAACGAGAATTAGTCGGGTGGCACCCTTGAGTGGGAGCCCGAATACCCGGGAAAGTGTATATGTTAGCCTGCCTTTCAAAAATAATCATATTTTTTCTTAAGTTATTAAAAAACAATACGATAAAACATTAATAATTATATATAGTTATTAATTAGATATTAGTTGGATAATAATTGGACGGTTGGATTGGAAATTGGATGGTAATTGATTAAAATTTTCACATTATATAAGGTTTTCAGGCCACCCCATCGTCCATGTAGGCTATCCACATATACCATATTGATGACGTGATATTTCTTACTACAATATTGTATTTTTTTTTTAAATTACATATTAGTTAATAAATATTAGATTGAGTACAAAAATCTAAATTATTCATTAATATAACAATATTAAGAAAACTTGTAGATTAAAACTTATTTCCCTAACATTTAAAAAATTATATTTTTTGATCTAGAAAATAAGAATTGTTATGTATTATTATAAATAAAATATTTATCTTGAACAAAGTATATCATATTTGTTCTTTTTAAATTGCATTAACATGTTATTTAATAAATATATTAAATTAATTAGATCATTTCTATTATTAATCAATGTAACAATATTAAGAAGTGTTGTAAAACACATTTTATATCACTAACTTTTAAAAAAGAATATTACATATATATATATATATGTTGTATTAGAAAATTTTAAATATTAATTGTTATGTCTACTTACGAATAAAATATTTATCTTGAAAAATAATATATCATATTTGTTATAAAAAAAATTACTCTAAATATTTAATTTGCATACAATTTACTAAGAGTGGTTTTTTTTTAATATTTTTTAAAGAGGGTGATGAAAAATATAATCTGGATGGGACATGAATTATCGGGAGACAAAATAAGGAAATCATTAAGGGTGCGTTTAGTTAGTGAAAAATGTTTTCATTTTCCTAGAAAACATTTTCAGAAAATAGAGTTGAGTTTTCATTCTCTGTTTTCTACGAAAATTTTAGAAAACGCGTTTAATTGAAATTGTGGAGTTTTTATTTTTCATTTTTAGAAAATTAGAAAACGCGTTTGGTTGTGCATTTTCTATCACTTTTCATTTTCCATTTTTTTCAAATATTACAATATTAGACATATTTTAATATTGTAATATTTGAAAAAAATGGAAAATGAAATCTCCATCATTTCAACCATCGCGTTTTCTAAAACTTTCATAGAAAACTGGGAATGTAAACTCAATTCCATTTTCTAACAACGTTTTCTAGGAAAATGATAACATTTTTCCGGAACCAAACGCACCCTAAGTTTTCAAAAAAAATCGTTTTAGTTTTTCCAAGGTTACCGTTCCGTTGGGAAAGTGCTTGGACATTCAACAAAAGGTAATTATTTACAAGTTAAATTGGTATAGTTATAAACGTTAAAGTCCGAGTCTAGTTGGGTACCAAGTAGACTTTTAAGCGGTTTGCCGGGTAAGAACTCGTATTAGTTATAAAGGGATCTTGTTGACCCAAAGAGTAGTTGGTTTAAGTACTTAGACAAATCGTTATGATATGTGTAGTTACAAGTTTAAAGGGATCAAAGAAGCCTACAACCTTAGGTGGGTTCATGTGATTTATAAAACGGAGATGCATGCATAGTATGTAATATGTTGCCAAGTTTTATATTATGATTATATATTTTTACAATATTTTGCAGTTACATGCTTTACATATATGATAGTTTTTGAAAAATATGAGATATGTGTTTTTATAAATGTGTCTTGAACTTCTAATGGAATAAGGCAGTTTATGCTAGAATAACATATTGGTATGATTTTGGTGAGATAGCCCTTAAAATCGCGGCAACCTTTGTGTAGTATTATATTCGTCGTGACTCTGGGAGATAGCCTCTATAAGCGCGACAACCTTTGATTAAACCGATAGCTTAATGAGATAGCACCTATACGCTTGGCAGAATGGTTATGGTTGTGAAAAAAGTCATGTTGCAAGTTGTATATCTTCTATTTCATATCTCACTATAGGATAAAGCATGCTTCCAGTTTAATTATTTTCTTTACGCATGTAAAGAAAATCATGAACTCATTAGGCAAAAACTGAATTTTTAGTATGCATCTCTCAGGGAGCGCAATATCAATTAGTTTGAAAGGAAAATAGAAGATTTAGGAAGACCAGAAACCTCTCCAAATATTTAAAGTATTAATGTTATTTTATTTTAAGTTTGTATGTAAGGTCGACGCTAACACTTTCGCTACTAAGTTTTGAATGTAAGCTATAAACCTTTTATGGTTATTGTTAAGATTGTAAGACGTCACAACCTTGATTTTTAGAGTATGACATCTTGTTTAGATTAATTAACATATTATATTATTAAAATTTTGTTTTAACTTTTAATTATATTATAAAATATTGTGATCTGTTAAAGGAAAAAGGAAATAGAACAACAAGATTATAGAGAGAAACTGAAAAACTGTAAATTCTCATTAATCATAAACCCTTTAAATAGGGATACGTTACAAGTAGATAACTATCAGTTCTAACTTATCTCTAATATGTTTATCTCTATCTATATCGTCATATCCATTAGACGATGGCACATTTATCCTACAACACTCCCCCTTGTGCCGAGTCAAAGGAGTGATGGTGCACAACTGTTGCCTCGTTAAAACCTTACGCCAAAATAAAAACCCAGTGGGAAAAATAAAAATATGACGAAGGAAAGAGTACAACGCACCAGTGTATTTGCATTACATAGACTTTTCCTTTAGTCTAATAATCTCTCAGATTCGTACATTAATCATGAGAGTTGGAAGAGTATGATGGTATATAAATCGTTGCCTTACTAAAACCTTACACCAAGGAACAAAACCCAATGGGAAAAATAAAACCTTAGGTGAAGGAAAGAGCACAACATACCAATATTACATATATAGTAGACTCCCCCTTTCGTCTACTACTCCCCCTGATTCGTGCATTAATCAAGGGAGTTTGGAAGGTCTTAGCATTCTCATACTTTTTATGTCACATTCTCCTTATATCTTACTTGATGCACTTGAATCTTGAGGTGAGTTTTCTACTGCTCATTTTATATAAACTAAAAGCATAATTTACTTTGAGGTATCACCCTTGATATATCTTACTTTCATTTCTTCGATACAATGCATTATTTACATATATGCGAGTAGGATATTTGTTGAACTCAAAACACTAACCCCTCTAATATGTGTAATGGTAGTCCTTAACCATGTAACAATTGAATAGTCTCATGTAGAGTAATATTCTTGGAATAGTTTGAAGAGGTAGCTACAAGGGTTTGCCTAGTTTACTTCCAAGCAATCGGCATGTTTCCTATGGTAATTCCTTATCCAAGTTGGGAATGAGCTTTGTATGAGTCAGGTAGATATTTAATATCAACAAAGACATACCAAGACAATATTTTATGTTTTTCTATTAGGGCCGGTACTTTTGCTTCTCATATTCAAAGTAGGTATTGAAATTTCATTATCAATCCTATGTTTCTCTTTGTAAGGGAAGTATAAGCCCACATCAATGGTTCCAAAAGATTAATTTGATATCATTCTAATGATGTTGCGTTGGCGCTGAGCTAAATTAGCTAACGAGTTCATTGAGAGATACAAAATACGGTCAATTGTATTGTTCTAAGTACAATAATGCGCCTATTGCACTCAAATAGGGAATTCCAGCTCCCAAAGCCTCTTCGTCATCATCCTTCAGACAAAATGGATCTTTCCTTTTATCCAACACTTCGACCGATCATGGGAGTGCTAGCCGGATGCGCTTTGTCCATATTAAATCGCCTGATTATTTTCTAGACATATGCGATCGGTGAATTAATATCACAAACTCGGTGTCCTAGATTAAATAGATACATAAAACCAAGTTTTCCCAAGATCTTTCATCTCAAATTCAAATTTTGAATAGAATAAAGTTTCTCTTATTTCATCAAGAGTATTTATTATGTTCATTACATCGACATATAGAGTTATGATTGAACATCTGGAACTCGTTTTCTTTATAAATACGCACGGGCACAATTCATCGTTCTTATATCCCTTCCCAATGAAGTATTTACTTTATAAATACGCACGGGCAGGTATCCATATCCGCCTATGAGCGTTTCAATTTCATGGAGAACGCATTTCGTGGTTTCTACTAATATAATGTCATCAAACACTTTTTATATATCTCTTAATCTAGATCCCCATAGAGATATGTAGTAACCACATTCATGAGCTGCATTTCCCGTCCTTCGGAAATTACTAGGCTAATTAATTAGCAGAATGTTATAACGTCCATCACGAGAGAGCAAGTCTTCTCGTCATCAATCCAGGGCGTTGTGAGAAACCTTGCGCCAAAGGAGAGTTTTATACATCATGACTTAATTATTCTCATTACGCTTTTATGACAAATGAATTATCTATGTCTTACGGGATTTACACTTGGTGGGTTAGCACTACCGGACCAAATACCCATTTATTTGTCAAGTGTAAGTCTCCTGGATTGTTTCTTTTCATTTAGGTCATTTTGCTCTTTGTTGACATTCTTCAACTGAGCATGGTTCGATGTTATTGTGCTCGATCATCTCATGAGCAACGGTATATGTGTGTATATCATCAATAAGTATGTATGATCTGTCCATCGACTCATATGCACTCTCATAATTCATTTGAGATTTCTTTGATCTCTGGAATCAATATTAACTTCGGAGCGTCCTCCAGTAATGATTCATAGACATAGTTTTAGTCAGAGATAATCTCATGAGAGGTTTATGTATTGATGATAAATGGTTGTGCCTTACTCTTCTTTTCCTTTAGATGAGTATCTATCGAACCAAGTAGCTTACCCCATTTCCTTTTGGGAGCCACGACCTCAACCACACCTCCACCATGTGTGATTGCAACGCGCTTTCCAGTGGCGTTGTGCCCTTGTTTGGGGACTTTTATCCTTACGGATATATCTGCAGCTGGTATATGTGATCTTGTCACTTCTAGAATAACATTAAACGTATCAGGTATCGAGTTTGATTCGTTTGACTTCAATTTTACTTTGTGAAGTTTGGGGATCAAATTGAGACATGATGGGAATATTCTATGACACTTCCGGTCGTTTCCATGGAAAATCCTTTTTCCTATCTCCCCCTAACGACGGGAAGAGTGTCTCATCAAAGTGACAACTCGCTAATCTAGCGATAAAGAAATCACCCGTCAAGGATTCTAATTAGCGGAAAATTGTTGGGGATTCATATCCAACTTATATTGAATCGTTTTTAAGGACCATTTGGGTGCGCTGTGGGGGCGCAATTGGCACATATATACTACACAACCAAATATGCGTAAATGTAAAATGTCAGGCTTATGTCCAGTTACCAACTGGTACGCATGATACTGGTTGGCTAGTAGTGGGTCTAAAAACAAATGAGTAAGGCTGCATGTGATATTTGCATAACCCCATGCAAATGCGGGTAAATTGGTGCGCATAACCAATGCCCTATATATCATCTATATTCTTTTGATGACAACTTTTATGAGACCATTATATATATATATATATATACACATGGGGTATAAGAAACTTTATATTGATCCGAATATATATGCAACAATTATCAATTCCTTATGATATAAATTCTCTAGCATTCCAAGTCATGTAGACTTGAGAAGATAATTAGGGTGGTGAGCCCTTGAGCGTGTAACTAGTGCTAGAGTGCAGCATTTCATGTGGACAATAATGCAACATGCGTTCATTGTGTCGAAACCAGAACCATAAAATACTTTGATGGCCCGCATTCTGGTTGTTTATGTCCATAAAATTACCTTGTTATTCATTGTAATAATGGAATATTTTTGTATTATGTCCTTAGCTTTAGGATGGTCTCATTCCTGTCTTGGCTAAGGATTAGGGTTTAAAATTCTAGGTATTCGAGAGGGCTTATTATGATGTTAGTGTTACTTCTTGTGCTGCAGAAGTGAACAGTTTTAATTTAGTTAATTAACTCATTTTGCCTTTCACTCGAAAAAGAATGTGTCAATGTGTATTTTTCAATACATAGATCATTATGTTATGACCATGGTGTCTCACAAGGTCATGTCGAAACATATATGTGTAATTGTCCCAAAGTTCTTTATTGGTGACATAATATGATTTGATGACCTAGATAATTAACTACTGTGACACATTAACTTCTCTAATATACGTTCCTTTCAAATCATTAGAGTTTACGTACATATATACCCATTTCCATTCTTATAATACGGTTTCCAATTGATACGAATATTTTAACAAGGTTCTCATTAATATAGTCCTTTAATGACTATTAATCTTGTACTAACAAGACAATGACAGTTCATCGTCTAAGTATTTTGGTTGAAGGAGTAAATATTAGTCTATCTTTTAAGATTGTGTGGGATTTCCCACAAAAACATTCAAGCTTCTCCTCGATACATTCCCACGGAACGGAGAATAATGAGAGTTTCGTATTTGTATTTTGGATGTATTTCTTTACATCTATAATGGTTATATATTCGGGTTAACATCAACAAATGAAATTAATTTAATACTTAAAATAAATTTCAAATAAACTTATGTTCAATCAATTTTAAAGTAATCTGATATAATTCATTTCCAACTTGTTCTTTTTCTTTATCAGCGATTATTATTGCAGTTTTTTTTCTTATATTGTCCATTATCTTTTAGGCAGTAGTTGCATTTCTACTCCAAAAATTGTAAAACCCTTTTCGACTCTTGTCATGACCTTTATCGTTTCCATGGTTTTGTCCATGAGGTGTATAGATGTCACCTATGTGGAATTGTCTTTAACTCATTGTCCTTTAGAGTTGTTCCACCTCTAACACTTTCATTATTGACCACGAGAATTTTCTTTGTCCCAACATATTTAGTGATCTGAAATAACCTTGTTATATCTTTCAACCACTTACAGTAGGTTGATGAATTTGTCTAAAGATTATACTCTAGCTCACATTGGTTCATTAATATGACTACTGCTATATGAAAGGTGAAAATCTTCTATGAGTTCCTTGTCATGAAGATTGAGATGTATTTTGAGCACAACATTTATTTGTTGAAATCAGTCATTTTCTTGTAATCGAGTGGGTTTCATTCCACTGTTTGATTAGTTTGGAAAGTACATGGTACTAGATACTCCTGATTTTTCTTTTCTGGGTGTCCCACTGTTCTTAGGGGATTCTAGTTAATGGTATTCCATATGAAGGTTGTGACTAATGTATCGTCTCAAAAAAAAATCTCAAGATATTTATATGTATTTTAACAGGTGACTTTTAGGGTCAATATGTTTTGATGGGTTTTACATATTTGTCTATTTTATGGTACTCAATTTCTTTCGAGTCCAGGTGGTTGTAAATAATGGAGAATATATGATTTTTCAAAATCATGTTCTATAATTATGTTATGCATGAGATTTCATTATCATAATATTATTGGAATTTTGTATTTTTTTAATTTTTTTTTTTTGTTGATAATACGTCATCAATATTTCAATATTCGAAAATAGATTGCAAAAACACTTTTAGATTTCCAGGTAGGAGGGGAATCACGTGGATTACTTAAATCCCTTCAACCTTAGGGTTATTTACACCCGTTTGACAAAATCTTTCAGTGTTATGCAATTATTTCATTTCATGAAATACATGAATAACATTAATATTATGAGAGATTTTGCCATTAAGCAAAATAAATATTGGTTTTGACATAAAATTGAATTTTGATTTTTAACATCTTAATAGTATTTTTGAAGCATTTGGTAAAAGACCAAAATATATGGGGTTGGAAATGTAACTTCCAAATATTAATTAAGATTAAAGATAATGAGTAGGAACTCATAAGAAGATGATGATGATGATGATGATGATAATAATAACAATAGATAATCATATCATAATCATATAATAATAATAATAATAATAATAATAATAGAAAGAGCAAGCATAAATAATACGAAATGTTTAAAATAAGTGCTATTAATTCAAATACTATTAAAAAATAGTATATAATAATATAAGTAATTACTATGTATAAATTGAAATTAAATATAATAGTAAATAAACCAACTACATAGGCTTAATGTGATATTAAGCGATAAAGCCTAAACTGTGAAACATAAAACATAAGCCAATCTAATTAAACAATATTTAAACAAAAGTGATCTAAGGTTCTCATATAGTCATGTATATCAATATGATGAATATTTAAGTTAGCCATTTAAATACACGAATATTGTAAACTAATTGAGAGTGTCTAAATAAATAATGATATGTTAAAAACAATAAAAGTTATACTAATCCAACTAAAATTAAATGAGTTAAAATCAAAAATTAAAATAACCAGTCGTCTAATTATTATTTAAATTAACCTAAAAATAGGACTGAGAAATCTTATTAAATAAAAGAAGTTAAACATAGTTAATATAAACAAATGAATAAATAAATTGTAGATTAAATTGGTTTTAGATAAAGACATAAATAAATAATTATCTTGATAATTCAATATAAATCAGTAACTCATTAAAGAAAAGAATGTTCAAAAATAAATCTCTTAAAAAAAATTGACCATTGGAACAATATAAATTAATTTCTTTTTAAAGACAAATGTAATCCACCAAAAAAAATGATTTTTTTTTTAACGTATTTTTCTTTACGGCTAAATAAAAATAACAAAAATATTTAATTTAGGTAATCACATTAAAATCATAATGAAATCCCACTCTTAGTAAAATCGTAAATATTTATTTTGTTGATTTGATTATTACAATCAAAAATTGATTTTCGAGATTCATAATGAAGATATAACAAAACGTTTTATAGACGAAATCATAAACTATATTTATTGTATAACATGATAGCAGAAAACTCACATACAAAATAAGAAAAACGTAGAGATACTTACTTGAATTAAAGTAATGAGAAACAAGTTATTGAAGAGTGTAGGGCAATGCATAACATCCATTTAGTGGCGGCGGACAACAAATACTGAGATTAATCGACCATTAAGGGCAAAGTTAACGTAAAAACGTACCTTAAATCGATGTTGTTACCATAAAAACCCTAGCTTCATATCTTGACCAATTTCTCTTTTAGCGGAGCAACGTGCTGATAACGTGTTAAAGGAAAAAGGAAATAGAACAACAAGATTATAGAGAGAAACTGAAAAGCTGTAAATTCTCATTAATCATAAACCCTTTAAATAGGGATACGTTACAAGTAGATAACTATCAGTTTTAACTTATCTCTAATATGTTTATCTCTATCTATATCGTCATATCCATTAGACGATGGCACATTTATCCTACAACATGATCGACTAATTTCAAGATATTTTTTTTAGTCATTTTATATATTTCATCTAGTTTTTCAGCTAATGTTTATTAAACATGATTTGCTAATCAGTTAATTTATAAGCTAACATATCAATTAACTGTTAGTTTGTCAAACATAGCCTACATATGTATGATCCCTTCTAGAATATCTTTGGCCCGACTTGATATTTGTTTGCTCTTTTTGGTTTTTCTAAAACATGATTTATGAAAACAAATATTTATATTAATTATTATATAATATATGTAAACATATGTTTTCCACTATTTTTAATCATAGTAAACAATTTAAAATTAAATTATATATATTAAAAATTAACATACAAAACATTCACAAGGTAAAACAAAAATCAAATATATCACATTATAAAACAATATATGCTATGATAAGTTTTGATCCACGAGACATACAACAACAACTACCACGAAAAATCTACCAGATTTTACGTCGATCACGAATTTTGAATTAAAAATCTAGTAAAAAATACATGGAATTTTGAATTAAAAATCTAGTAAAAAATACATGGAATTTTGAATTAAAAATCTAGTAAAAAATACATGTAGAGTTATTAATGAATAATAATGAGATATGAGTTTTGGTGGGGCTCTTCACCGTACAAACAATTATTGCATATGGTCACATCCCACATCCACCAATCCCAATGCCTTTCTTCTCAATAACCTTATCCTATTCGTTGTACCCTTCATCATAAATAACCAAAAGGAGAAATAAAGTTTTAACTTTTTACTTACCTCCAAAAAGAATTTTACAAAACCGTAAAAAAATCGTAACCGTAACTTAAGTTATAGGACGCTTTTCCTTGTGGTTTTCGGTGTTTTCTAACGCATCGAAAAGAAAAATGTGTCGTCATAAAATGAATTAATACACTAAGCTTTTTTTAACGCAGAAAAAACAAGCTTGTGACACTGGAAGAACATGCCACAACTTGTAGAGCCGTAAAGACATGTTGCAGCTTGTGGCACCGTAAAAAATTTATATTACAATGTTGATTTATGATTTCTTTATAGTTTTATGGAAAAGAAAAGTTCAAAAGTGGTTAAAAAGTAAAATTTGTTAATCCATATGATTATTTATGATAATAACCCCTTTTCTTAATCATAAAACAATGTTGATTTGGTAAGTAATTTCATTTAAGTAATTATTTATATTAGTTTTTTTTTCTATTGTACTTACTTAAAATAAACGAGGAGCAATTATTTGTAATTAAAATTTATGTGTTTGCCAGGTGTGATTTTATGCGGTTTTTGTAACTTACTGTTTCTTTTTTATGTTCATTGCTTTTTAGAATTAAAAAACACGGTTTAGAAATATAAAGAAACCTAACTTCTTGGTATTTAAGTGTTTAAAACGAGCAAATACTCAATGATATAATGACATACCTTTTTTTTTTTTTATCGTTTGTGTTATGTGGTGTGAGTGATGATTATTGAAAAAACCATTGAGTGTTGAAAATAAATTTGAAGTAGAAAGTACATTGAAATGAAATGTTGCAGTGATGATTGTTGAAAAAACCATTGAGTATTGAAAATAAATTTGGAGTAGAAAGTACATTGAAATGAAATGTTGCAACAAATGGAAAGTGAGTGAAAGATAAATTTGATTGTAAATCGTGGAAAGCGACTAAATACAGTGTTATGCATCTTTCATACGGTGCAAAAGATGTCAGATCTGTCATTAGCTCATATATTTGGGGGAGAGGGGTAGTGCCCCAATCAACACTACAACAAAATTGAGTTTATAGGACGTCTAAATTGTTTAACTTTCATAATAAAGTGTTTTATAAAATTTAAGCTTACAAGACCAAAAAATAAAACGTTTCATCTAAACTGATTTCACAATAAATTTATTTGACGTTTTTGGATGTCGAAACGAGTTTTTAAAAATAGTGTATGGTATTATATATTTTATTGACACTATTTAAAATTTTGTCCTATAAACAAAAAAAAATCTTATAAAAAATGGGTTTAAACGATTTTTCTCAAAAGTAAAAAAAAATCTCTATAACGAGTCAATGTCCATGTCCTTACCCCCAACGCCTAATGTGTGTTCTTGGTCCTCAAACTTTTTGGATCTTCCATTGTCAGACATCAAGTTCTTCATAATACGAACCAAGCACGCCACCTCATATGTACGGGACAGATGTTAACCACTAACACTGAATTGGTCACTTTTTTAGCCAGGAGATAAAAATTACCAATAATAAAACGACATTGACTCATTGAGTCCTCCAATGACATTCATGGCAGACATTTGTTCACCGATTATATTATTGAGTTCCTGGCATGGTTTTAATTGGAACCCTCTTAATAATATATCAGGATGGAGTTTACAAACAATTCTTAAAATGTTATAAAATCATACATCCGGTAACCATAAAAATTCATGGACAAAAGAAAACTCAAATAATCAATATTTCACGTTAAAAGAAATTATTTTCAATCATGTAAAATAAAAACTTTTAATTTATGAAAAGACGATGATTAAATAAGACAATAGATTATATTTTATAAATGTATTAAAAGGGGTAAGCATCTCTAAAAGTAAAGAAATAAATAGGCATTAGGGTCTTGTCCCCATTTGATCAAGGAATATGGTGGAGGATATAATGGAGCTTTGTCACCAACCTCACTTTTTATTTACTTTTTATTTTTATTTTGACTTTTTGGATTAAAATGTTTAGTTTTGCAATTTCTAGGCATATTTTCACTTTGCAACCCTCGTGTTATTGATTTAACCGAAAACATTCTCATGTTTTTCTATTTCATACTTAGTCCCTTGTACTTTGTTGTTTAAAAACCAAACAATAAAGTTGTTAAAAGTTTATACATATATGTAATGAGGTCTCACCATCTTTTATAGCATAACAAATATAACGTCTTAAAAAAAAAATTAAACCAAATTCAGATTTCTGATACAATTAAGATATAATCAAAACTTTGTATTTGATTAGTTATAAGATTTTGATTACATTTTATTTGTTTCCAAGTATTCAAATTAATTATAGAAGTTCTGACCAACCAAATGATACGGTAACTGAAAAAAATATCATCAAAATAGATTCAATATTTATGTTTTGGGGCCATTTACCAAACGTTACTCGGATAAACGTTTACCAGGTTATATCACCTTACCAGATGAATATGGTAATGACTAAGAATCTTATTCAGTAAGAACGAAACAAAGACCAATAGTCTTACCTGGTAAGTGTATCACGGTAAACGCTTACTAAGTAAATTGTTGTATACAATACCGTTTGGTGGACAAAAATTTTATCCGATAAGTAAGTGATAACTTTGATTTTAGCGGTAAATGCTTACCCGATACGTGTTTGGTAAACAATTCTTTAGCATTTAGACCATAACATTAACATCACAACCTAGAAACAAAATTGATTACTCAAGGACTTGAATTGTCATAAGCTAAATGTTAGGGGGTTTAATTGTGCTTTATATAAGACCCAAGGGGTGAAAATAAATAGATGGCACACCTCCCCATTTCCAGCAGATAACACATAATTATATACATTAAATTACAATTTTGAGGGGGGTGTTTAGATTACTAGATAAGTTTTAAAATTCAGATTATAATAATCTATCAACTACTTGTTGTCAATCGTTTTATTCTTTAGATAAGAGTTCATTTTAACATATATTTTACTTTAACTTATGTCTATATTGATATACTTCAAGATCTATATAATTACTTATAAATACTACCAATATTTTCACATTCTATTTTGTAAACATTTACCAAATTTACTTATTTGCTTATTAATATGACACAAGTATTAAAGTAGTTGTGGTTAAATATAGTTTTTAAGTTTGAATTTATTAAAACTGTTTTTAGCTTATTAAATTACGTACCCATTTTTTTTTTAATTGGAATCAGAGTTTACAATTCTTTTTCAGAAATGTACTCATCTTTTTTCTTAAAAATGATGAACTTAAATATTGTAGGGTTTTTTGGGGTTGGTGTGGATTATTAAAAGTGAAGTTCATTTTTGGTCCCTCACGTTTCTCAATTTGAATGGATCTTCTCTCTCAACTTTATTTCAACAATTTTGGTCTCTCAGGGTTCGGCCATTTTCTACGGATTTCGTCCCTCCATTTAGCAGACTTAACTTTTCCGTTAGATCTATCTTAATAAGGTACATTTTGTCATTTTACTTTCCATAATTTTAAAATACATACAATATATTATATAAAAATATCACTGAAAATATAAAAATCGCTCGTAATATATGTATATATGTGTGTGTGTGTGCGCGCATCCCACACATATGCAAACCCTCCCATTTCTGGTGACGCCTCACCTTCTGCCCTTAGTGGTAAATCATCCAACGAATGGAACCAACGAGCCTCTCTTGTGTCCATCTCAACTTCAATTTCTGTTTCGTCGAATGAAATGCATCTCATCTCTAGATCTAGCATCTGGTTTGTTGAGTGAAATGCGACGCCTAAACGATCCCAAACCAAAAGTTTTCTGGTTATGCTATTAATTTGCATCTACTCCTCACTCCAAGATGAAATACAAGGGTTTTATTTTAGTTTTGATTTTTGTTTAACTTTAAGATTAGATTGTTGATTTAGGTTTTTGTTTGGTTTATGTTTAGATTCGAATTATATTTTTATTTGAATGAAATTGTACAAAATATTTCAAGAGATTGTAGTGTGTTTCAATTAGCAGCTCTCAGTGCTAGTAGTGGTAGTGGACTCTTTGTGGTGGTAATGGAATATTAGTGATGCTGGTAAGAGGGACGAGTAGATATGCATGTGTGCCTGCATTGCATATAAATATGTATGTACATATGTTTAAATTTTCAACAATAGGTTGTGTTTATGTATATATATATATACATACTAATTATAAACAATAAAATTTATTATAATTTTTTAATGAAAAATTCAAGAAAAGAGCAACATGACAAAAAAAATCCCTTGACTTTAATAGATTTAACAAAAAAAAAAGTTGACAGTCGTTAAAAAGAAGGACGAAATCCATTTAAAAGGACAAACATGCAGGACCAAAATCATTAAAATAAAATTGAGAGACGAGATCTGTCAAATGGATAAACATTAGGGACCAAATACCAAACTTTAGTTGATTATTTAATTTGAAAAGAGAAGTAAATAATGAAAAAAAAAAGAAAAAAAAAGGAAAAGAGAGTGGGGATGCAGTGGAAATATGTACTGTCCCAGCTGGCACTCTGACATCATTATTCAAAGAATAAAACAAAAAACAAAAGATATTTCCGAAGCTTACCCATTTCCATTACTATCCCCACTCGCTTCTCCGAATAATTTCCCAATTCAGTTCAGGGGTATCCTTGTAATTTTATCATCACGTACTAAATTTTATTTGGATTTTATTCAAAACACTATCAACCAATTTTTTAAAGAGAAATTTATTAAAATAACTAAATTTTAGTTCTGGTTTAATTTATAACCTTTTTTTTACGCTTTTTTACCACCTCAGTGTCATGTAATCAAATTAAGAACTTACCGATAATTATACAATGGAGTTTCTTATAAGAACCTTCTTTTTATGGGTTTTATTGATTAAATAAATTACTCCCTCCATCCCAATTTAAATGTTCATATATTTCTATTTATATTTGTTCTAAAATAAGTGTCCATTTTCAAAATTAATAACCAAATTCTTAAATTTACTTTTAATTAATGCACAGATATTCAAAAATGTGAGAAAGGAGAAATTAAATAAGGGTAAATATGTCATTTGGTTTATCAAAAATATAATTATTATGTATGTCTGAAACTGTGTCCCATTTCAATTATGGACACTTAAATTGGGACGAAGAAAGTATATTATAATAGATAAATAAGTCAAAAAAAATAATAATATGTGAAATGACATTTTTCATCAAAATCATGGTAAGAATCAAGGTTTTTGTTGGGTTACCTATGACTTGTTAGCTTCTTATAAAAATCTCTCCACAATGATGATTCTTATAAGCTAATACACTTTTTGTTTACATTAACCTTGCATTAGAGATGCTCTAAAAAGTTATAATTTATTTCAAACAGTTAAGTAGCTAATTTCAAGGTGGTTTGATTTAGACATAGAGATAAAATGATAACGAATAAAAATTTCATTTATGTTAATTTAACTTGAAATGAGAATTTAGATATTTAAGAAATGAACTCATATAAAATCAAAAAATGCTCCATAACACCAACCAAACACCCTTAAAAATATATGAAAATGATAGATATTTTAGTTTAAATATTATGTTATGTAACAACTTCTTTAAAAAGAATCCCTAGACATCAAAATATATGAAACAAATTAACTTAAATTTCATATGACTCACTATTTTTATAATTACAATATTGATTATATTATAAAATACAAAACATTAGGAAAATAATTAATTTCAAAATAAAATCTGGCTGCAGTATAAAAATAGCTATGGACAATTTTCTAAATTTAAAATTTTTAACACTATTTTTTATTTATTTATTCATTTTAGAAAATGTCGGTATAAAAAGTGTTCACGTAATATCCAAAATTTCCATTACCTCTATTCTAAAAAATATGTTAAAACCGATCTAATAACGTATTCTTTTTTGAATTACGAAATTTAATAAATGAACATAAATGTTTTGAAATTATATTACATAAAAAAGATCAGATAAAATATCTACAATTTTTATACAAGTATTTACGAGTAGTTTAATTTTACAAAAGAATTGATATAAAAATATGTATTTTTTTATCAAACTTGGCTATCACGTATAAAGGGGCGCGTGGGACCGAATATCAATAAAGAGAATTGGTGAATGTAAAACTGGGCAAAGAAGCATGTCCTTTTTAACCACTACATAAATGACAGCTAGGCGGTACAGAATCCAGCTGTATTTCGCCACTTGTCACTTTCTCATTCGTTAAGATTTGCAGTAATCTTTTCCGACAGTGACTATTCGAAACGTGTGCCCACTTTTACTCCCATCAACAGCCAGCTAAAACGGCTAGTTTTTTTTAATTTCATATTGTGGATCCCACCTGGCTCTCCAATCCTACCTGGCTCTGACATGGCCTCCACATCACCCAAACACACTCACTCACTCACTCACCCTTCCGCTATAAAATCACACCACACTCGTAGCATTTTCTCACAAACTCAACCTTCAATTTCCCTCTTCTTCTCTTCATCAATGGCGTCTTCTTCTTCTTCAAACGTTCTTATTGGATTATTTCTTTCACTGTGTGTTTGCTCTGTGATTTCAACTGCTAAATTTGATCAGTTGTTTCAGCCCTATTGGGCTGCTGATCATTTTACATTCGATGGAGATGCCGTTAATATGAAACTCGATAACTTTTCTGGTAATTCCCTAATCGGAACTTCTTTATATAATAATTATATTCATTTGATTCATGTAATCCTTGAAAATATCTGATGAATTTTGAATTTCAGGAGCTGGATTTTCGTCGAAATCAAAGTATATGTTTGGAAAAGTTAACGTTCAAATCAAGCTTGTTGAAGGTGATTCCGCCGGAACTGTAACTGCATTTTACGTAAGTTGATTTTCCGATGACTTTAAATATGAAATCATTTCGCTCGTTTGGTGTTTGATCCATATTTATAATCTGTTCAGATGTCATCCGACGGTCCCAAACACCACGAGTTCGACTTCGAGTTCCTCGGAAACACCACCGGCGAACCTTACGTTGTTCAGACCAATGTTTACGTTAATGGCGTCGGAAACAGAGAACAACGATTGAACCTCTGGTTCGACCCGACTAAAGACTTCCATTCTTACTCCATCCTCTGGAATCAACGTCAAGTTGTGTAAGTTTCATAATTGTACAAGTCCTTAAAGCACACCGGAATCACACCACGCTACTTTGTGTTGTACATTTCAGTACTCATTTCACTCACCCTTTTTAAATTCGCAATGATGGGTTACATACTTTACTTATTTAGTTACAATCCATCGAGCATCTCACCTTACTTTTGATTATTACAAAATCTAATGCATAATGTACAAGTGTTTATTGCACACTGAATAACCTTCGTCTACCGGAAAAAAAAATGCAGGTTTTTGGTCGACGAAACTCCGATCAGGGTTCACTCAAATTTGGAGCACAAGGGCATACCGTTCCCAAAAGATCAAGCCATGGGTGTGTACAGTTCGATTTGGAATGCAGACGATTGGGCCACACAAGGTGGTCGGGTCAAGACCGACTGGACCCATGCTCCGTTTGTGGCATCGTACCGTGGGTTTGAAATCGACGGTTGTGAATGTCCGGTGACGACGGCGGATTCCGACAATGCAAAGCGGTGTGCTACTAGCGGCGGTTGGTGGGATCGACCGGTGTTATCGGAGTTAAATGTGCATCAAAGCCATCAGTTGATATGGGTGCGAGCTAACCATATGATTTACGATTACTGTAACGATGCCGGTAGGTTTCCGTCGGTGCCGGTGGAATGCGAACACCATCGCCATTAATGGGACCACCGGTTAGGGATTATTTTGACGGTTTTTTGTAAAAAGTTTAAAAGAACGAAACATGAGCTTCATGTTTTACATATTTTGTTTTATTATAAGGTATTTAATGTTAATCTATTTTATTGGTTCATTTGCGTCTTTTTACTGTTATATTATGCTATATTTTTTTAAAGATTTGGAAAAAAAAATTAATTTTACAAATAAAATGTTGAAGATTTTGAAAAAGAACTATATGAAGAAACCATTTAAAAATTCAAATTAACCAGTCGAGAAAATGTACCAATGATAAGAATTAGTATTTTTATTTTGTTGTTTGGTATTTCTCTCTATCTTATTATTAATAATATTAATAAAAAAAAAACAATATTGTTAGATCAATCTTGCTTTGGTCTACTCTTTAACGTTAAAAAATGTATGTTTTAATTGAACTCGTTTAACTCTTACCTACTCGGTCTTCTTATATGAACACTCCTGTTACATTTACAAAATAATGGGCCATTACATCTTTATGATACGTATTAATTTTATGGGTGGAGATTTGAGGATAGAGTAGACGTTTCAAGTCACAATTAAAGGAGCAACTGTGTTTAATCAATCAGTCTACAGCATTTGAATAACTCAACTCAATGAATTCAATCTAGAATTTATAACTTGTTAAAAAAATTGGAGGTTTTTTAATTTAATTGGACATCTTTGAAATACTTGTATTATTTCTTGTTACAATACGATCTTAATTTGTGGATTTTGGATATTGATCGGACTTTTGGTTGGTTTAGATTAGGTTATTTGGATTCTTTCTCCTATTGTGGTCGATTTTATGTGCACGTTTAACCATAATAATACTTAATTGTGTTTTTTTAACCATGTGCTAATTGTTGAAAAATAAAATAATTTTAAAGTGGTGATGTCGGACTAATAAATGTTGCTTCACGGACATTGTTACCATGTGAATAAATAATGGTAGTACCATTTTCCATCAAATTATTGGTGTACGAATAAACAAAACTATATAAAATATTTTTTTTAATAGTGTTATAATATTTATCCATTTTTCTAATAGTGTTTTTAGTCGAATTATATTGTTTTAAAAGATTTTTTGTTTGTTTTTTTGGTTGATTTCAATAGGGTTTTTCGGTTTTTGGTTGATTTGAGAGATTTATTTTGATATTTCTTGTATTTTCTAATATCACGGAGCACCTCCAAAAATTAAGCAGTTGCACCATTCATACCTCTAAAAAATTTACTTATAAAATTCAGTTAAACAAGTGTAAAAGACCTGCTCGGGTATAAATAAGTTTGTGGATCCATATAAAATGCGTATGCTAGGGAAATTTGAGTGTTAGAATAGATGAGAGGGTAAGGAAATGTTAAAAGAAGAACTACATGATATAAGGGAATTTTTTTCATTAAAGAAGAATAATTTTTTATTATATAAATATTGATTGTTAAAATTGGGTATTTCTTATAACATAAAATAAAAGTTAGTTAATATTATTATGGGGCTTAATCTTTTGAAAATCCTGAGATCCGTGAGAACTTCTATTTTAAGGTTTTTTTTCAATAATTTTTTCTATCTAAGTATAGTGTTGAACGTATTGATTAACATATATTTTTTCACAGTGTGTTTGTCTCACATGTGCTCGGTTCACAATGTGAAACTTTTTTGCGTGTATTTTTTGTTTCACAGACACATAAAAAATGTTCATATGTTGAACCGAGCACAGGTGAGGCAAACACATTGTGAAACAAATATATCAATCTACCAAATCCTGCTGTTTATTGAAAAAAATCAGATAAATCAACACATGATATACAAGTTCTCAAGGTTATCGCAATTTAATTAGTTCTCAAAAAAAAAAAAAATTCCCCATAATATTATATTTTTAAATTGTATTCATGTCATGTCAATATTTTTAGATGCTTGATTCGTTAAAAAGCCTTATCTATTGAGGATGTGGAGCTCTTGGTGCCCATCTTCAATGGGCAATATGTAATCAACAATTTTTTTTTGATGATCTATTAATATACTATGTTACTTGATATGATATCGTATTCATAGAATTATAAAAATAATTATTTACATCACATTTATTTTTTAAGGATCGTTTATCAGATGTTTATTGGGTATGTGATTATCAGTAAAAGGCACTATTTTCATTTATCTTGTCAAGTAACTTTTAGCAATAAATATGAATTGTTTGTACACGTCTCTTACCCAAGTAAAAACTAACCGGGTAAGAGTTTTCTTTCCCATTTACCGGGTAATTACCTTCGTTGTTTTCATACCTTTTATCAGGTAAAATTTTCGATTTTTATCATGCTTAATTGGTAAAGTAAATAATCCAATAAGCATATAGTAAACAACTCCATACTTTGATATTTACTAGTTTTTAGTTCCTAATTTAGATTTAAAATGACCGCTAAAAATTTATTACATGATGTGTTAAAAGATTATAGAAATAACAAACTTTCGAAAGTTTGTCATATCAATTGATTTAATAAAACGACCAAATTATTTAATTCTTATAGAACTAGAAAATAATATACTAAAAATGAAAATTTAGTAAAAGAAAAGAAATTATTGTTTTCGTAAACAATTTAAAACAAAAATAATGTAATTGTGAAAAAAGGTCATTTTCAATGGTAAAAATGGCCAATAATTGATAGATGGACCCAAATTAAGTATGCTGACCAAATAATTGTTGAGGTCGACTTGTGAATTGTGATTGTCAATATTTGATTTTAAGTCAATTTAGAGCATTAAAAACAACTAAAATAATAATTTCTTATTGGCATGAAAAAATCGGATGAAATTCAAATTTTATTTAAAAAGTTTATAGGCATCACTCTCACATTAATCATCAAAATGAATTATTTGTAAACATTTTAAATCTAATAAGAGTTTATTAGATAATTTTTTTTTTCTTATTAGCTGGGTAAAATTATTGGTCCTTACGATGCCTCTTGTCGGATAAAATTATCAGTCATTTCCATGCTCAATCGGCAAGGTAACTAATATCCATAAATGTTTATCCGATAAAAGTTTAGTAAATTGCCCCTAAGATTTCACGAGAGTCATCGGAATTAACCTTGATTTGAGATTAAACAGTGACCAATTTGAGCATTTCTTATAGAATGTATCACATAAAAGACAGTATTATATTATCTATGTTGGTTATATTTTTGGTAGTATTTTGAATCATCTTTTAATCGTGAAGGCATAAGAATATCATTGTTGTAGAGAACAAACAAATGATGTTCTAAAATCAAATTTTCTAGCTAAAAGTTGTAGGACTTAATCGAACATTATGAAAAAAAGAGAGGAAAGTTTAGAGATAGTAGATTAGTAGCTAGTTGAAAGATATCTATTGAGCTAGCCGTTGATGTTAAACCAGTCCCTCGACAGTTAACATTTGTTCCAATTGATACTTATGGAATCCTTTGAAATGTTATCGTGAATTGGAAACTCGTTGCTAATAAGATGTGTATATTTTTGTTGTTTTAAAAACAATTCATTGTCGAATTGCTAACTGTTATCAAGTGATTTATAATTTGTTCTCTTCTGAGTTGATTGATGAACACATAGGGGGTGTGAAGTTTTACTATAGGTGATTTGTATTCGACATAATTTATGTTCTTGTTAGCTTTTGGTGTGATGGAGGTTAAATCAAAAAATACCAATAGTTGATAGCTTTTTTTTTTGTCATTTTGTCATTTCAGATGTTTTTTGTTTCTTTCATTTAAAACATGTTTACTTACTTCAAATCAGATCATATCATTAAGACTTGATTGGACCTTAAGATTATCCACAATATTAGTTATCATTTTTTGTTAAATCACGTGTTTTTATAATTGATCAGGTCATTATTTAAAAATTCTTATTCGTTTTTGGTTTTTTGTATTTTCTATAGATTTTTAAAAATAATTATTGTTTTTGTTGGGAGTTGGATTAGGAGAAGACACGTTGTTAAACATTAGATAAACTTGAGACCGGATGAAAGATTGTTTTCTAAATAATTGTTTCGATCCAAATACTTTTGGCCTTTTGGGTATGATGAAATTACTCGAGAATAATCTCAAATCCCGATTTTAACACAATTTGTAATCTATAAATCTAGTGAAATTGTAACTGCTCGTACATTAAAATCGATAATGGATTCCCTATTAAATAGATACGATTGCTAGAAATAACCAGGAGGTCATGTAGTCGAATGAACAAAGCATTTATGAATTGATCCAATCAGTTGATAAACCATCAATGGGTAAATCAGTTGATATTTTCACGGGATGGATGATATTTGCCATAAATATAAGATTTTGAAATCTCACGAAGTGGTTGATATTTCACATAATTTGTATGTACTAATGTTTAAAATATGTTTAGAAAATTGTTTTATAATAATCAATTAATAAAAAAAATTATTTTTAATTTGTTTTTATAAATTATTTATAAAGAATGAAATTCAATTATGTTATAAATCCTACAAACCAAACTCATCAAAGATTCCAAATCCATCCAATTCCAAATCATTTCACGAAATCCAAATCTCTCAAAAACTATTTCATCAAATCAAACACCGTCTAAAAGTAACTTAATTATACCAAATGATTAGGAAAGCCGGTTATCTCTCACCTATAAATGAAGTCATGCCTCCATATTTATTTCACAGACATACAACACACATCAAAGGTTATAGACAAAGAAAGAGAAATCAAATCAACCTCTTTGCAACTATATCAAATCAGCAAAGCAACACCAGATGTATATATGTAATGTCTACTTAATGCAAAATTTTATCATTATACTTTTGCTAATTATATAATTAATGATCTTAGAGTATCGGTTCACTAGTATATTGTCATTGATCTTATCAGAATTCGTAATGTGATACCTTTCATCATATGGTCACTCGTTATCCCTGTCCTACGTTTTGGTTCACATTCAGGGTTTGGTTGTTAGTTTTGGATTCCGATAGCAGTTAAATGATAACGTGATGGGGGTTTTCGGTCACGATACGGTAGGTCACATCGACATCAACTACGGTTTGATTGTCTAAGGGTTATGGTTGGGATGAAAGTCCATTGTAAGAGCCTAAGAGGGTCATTCCCCCACCTTCTTATCTTTCTCGAGTCCACACACACCTGCACACTACAAATACTCGTAAAAACGTGAATATAATCGCGATATAGTAACATACATCGAAAAGAGAAAAACTATGCAAAAAGGTAAGAAAAATGCGTGAGATATATTAGGGATGAACACAAAAACGATGTAATTTATGTTATAAAATAAGAATAAAATGTACGAAACAGTAAGGTGTGTGGAAGTAGTAGCTTTTGTGAGCATTGGACTAGGCCAAGATAATTGGGTTGGACTTGGCCCATCTTCTTCATAAATTGGGCTTGGAATCCTTTTCAATAAACAAACTCTAATAAGACGATTAACACTTGACATAATTCAAATATCTTCTTCACTTTTCTTATATTTATTTTGAATTTTGTTATGACGCATTAATATTGTTAAAAACTAGTTGTGTATACATACAAAGTAAATATATTAATTTTTTATTAAAAATCATGAATTTAAAAATAATGTATTTTTTTATTATAAAATTAAAAATTTGTGAATCGTCCTACCATATTAGTAGGCTAAAACGTATCATATATTTTAATGTAGTTGGTTTTATATAGTTTAATCCACTGATAAATTATAAAATTGAATTTTAATAAATTGTTCATTATATCACAAAATTATAAGTACCCATGTAAATATACACATGGAACCCATCTCCAGCATCAAGGTGATGAGATAATTTTTGACTCACTTAACAGCTAAAACTAGATAAACTATAAAGAATAAATCGAAAATAAAATTTGTTTAATATTTGATCAAAGTCACCTAATTACTTTATGTAAGTGACTTGTTTTAATTAGTTCTTAAAGTGATATAAATAAACTATGTTATAATATAGTATAATTTGTAAGTTAAAATTATTTAACAATGGTCATACTCTCGAACTTATTTTATTTACCAAACTATTTGGTTAAACCAATTTAAATTAATAAATTAGGTTTTCCCTCTTACCTTCTTCCACCTCTCTCTCTGTAAAAATCGTTATTAAAAAAAAACTATTTTGACTCTTTAAATGGCATGTCGGTGTTGGATAACAAGATCACATGCCTTTGGTTTTTCCGACACATGAAATAAGTCAAAGCAAGAGCCTTTTGGACGGCATTTTTGTCATTTTCTTTTACATATATTATATATAAAACAATTTAATGAATATGAATAACGAATTAAAACTATGTTTGACAAACTAATTGATAAACTAACTGATAACTGATAAACTAGTTGATAGTTTATAAGTTAGTTGATGACTTATAAACTAGCTGGTAGCTGACAAGTCATGTGGTTTCAGATTTCTGTTACGTATTATTTAATGGTTTTTTTTATAAACAAGATGTGACATTGTTATTGATGTTTTATGTACGCATCAACAAATTATTTAATTACGTTTTGAATAAAATAGACAATCATATGTTCTAACTTTTTTTATCAAAAAACTTGTTTGCAAGCTTAGTAAAAGAGTCAAAAAAATCTAATTCATGTAACAAAGTATTTTAGAGTTAAACTCTTTACAATATCGTTTGTTTCTTTTTCATAATTAACCGTATACATGAAAATAAACATGACATGACTCATACAACATGGTTATTAATTTCATTGAACTACATGATAATGTAGTTTTTAATAATAAGTTAGATGATTGAGTTAGTAGTAGAAAATGGAATGGCGTGTTTGAAAATTGAAAAGATAGGTCAAGACCAGCCTAGAAAAAGTGTAATAAAAAAGTTGTATTAAAAGTTATACTGATAATCTTAATGAAGATCTGACTAATAATTGTGGGTTGTGATGAGGAACAATCAAGGGAGTTGGCCAATTTGTACATCGAACGTTGACAACATGAAAAACACATATGAAATTAAATTGTTAAAATAAACGTAACTTATGATCGATGTTAATATATGGATCAGTTATGGATCCATAGGAAGGAGACATGACACATGGGCAAACGACCTTTGATGGTTTTGTTGCTTTTGTCAATTCTTGATTCAAGAATTTAATGTACTTTTTAAATAAAAAATTTGTTTTAAGTAAGCATATGAAAGTTGGAAGTTTCCAATTGATCATGTTCTATCTTAACTTCTTAAGTAATGAATTTTTATACTCTAAGAGTTTAGAGTTTAATTTTAAATCGTGTGTTAGCCTATAAATATATTCTTTTTGTATAAAAAATCTCATTTGTAGTCTTGAAGATCGTTATATAAAAATAAAGAAGTTCTGTAAAGCATGAATTTGGTATACACTTTGTGTGTTTTCGTTATCCGTCAACATACCACGTTGAGGCATGCAATGAAACCGTGACGTGTGTCAAGGATCTAATATCATGCGAAAAAGTCATTTGATCTGTTCTCGATTGACAGTTAGTGATACGACTTCAACCTTCTACAGTTTTGCTGGAATACAAACATGGTTTGGGCTCAATCCTATGGTGGATTTGACCTTAGTGGTCCAATATCCGGATTTAATTTGTATGAGTTTGTACTTAACCCCCCCCCCCCCCAAATATAATCATAATCACTTGTTAACTAATTAATACTAATGTTACAAACTCGTCTGAGTCTTTCATTTTTTATATCAACAAGTATAGTTAAATTGAAGGTTACAAATTAATGAAAAAAATACAATAAATTAAATGAAAGGCGGGTAATATTGGAAGAATTTATGATTTATTGTTTGGAAGATAAATTTCAGTTAATTTTGGAACTAAATTTATTTTCGTTCGCGTATGAGTTTTGGTTGTTCCAAACTTTTTACAAACGTTCATAGATGAAGCCAGAAAGTTTATATGTGAACAATGATTTTTGTTTAAAATTCTTATGTGAAAAAAAAAAGATTCTTGTTTAAAGTTCACTATTGTTTTGTTTTAACTGAATAATATAATTAAGAAATGTGGTGTCAATACAAAAGAAAAAAAGTTAACCCAATTAACACACTTTGTACTGATTAGACGGTTAAAAAAATACCCTAGATATAAAGTTATAAACATACCTACAATAACAAAGTTTTTCTTTTAACAAATTGGACTAATTAACAATTAGTTGTTATACAATATATTCTCACAATACGTTGCTAGTAAAATTCTTATCAGATAGGAGTACTAGACAATATGAAATCCATACAATGTAAGGCCTTGTTTGTTTGTTTCATTTTAAGCTCTTAATCACCCTTATGTCAGATCCGTTTAGACGTTTCATAACCATTTCAGAACTGAAATCAGATTTCAGACTTCAACACCTTTTAAAAAACAAACGTTACCTAAGTTTAAATTATATACTGTATGTGTATAAACATTATATATTTCTATCAAAAAAATTGTTGTAAAAAAAAGTGTAAAACAAAGGCAACCACTAATATTGGGTGGTGCAAGAAAAGAAGGGTTTTAGCCTGCTGGCATCCAGCCTTCTAGTCCAAGGTATAAATGAGTTTGATTAAAACATACCCTCACTTTCAAACACCCATCAGAGCCTCATATTTTGGTTGTCAATATTTATTTCTCTTAATGTCACAATTAATATTGTACAAAAAAAATTCAGTTTTAGCATTTATTGATTTAACAATGCATCATAAATTTAGTCAACTAATGTATATATCATTATTTTGCATACAATAAATTTTAAAACATTTTGGTGAAGGCCTAATGAATACACACAAAAGCATTAGTTATGATTTCTGTTTTATTCAGTTTAAAAATAATTTCTTTATCGACATTATTGTAAAAAGAAAAAGGTTTAGAAAGAATTCTGAAAAGAAAAAAAAAACTAGGGTGTCATGAAAAACGAATAGAAAAATATGTATCAAAATGAAATATGCAGTTAAAAAAAATGAATGACAGATTAAAAATAATAAAATAATTTTGTTTTGTGTAATTTGTATTTCACAAATTTTTAATTTAAAAATTAAGAGAAAATGTTTGTATTTTTCAAATATCATATACCAATCAATTATAATTGATATGCAAAATTTTATATTTTGTACCAACTAACTATACTTGGTACCAACTAACTTTGATACATGTTGGTTCGATTTTATACCAACAACACAAAAGTTGAAGATACAAATGTATTTCTATTAACATATTGCCAATTAGATTTAGATACACTAAAATCATCGAACATTCAAATAATATGTTGATATGTGTTTTACCACTTATACTAGCATTCAAGTAACTTTTCTATGATACGAGCTGTCATTGAGAATCGGGGAGGTATGAAGAGTTATTACGGTTGTTAAGTTTACCTTATGAATTCAATAAAGTTCTATTCTATGTCCATTAATATTATAATTTAGCAAAATAGGAAAATAACAAAATTTAAAATTAAAGTATGTTGTATTATACTGAACTTTAATTAATAAATAATTAAAAAAAATCGTTAAAGTACAGTGTTATCATGACACACGACTTATATTATATATCAATCAATTATACTTATAAATAGTTGATACGATGTTGCCAACTAATTAAATTAATACCGATTGAATTGATGTCAATTAAATTGATATAATTGGTGTATGAATTGATGTATGTAATTTGAGAAGAAAAATTTACAAAAAAGTTGTAAAATGGAAGCATTTTAAAGATTTTTTTTTAAAGGCATAGCGGCATTGAACCCAAGAACGACTATCACGAACACAAGCAGACATGCCTCCCCGGTGGTATCGCGCATCCAAGGGCAGCCCGCTAATCTGCCGTTGTCCCGGTCCAGCCTACGTTGGACCTGGAACCCAACCACAGTCTAAGACTGGGCTGGGGGAAGCCCAGTCAAAGACTGGACTAGCCCAAGGACTGGGTATTTCTCATGCCCTCAAATTGACTTTCTTTAGATTTAAATCCGGATAAATTGAAATACCATCTACAATTTCCTCAGGATTTTTACGGTACTTAAGAAAACCAACAAAGTTAGACATGATTTGTTAAGAAAATTTCTTTTACTTTGGAGCAAGAAAGAAAAAAAGACCAATTCAAGAAGTTCTAGAATAAGAAGAGCATCCGGTTGTTATGCCTAGCATATGTCAGCACCTCTTTAGATATCAGTTTACTAAGTGACACGTGTACCACTATTCGACACGTCAACGACCATTATTGAGAACAGTAATTATCGAGCTCCGGTTCAAAGTATCGAAACAAAAAAAAGGTTCAGGTTTATTTATAATTCATAGAGTAAATTACATGTGTCGTTCTGTTGGTCACGTATTTTTATTTTTTTAATACTCACCGTCCTTTTCAAATTTCAACATAGCGTGTTTTTATAGGTACATTAAAAATAACGAGTTATATCAAGGTTGTAAAACTCGTTAGACGGTAGTCGGACGGTCGACCTCTTTTAACAAGTACTCGATTTAGGCGGGAAGTACTCGAATTAGAATTATATATATATATATATAGCATGTTCATAAATTATAAATAACCAAATATAAAGATAATTGTTCATAGTACCCAAAATATATGTTTAAAAATACCAACATAATTGAGAAATTGTAAATCAATTAACCAAATTACCAAACTAAAATGGCAAAATCAGTCCAGATTTTGATTCAATCGAACCAGATATCCAAGTTTTGATTTAATCGCTTCTTCTTCAGTCGCTTCTTCTTCAATCGAGTGCTGGAAACATGCCAAATGTCCGATTTTTTTTTCTACTAAAACCTAAATTAACACTGGTTATATCTATATGATTGTAATTTTCTGTTACTAATTTAGGTCTATGTAGTTGTACTTACTTTAATGTATTTAGTATCTAAATAAATCAACACTCTTAATTGTTGTGTTTATTACGAATTTAGAGCATATCCAATAACTTCTTTATAATTTCTTTAAAATAGATAAATAGAAATAAAAATCTCTAAAATAAATTAAATAAACTCCAACAAATTTTCTATTATAGAGATTTTATCATTACTTATAATATTAAATATTTTATAATTTTATAGTCCAAATATATTTAAAAAATATATACATATAAAATGATATTAATGTGGAATAAATAAAAAAACTCATTTTTCTTCCATTTCTTTAGAGTTTTAGTAATTCTCTATATTTGAAGATTTATCCATAAATCTCTATTTTAAAGAATGAGATAGAGAAGTTGTTGGAGCATTATAGAAAATAAAAAGTTGATTTTCTCTATTTTAGAGAAGTTGTTGGACATGGTCTTAGTTTGTTGTAAAAATACAATGACACAAACAAGATTAATTGTATTTTTTTTTTTAAAAAGAGGATAAATTGTTACATATAACCACGTTGATGAAAATGTAATTCACTCTAATTTATATCGTGTACATGTTGTTTTAAAATTTTATATTTTATTCCCGTCTCATTAATTATATAAAAACATATCAAATTTTTAGTTATTGTTACATAAACATTAACTTGCCAAAATTGCAAAAAGTAAGTTTTGGTTACGCTTCGTGGTTCTATTGTAAAGAAAAAAATTAAGTTTCTAAATAATACCATTTGTTTGATGCCGGTCATATATATATAGTTTCTAAAACTAAAGCCTTAGCATAAAAATTTAGTGATAAAATTGGTAATGTTGTCCACTTTATATGAAAATACTGGGTTCAAGTCCCACGAATGTCAAAAAAAAAGTTTTCAGCATAATTTTGGTGTTTTTAAGCGTTTTAGAAGAATAAAAACAATCATAACATATACTCGAACCCGAGTCACTTTTTATGCAATTTTATTTTACCAATCAATCAATCTTTATTAATATTTAAAACAAATTTATTTTTCTTTTTATATTCTAATTATCCCATCGTCTAGGAAAAAATATAAATTCATCCCTGGCATTATGATATTATACGAATGCACAACTCGTATACATAATAATTTAAGGTTTTTCTTTTAACACCCTATTCTAGGAATACATCATACTTTATTATTAGAAAATAACACATAAGAAAAAAGTCAAAATAAGTACATATGTTTTAATCCAATTAAATGATACGATAATGTAGAGTAGGATGTAAATGGTAACACCTAATAATTTATTGTATTGATTTATAAGAAAACGGTTAATTTATTTGAAATAAGATTTGGCTGTTGGAGGTTGCACACTCCTTCACATGCCATGATATCTTCTTGTAACTGCCGCCGCTCCCAATTCAAAGGAACGACCACCGTCCATTTAACCACTTTTATTTATTTTTGAGTAAATAACAAATTTGGTCCCTGTGGTATGTAGATTTTTACGAAATTGATTCTTAAACTATTACGTATTACATATGGTGATATGTATATTTTTCATGGATTTGTTTATGGACGAAATGGCCGTCTAAAAGATATGTTAACTTACTAAAGGGTCTTTGGTTTAGTGATATGTAAGCTTTTAATTTCATAATTGATTGGAGGTTCAGATTCAATAAAAATAAAAAGAACGTGTGAGTTTATTTGTTTTATTTACTGTATATAAATATTATATACTTCAAAGAAATATATATGTTAACTTCAATGCATTTAAGTCTTGTTATTTTTTAACCATTTTAATATTAACTTTTTACTACTATTTTCTGTCTTTTTTTGGTTTGTCCTTCTTTCTATATTTATTATATTATATTTTGGGATTATTGTTATATAATATTTGATAATGTATACTATGTATAAATATACAACATATATACGTCACGAGACTTGCATCTTCGTCCTTAACACGAGACCTACAACGGTCATAGTTCTCGTTCAAGGTCTAAGGCATCTCAATATGTTAGAATTTCTATAGTGGACAAAAGAAATTGATTAAGATAGTTTTACGCTCCGATTTCAGTTGTGAGATAATTTGGAACAATGAACAAGACTTTCATCTGCTTATAATAGCAATTTGCAATTGAATGAGATTGATTTAGGGTCTTGATTATTTTTATGTTTGAATACGAGTTTATATTTAGTTGAATATGGGTAGATTTTGTGGTTGAATTGAATCTTGGTACAACATAGGTTCACCAGAGAAAGGGGTTTATCAGAAAAAAAAAAAATTGATGAGGGGGTGCCCGTGGTCTTCGATGGGGTTGATTTAGAACAAATGTTATTTTTAAATGCTTTAACGTCATATACATTGTTTTAAAACTTTATACATTATTTTTGAAGAGTAGAGTACAAAAAATTATATTTCCGGTAAACTATCCAAAAATAATTTCTTAGAAACAAGAAATGATTTTTTATTCTTACTACCAATGAAAATCCTGAAAATTAAATGTTTAGGATAGAAAAAAATAACATTTTATTAGTTGTATGAAATATTTTATTAATATATTATTTGTAACCTCCAAAAATGAAATATATAATTTGTTAGAGATGAGAGTATTTTTTTTTGAAAGACAACTTTTATTAAGAAAAAGAAATACAAAAAAAGACATCAAAGGGATCTGCGACTACGAGAAACAGAAAAACACCCCAAGGCCCACCAAGAAACCGAAACAAAAAGAAACTACGAACAGACAAAAACCAACAACAAACTGTAACGAAAACAAGAGCCAAAGCCGGAAGAAAGGAGTTTAAACGACCACCACAAAAGCCGCGAGATGAAAGTATTTTTATTTTAAAATCTAAACTTTTAATTCACTATTTTCATTTAAAATACTTTTTATTACACATGTCAATTAATATTAACATTTTCACATATTTAATATATAATTTAATTAAAAGTACATATAACAACAATTGTCTTCTTTAATTACTATTCGTTTTATAAATAAAGAGTTACAATTACATCGATATTTAACAAAATTAAATCTTGTATTTATTTATAAATATTGGCACTCAAAGAATAACAGCTTGAGTACCTCTGGTAACCACATTTTCCTCACTGTGGACCCCACACGGTACCCTTACCCTCTTCTCTATTTATATTCATTTCTAATTCTCCCCCATCTAACGTAACCTAAATCACTCTCCTCCTCAATATGGTCCGTTTCAATGTTGTCTTCTTTTCCTTCTTTCTCGCCGGAATCTTGATTTTCCGACCAATCTCCGCCAGACCCATTCACGATTCCGTTACACCGGAGCTTGATTCAAAAGGGTTATCGGCTTTTGCTCCAGAAGCACTTTCTATGGAACCTGCGGAATCGCCGGTGGGATCAGATCGTGATGAAAGTTTAGGGGAGACGGTGCATTCGGAAAAGCATCATCACTCGTCGGTCGCCGGCGGTGGCGTCATCATCGGCGGCCTTGCCACCGTCACTTTTGCGGCGGTTTACTGCTACATTCGGGTCACTCGCAGAAAGGACGGCGAGAATCGTTGAAAATATCACTTCTTTTTTAATAATCTCTTTTCATTTATATTTTTAGTGATTATAGGTGTGAATAATAGAATATTCATTTAAATTCAAAATTTATTTTTTTGTGTTTTAAATTTAATTATGAAGTAATGGAATGCATTTCACTACCACCGTTCTTGTCTATGGCTGCCGTGCAAAATGTTTGTTGTTGGAATCATTTATGGTTACGTTTGGTATACAGACATTATAATATACCAGATTACCGGTGAATGATTTCAAAAAAAAATTAGGTATAATTTAGAAGGTGTTTGGATGAGCTTAATGACTTATAACCGGTGTGAAAAAACACTTATAAAAGATAAAAAAATCTTACTTCTTAAAAAATGACTTATTACCGGTTTGACATCGGATAAGTTGTTTTACCCAAACATCCAAAACAACTTATTATCAGTGTCACACCGAAATAATTTAATAAGTTTTTTTTATAAGCCCATCCAAACACCCCCTTAGTAATATATCTCTCTTGTTAGTCCATAAGGTTTTTTCTTCTAAAAATAGTTCATGAGTTCCATTCCACATGAATCTTGGTGTGGGACAGGAAAAAGTATACTTTTTATAGGGATAAAAAAATGATTTTTTTCATTCGATTCATGTCCCGGTCTAGTAAAATGTAAACAAAAATGTATATATTTTAATTTATTTTTGTAAGTAGAATTTATTTTGAATAAATCTAAATCATATAAACTTTAAGGGGTGATTGGTGATATTAGAAAGGGAATTTAATTAAAATGACCATTTTACAAATGATATTTACTAAAATGATCAAAATCTTTTTTATTTTACTAAAATAATCAAAACATACTCGAAATACCTCTCGAAATCACTTTCAGATGGAGTGGGTATAAAATACGGCCAAAACCTCCGCCACATACCCCAAAACCTCCTCCACATACCCACCCCAAAACCTCAGGTACCATTTTCCGAATTTGTAATTTACATTTTACATTTTCTACTCTTAGAGTTAGTTAATAAATTACTTTAGGTACTTTATTTTTTAATTTTTCGTTTTACACCCTTATCACATTAATATACATACTCGTATATCAATTAAAATACGTTTAAAAATTACGTTTTTATTTTAACAAGTTACACTATTATAATCGTCTCGACAATATCTATGAAATGAGCCCAATATTGAATATTTTTCGATTTAATTGTATATTTTTAAAATCAATTATCCTCTTGATCGTTGAATATAAATATTTTTCACAAAATTCGGAATATTTATTAAAATATAATGCTATTATTTTTGTAAGTTGATCGTCTTTTCCGGCTATTAAAATATTATATTGAGACTGAAAAATTACTCATTAAAGGTCTTGGAGAAGGAGAGCATGGAAATATGCTTGAAAGATTTCTGTATTTTATTTCTGTACTCCTCTCCGCACTGTGTATATATCATTGAATCAAAAATGGGTTAATTATAATATATATCGTAATAACCTTAAAAACCGATGCATTATGTGTTATTGTACATGAATATTAATTTATATGTGTTTTATTATAGAAAAGTAGTACAAATTTACTATAATTTATATCTTATTTCTTTATATATCCATAATATTATATTTTGTCTACAAAAATAATAGCATTATATTTTAATTAATATTTCGAATTTTATGAAAAATATTCGTATTCACCGATAAGAAGATAATTGACTTTAAAAGTATATATAATTAAATCGGAAAATATTCAATATTGGATTCATTTCGAAGGTATTGTCGAGACGATTATAATGGTGTAACTTGTTAAAATTAAAACGTATTTTAATTGATATACGAGTATGTGTGTTAATGTGATAAGGGTGTAAAATGAAAAATTAAAAAGTAAAGCACTTAAAGTAATTTATTAATTAACTCTAAGGGTATAAAATGTAAAATGTAATTAGAAATTGAATTTGGAGGTATTTGACGGAGGTTGGCGGAGAGGTATTTGAAGGAGGCTTCGACTTCGGTGGATATTTCGAGTGTATTTTGGTCATTTTGATAAAAGTGGAGAGAAAATGGTTATTTTGGTAATCTTAATTTATAAAATGGTTAAAATAATTAATTTCCCTATTAGAAAATATCATTACTATAAATATAAAAAAAACATTGAAAAGCATTTTGAAATCCACTAAAAATCCGATTTTTACTTTTCTTGAAATTAATAAAAAAAAATCTTAAAATTCATTGAAATCAATTAAAAAATTAAAAATTATCATAAAAAAAATAAATGTCACCATTACACAAGTCGATTTCGATTTTGTTGGTATGTGAGAATCAGAGATCCACTGTTGTAGAAAAAAGAAAGAGGTAGAGGCACCAACTATGAACATTTTTCAGATCAAGAGAAGAAACCATATGTGAATTAAATTTTTGAATTTGATAATAAATAAATAAACGTATTAATATTAACAAAGGGGGCCACACATTGATGTCGGATCCAATAACATCAAATAAAAAACAAAACAAGAAGAAAAATAAATAATTATATTAAATGTTATTGAAATTTAAAAAACCCCTTTTCAACTATAATAATTATGTAGAATGACCTATGAAGTCTATATTTGTAGAAAATCGGCTCAAATGATTTAGAAAACTGGAGCTTTAGCAATTGCAGGGTCGGATTCAAAATACAAATTTTGAACTTTGACGGCGTTTACAATTTTTTTAATGGTTAGTAATGGACTTAAAAATTTTCACACTAAATTACATTGTTCGTCTTTTGATTTGTTAAAATTTCGGATTTTGTTCATGCGGTCACAAAGTTGCAGTTTTCATTCCCATAGTCTGTAATTTATTGATATTTTCGTTCATGTGATAGACTCTTACTTTTAAGTACGAGGGAAGGAAAAAACAATAAACTATAAATCCCATAAACGAAAATAACTATAAATTGTAAACCATAAGGATGAAAACGTAATTTGAAAGATACAAGGACCAAAAATTGTAAATTTCTCCCTTTCAAATATTAAAGGCAAACAATTACTAAACGATACTTAAAACACGAAAGAACAAGAGATGATGGTTACGTCTCCTGCAAGAGGTAGAAAAAAACCAATAAAACCCAAGAAGAACAAAAGCACCATCGAAGAGGAGGACTAACATAAGGGGAAAAAAGCAAAAAAACAAGGATACATAGACCGAAAACATAAGTTGAAGCCCAACCAACAAAAACAACGAAAAACAGAGGCCAAAATTGGTTTAAATCTATGCAAAATCAAAGGTCCACGTGTTAAACCTCAAACCACATCCGACCAAGAAATGTTGACACGCTCGACTTGTTTAATTAGAAATCCAATGAAAACGTAAGGAGCTTAATAGACGATCAATGTGAAGATTTCCCCAGTTAGGAAAAACGATTATTACCATGTTTCCAAATCAAGTGAAGAGTCGTCCAAATCACAACCTTCCAAATATGCCACCTTGATAATGGGATGGCTACAGAATTCGCAAAGCAATCAAGTCTTCAAGCGAACTTGTAGATGAAAAGTTGTAGCTCTAGCAATGAAAAATACCACACAATACTTGGGGAGGACAACAAACATTTGATGAAGCGATGCTTGATGGTTTCACCCTTAATTCCACAATATGGACAAAAGCAAAGAGTTAGAGGTCCAACACTTTGTCGTGAAGCACTGTCCTAACCAGAATTCTTCCCTAAAATATAAATACAAAGCTTCATTGGCAAAACAGAAAACTATTGAGTTGATGTGACATTCTTCAGGACCCTACAAAATTTTAACCTCGATCAAATTCCTAAAACAACCTATTATCACTTAACTACCAAAACCAACCATCCTTCTCCAAGACACTCAAAGAAAAGTTGTTGAGACAATATCCCAATTGGTCTAACTAACTAAGGGGTTGTTTGGTTGTTATTTTTATTAATGTCTGTATGTACAGATAAATCCAAGTTGGTGTTTTTTATTAGACTGAATAAAATATCTGAATAATATAAATGATCATTTTATCCCTTACTATTGTATTGAACAAAAATTACACCTAAATTTGGGATGAGCAAAAACTACAGCTAAATTTGGGATGACAAAGTCAAAAATCATATAAATAGTTATCTTAATTTTTAAAATTATTTTTGGTTTTATTTTTGGTGTTTTTAATGGATTATGTGATTCAGCTAGTTTTTCGTCTTTTAAAAATTGACTGCATTTTTATTTAATGGTGACTCTAGATATATAATATAAGAATAACATATTAGTTATTTTTTAATGAATAATTATAAAAAACGTAAAAAAGTCAAAAAATTACTTTCTTGTTAACATATTTTTTTAACAACCGTTGAAAATTGAGAACAAATTCGAAAGTTTTTGTAAATAACAATAACCATCTAATATTTAAAAAACTGTAAAGATGAAAATGTTTTTACCGACTAAATTTGGAGTTTCCTCTAACATTTAAAATAAATTAAAATACAATGATAACAATAATGATAATTAAAATACACTATGGAAAATAAAAGAAATTAAATTATAAAGCAATCCTTTCCGCCTTAAAGTGTTCCATAAATAAACAAAACCGTTAGCTTCTTCTTCTTCCGTAAATTTCTCTGCAAAATGAGTAAAGCCGTATTCTTCATCACCGCCACAATACTTCTCGCCGTCGTAATCGCCGCCGCCTTCAGCTCACACCACCGACAACCACCACGCCATCGGAAAGAACCACCGTTCGATTTCACATCCAACGCCTCCCAATTACTCCGATCAAACGGATTCACCTTCATAGCAACCCTCCTCCACATCTCGCCGGACCTCTTCCTCTCGACGCCACAGTCGACAATATTTGCAATCCCTGATTCCGCCATGTCTAACCTCTCAATTCCTCCGTACATGACGATACAACTCGTGACTTACCACACTACGCCCTCCAAGTTCACCATTAGTGATTTGTTTCAGAAACCAGTCAATACCTGTTTCCCGACGATGTTTCAACAGCAGAAGATATCCATCACCAAGAAAGACGAGAAGAATCGAGTTCTTGAAATCAATAAGGTGTTGATTACTCATCCAGATATGTTCGTCCAAGGACCAGTCTCCATCCATGGCGTCGCTGGACCTTTCGCTTCTTTCAAATTTCATCAAGAAATCACGGAGTTGCCGATTTGCAACACGAATCAGAGTGAACTTTCACACAGTACTGTTGGAAATGGTGGTAAAGTTGATCATCGCATCAAGAAGAAGGCTGAATGGGGAATGGTGGTTAGATTTATGAGTTCTGCCGGTTTCACCCCTTTTGCACTTGCTTTGTATTCCGTTCTTGATGGGATTCTTAAAGATCATCCAAATTTGAATTCTACGACGATATTTGCACCTCCGATTATGGAAACGGTGGAACTACCATCTAATCTGCGGCATAGATTCATTACATCTCATATAATCCCTAAGAAGCATTCTTTCAAACACTTGGCGGGCATGGCGGAAGGAACATCATTGAAGACGTTATCTCCAGGTAAAGAAATCCAGATAACTGAAAGTGTGGTTAATCTTTCCGATGAGTTACTGGTTATCAACAGAGTGGAGATAACTTCACCGGATTTGTTTTTGTCAAAGAGTTTCGTTGTACATGGAATCGCAAGACCATTTGCCATGGAAGAGGTTTCTAGCATTTCCAAATAAATCACACCAACCACTACCAGTTCATATATTGCCTGTTATTTCTTGGAATCTTGATTTTTCTGCATGTTTTCTTGGAATCTTGATCTTAAGAGATATCCCTCTTGTGATTTTAGATGTTGTAGATTCTGTAACTAATTGGATTGGTTGATAGATTTTAGTAGTAGGAGTTGATATATCTAAATAATTAGAATTTTAATAATGGCTTTTTCTCATACCCTCTCTAATTTGTATGTTTTACTTTTGTTTTTAATCTTTTTTTTTTTTTTTTTTTTTTTTTTTTGGAAATGATATCCTAGACATTTGTCTAAACTACTCCCTCACAATTTTAAGACTGCTAAAGCATGCAGCCCTGAGATAATTCCCCAGTGGCCACAAGTTGTTTGCGCATGGATTCGAACCTGGGGTAGATGGGTTATCTAGACTCATCCCCCACAAGCCTTAACCAGTACGCCACAAACCTTGTGGTTTTGTTTTGAATCTTTCACTTTAATATGAATACTAAAGACGCTATCGACACAGTATTGATGACCTCACCAACCCTAAACCCGTTGTGATGCTTTTAACTAAGACAGCGGTTGTCTAATTTTTGACGTCAATGTGCATTAACTAAGAAATAAATATATGATCATGCTTCATGCATAACTTAGAAATGCTATCGAGCATGCGTATGTTGTCTTGAAAGCAAGATTTTCAATCTTAAATCAAATTAAAGTAGATGCAGAACAATCAATTTTCTTCGATTTCCTAAAGTAGATGCAGAACATCCGGATTTGGATTAACTTGATACATGCTTTCGCTATGTGAGGCTTCTTGTGTTTTGTTTCGTTAGTGGGTGCAAACTCATACCAAAAATGAAGATGGGGAGGGCCCGGAGGCGACGGACATGGGAGGGTTAGAGATGAGGGACATGGGAGGGCTAGAGGTGACGGGGGAAGAAGCCAGATCAGTTGTTTTTTTTTCTTTCTTTTTACCATTGTTATTATTGAGGTTTAGAGCATCTCCAAGAGCTTCTTCAAAATGGAGAAAAAGGGGAATATGAGGACTTTGGACAAAAATTTTGCTCCAAGAGCTACCCAAAACTTTCTCCAAAATGGAGAAAGTAGGAGAGAGAGTGAATTGACTAACTGAAAATTTTGAAAAATAAATATTTAATGAGAGAAATAATATTTTAATAGATGATGCAATATTTTAATATTATTTTGGAGATATTATAGGAAATTTGTTGAAGATGAATGCAATTTTTTTTGAAGATTTTATCATTTGGTTCTCCATTTTGAAGAAATTATAGGAAAATTGTTGGAGATGGCTCTTAGAAATTGGTAAAACAAGTCCTTGAAACAATTTTTTTTATGATATAATGCAAACGTGAAAATGCTTCAAAGTCAACTGAGATTCAGGTAGAATTTAAGTTCAGGGTGGCCATGAATCCTAATAATGTTATTATGCAAATATATAAACAAGACAAAGGTTAGATTCGAGTGATAAGGAGAGTTAAGACAAGGGTTAGATTCGGATGAGATGCACCGTGATGCACTGAATGAATCCATGTATCAAACGGCATTTATGGGTGTGTTTGAAATTAATGGTGATAAAAGGTCTAAATTCTTTCTTACGCTTCTCATTTTAGCTCTCTTTCTCACATGATCATTCACCAACAAGATAAATAGAAAAAAAAACAAATATATGAAGCGGGTTTATTGTAAAATTACAATACTTCAATCATGATTAAAAGTAGAACATTATAAAAAAGTTTTACAAATATAAAAACGGATTTATTGTAAAGTTGTATGGTCGTTAAGAACTAATTATCAACACAATTCTAACTTTTGTTCAAAAATTTGGCGATGAACTAATTATAAATTATTTAAATTGAAATTATGGATTCTTGTCTAGTAATTAATTAGCAACTAAAAAAATGAATAATCAAATAAAAACAAATCAACAAAATATGTTAGAAAATGTGAGGGTGATCCTGTGACCATCCTAGGCCTAGGCCTAAGATAACTCTCCGTAGATCCAATTCAAATTTTCAGCAAACCACCAAAGGTTGTCTAGCCTAGCGGGTGGGAGGTAACATCCTAAGTCGTCAGTGGAGGGTATCCTTGGTTGACGAAGGTTCGAACCCTACGATACTTGGGCCGATTAGTCGGTGCCCGAATGGATCCGGATACCCCGGGATGTGTGTGTGTGTGTTTGCCGTCCAAATTTTTTTTTTTAAGCAAACCACATAAATAAAATTTGTAATTTGAGTAATACTAAAGGGTTAAACTGAATTTTTTGTTTTATCGGATGTTAACGAGAGGAGAGAGGTAGAAAAATACTAAAAAGAGATTAGGAGGGTACTTTTCCAGCTTGAAAACAAAATATTTTTCGTTGCTTTTGCGGTTTCTGTAAAGATGCCGTGATACTTGTTCGCTAACAATGGTTGGAAATCTTGCTGTTCCAAAAACATTGGCGAGATTCTCTTTATCCGCAAAGATTCTAGATCTCCAACCCTTTACGGGTCACGACTTGAAAAACCGTAGTAATATCTACAACAGCACCTTCAATCCCGAATCTTTTTACACGTCCCTTCTTGATAGATCATCTTGCAGGAGACATCTAAATCAAATTCATTCCCAGATAATTGTTACCGGGTTTCAGTGTAATGGGTTCATCGTCACGAAATTTATCCATGTGAGCTCTAACGTAGGGGAGATATCGTATGCACGCCAGTTGTTTGATGAATTTCCTGAACCATATGTGTTCTTGTGGAACGCAATTATTCGGGGCTACTCCAAGCAAAACATGTTTAATGAAGCTATTATGTTGTACACCCGAATGCAAAACGTGGGTGTCCGGCCAGATTGCTTCACACTGCCTCATGTGCTTAAGGCATGTGGAGGAGCAGCTGCCTTTGAAGTTGGTCAGGCGGTACATGGGCAGATCTTCAGGGGTGGGTTCGAACGGGATGTGTTTGTGCAGAATGGGGTTGTGGCAGTTTATGCTAAGTGTGGTAGAATTGATCATGCTAGAATTGTGTTTGAGGGGTTGGGTGATAGGACGATTGTATCATGGACTAGTATCATTTCAGCATATGCTCAGAATGGACAGCCAATTGAAGCTTTAAAGATTTATAAAAAGATGAGGAATTATGGTTTCCAACCAGATTGGATTACTTTGGTTAGTGTTATAAGTGCCTATGCTGACATAGAGGATTTGGGACAAGGGAAATCTTTACATTCTTGTGTAATCAAGATGGGACTTGAATTTGAGCCGGACTTGCGGATTGCTCTCACTACGTTGTATGCAAAATGTGGGAATGTGATGATTGCCAAATCCTTATTTGATGAAATGGAGATATCCAATGTGATTATGTGGAACGCCATGATTTCTGGTTTTGCAAAAAGTGGTTGCTGCAATGAAGCTATAACACTTTTCCAAAGAATGTTGTCAAAAAACTTAAGACCAGATTCTGTAACAGTTTGCTCTGCAATCCTGGCTTGTGCGCAACTGGGATCACTCGAAGAAGCAAGAAAGATGGGTGAATACGTTGACAACACCGAGTATAGAATTGATGTGTTTGTCAACACAGCACTTATTGACATGTATGCAAAATGTGGAAGCATAGACTTAGCCCGGAAAGTTTTTGATCAAACAAAAACCAAAGACATAGTTGTTTGGAGTGCCATGATTGTTGGCTATGGCTTACATGGCAGGGCACATGAAGCAATCAACCTTTTCTACTTGATGAAGCAATCTGGGGTGCGCCCAAATGATGTCACCTTTATTGGGCTTCTTACGGCATGCAATCATGCTGGACTTGTAGAAGAAGGTTGGAGACTATTTAACAGTATGAGACATTATGGTATTGAACCACGCTATCAACACTACGCTTGTGTCGTCGATCTTCTTGGTCGTGCAGGGTGTTTAGAACGGGCTTATGATTTTATAACAAAGATGCCAATCGAACCTGGTGTGTCAATATGGGGTGCACTTCTGAGTGCAAGTAGGATTTATCGCCATGTGGCACTAGGAGAATATGCTGCACAACATCTTTTCTCTTTAGACCCTTGCAATACAGGGCATTATGTACAGCTATCCAATCTCTATGCTTCAGTTTTTATGTGGAGTGGTGTAGCTAGGGTTAGAGTTTTGATGAAAGAGAGAGGATTGACCAAGGACATGGGGTGTAGTATGATAGAGATTGAAGGGAAGCTTAACGTTTTTCGTATGGGAGATATCTCACATCCAAGATCGAATGAAATATATAAGGAGCATAAGAGGTTGGATAGGAGGTTGAAAGAGGCTGGATTTGTTGCAGATACAGATTCTGCTTTACATGATTTGAGTTTTGAAGATAAGGAGGAGAGTCTTTGCAATCATAGTGAAAGGCTTGCAATTGCTTATGGGCTTATTAGTACTCCATCTGGAACTACACTTAGGATAACCAAGAATTTACGTGCATGTGTCAACTGTCATGCTGCAATAAAACTGATATCTAGACTTGAAAACCGGGAGATAGTTGTTAGGGATTCCAATCGGTTTCATCATTTTAAGGGTGGAGAGTGTTCTTGTGGAGATTATTGGTGAGAGGAGCTTGGTTGGCTACATCATGGCTTATCTAGCTGGTTCAGAGTCTATTTTATATGACTTTTTAGTCAGGTATCAGCAAAGAAAATTGAATTGTTTCGCTTGATTGTTTTCATGTGGCCAGTTCCTTATTTTCTGAAATCTGTGATGTGCAGTTTCCCGCACTGTTAAGATTTAGAAATGTACGAGTTGCATCTATCGGGATGACTTGATGATTAGAGTCTGGGACACCATTTGTTATGTTGGTGCTGAGAGCTTGGTGATAACAAAGCTAAAACATAAAGTAGCAAGACCAAGGATGATGATGTTTTCTGGCACTCTTGCAGTTTCAGGTTAGTCATTTCTCTACATTTGAATGGAAGTGCGACTAACCAAAGTTTTTCCATATGGCTATAATGATGCTGTCATTTGAATGCTTTGCATTTTATAAGCTTTGTTGAATGGTTTCTGCTAGTTGCTTAATCGTGTATTAAATTAATGTAGCCTTGCTGATGATATAAGTTGGAGCTTTGAGTAATCAAGTTTGCGATTGCCTCAGAAAGCTTGTGGTAATACATTGAAGCTAAGAATTTTACAGCCACACAACATGATTGTAGCAACCATGCATACAACACTTTCAGATTTCAAATACATATCACCCGTTCACGGATTTCCTTCTATTAACATGACTAGAAATACACATATTTAATTAATGTACAATCTTTACTTTTAATCTTCTTCGAATCATGCAGTAGGGTAGGAGGCTTGCATTGCAATGCCACAAAGGCCTTCTTTCGCATCGACATCTCTTTGCATCATTATATATCCCTCTTCACCCCAACTTGTTCCCCAGGAGTTTTTCACCAGCCAATACTTGGTTCCGTCATCACTCGTTCCATAACCAACTGCAGTAACACCATGGTCGAGTTCAGTGCCACACTCTCCAGTAAACACACCGCTAGAGTAGAACTGGAAGTCAGACCCACTAGCATCAATGGCAACAGAGACGGGCTGACTAGATACAGCCTTCAATAGTGCACTTTCGCTATTAGCAGGAACATCTTCGTGACCCGTAATGGTTGCTGCATGGTTAGATGCCTCGTTGCTGTTGCAGGTGCCATCCACTCCATTGTACGGATAGTTGCTCTCTGTAGTGAGGCCTTTATTGCTTAGGATGAATTCAAAGGCGTTGTCCATAAGACCACCCTCACATCCCTGATCTACACCGCTAGTGTCGCAATCCACGAGCTCTTGTTCGGATAGAGACACTAATTTACCTGTTTTCAACTGGGTTATTCCTTCCATAGCTGCCACAGCCGAAAATGCCCAGCAACATCCTGCATATCATGGTGAAACTATCGATGTCAGAAAAGAGAATCTGGCTCTGATAACAAGCACTAATTTGATTTGTGAAATTCCCAAAAAATAATTTCTGCTTACCACATTGGCCTTGGTCTTTAATAGGTGTTACTGCACCTTTCTTTCTCCAATCCACTGATGACGGAACTGCTGTCAAGTTTTCATACCTGAAAGTGGAGGTCGGCTGGGAGCATTCATGTGCCAGGAACCGGTTCCTTGCGCTCCTGAACTCTTTGTTTGTAAGGTCTGCAAACTCGTTGACTGCTAGTTTGTAACCTTTGTTCATGCCATTGTTGAATGAATCTATGTACAATACATTCTCTTGATAAACTTTCGAACGTTGTTCCTTTTCTTCAGCATCCTTGTAGACCCGTCCATAACGAGCCATCCATTGCTCATGACTCTCATAGCTTGTTGTTTCAGGGAGCAATCGGGATGCGGTGTGTGAAAGCAAAGTAGCCGAGACGAAGAGTAAAACCAAAAGAGCCAGGGATGTTGTGTTTGTGGATGCCATGGTTCTTCTAGGAATAAGAAGCAGGGAAGTGAGGTAGGATGAACTCTTGACCCAGAGGTTGGCTTTATACTTAAAGCAAACAATTTGTCGTTGTATGCAAAATTAATTAAAGTATTCCTCTTTAAGTTCGTGGAAGATAAGATGTTCTGATTTGGGAATATTAATTTATATAATTAACCTAATAACGTATTGTATATGCTGTTTACATTGATAAGTATTAGCCTTACCTACTGGATTTTCCATTTGGACTGTACTGCCGAAATGCAAAACTGTTGTTCATTCATTTGTTTTTAATGATGTGCATACATAGGTTATGTAACAACTATACAAAACATAGCATGGCCATTATTTTGAATTTTCCCTGTGTCCTATATATCTAATAACTCTGAGATATATTTATCATTTGTCGGTTTTCTGTTTTATCTTTTTGTTGGTTTTCTTTTACATGTTTGTTTAGAAGTGTTGTTGGTGATTTGGTGGTTTGATGTATTTGGCTCACACTAGGCCAGATATTTCAATTTCCTTTTGCATGGTGTCTTGAACTCTCTTAATTACCTCAAAGGTTGGCTTTATATCGAAAGAAATGGGTTTGTCTTGGTATGGAAAATTAGTTATAGAAGATGGCATGTTCTGATTTGGGTATATATTAATTAATATGAGCTGATAATATATTGTATATGTTGTTTAGGTTGATAATATCAATCTGAGCTACTTGGACTTGATTGCTGTAGAGTAAAACCATGTGTATTTATCTTTTTTCTAAAGAAATGCTAAGCTAGGCTATTAAGTATGTAATAACTTGTACAAAATATATTTTGGTCATTGTTTTTAAAAATTGATTATTCTATATCTAGGGACATGTCTAAGAGTCTGATACACTTATGTGTTATTTGTAACCTTTTTTTTTTGTAGGTTTTTATATGTTCCAGGTGCTGATATATGCACACTTATTCGATTAGGTTTGCTTGTTGCTAACTATCAATCTTAGCTGAGCTTTGTTTGCATTTTCATGTGCGTGGGACGCTATGCGAGCTAGATGACACCCCAAAAACCAAAGCACCGCCAGACATGATTTGAGTTCTTCATGTACTGCATGTTGACTTGTCAAATTTAAAACCACATGAACTGGAATCTGTGTCAACTTTTGAAGAAACTTACAATGAGCAGTCGATGAGCCATTGACCATAGGTACGTATATCCAATTTGGTTCGGACAATATTATCAAAGTATGAGATGGTATTAGTTGAAGAGTCAGTGACCAGAGGGGAGATACAATCATTCAAAACATGGTAAGAGGAACCGAGAGTTTGAGAGAGCATAAGGAAGATTGAGCTTTTGCAGGAAGGAGTGCCGTGAAAAATAACTTTCAGTTGTTTAATCACATTGTTAGTTTGGGAATTTCATAAAACTATATATAGTTTTGCAACAAAGCCCAAAACAAGGATTTCTGTTTGAAATGAATGTAGCAATTCATAATTGGTACATGGACATGACTAAACTTAATACAGTAGCAAAGGCGTGAGAGAATTTTCCTTCTAACTAGATGCATGGTGTCTCCAGACCTTAATTGCTAACATTGTATGAAAGCCTTATAAAAGGTAAATCTGCAAGATCACTAGATCAGAAGTCCAAGATTGCAGGCACTACGGTACATGGAACATCATCTACTGCTAATATATGCTTGTGTATAACGTATATGCAATCTTTCAGTGCAGACAAGTTTTTTGGATCGTATGAAGTTGGTTGACCTTCTCTTTAGTTATTGCATACTGGCCAGCCTTCTCTTACAGTTATCGACCATTTGATGACATCTTTATCATGGTGATGGTTGCTAAACTGGAACTGGTGGCCTCTTGCAAGATTCTGTAATATATATTTATTCTAATATTCCATGAAAAGAACTGCAAATACTATATATATAGTTTAATACAGTGGCCTCTTGAATGAATATTGTAATTTTTGTTAGTTTAATATTTTTTTTTTGGTTGGTATAGAAGGTGAAAATTGTATTGCCTCCGCACAGGGGTCTCAGTGACCGATAGTAACTCAGATGATTTAGACGACTGCAACTCACATGGGAAGCCAATATCCCAAAGGTATGACTTTAGATACCTGCACATTATAACCCTCCACAATATAGTATTTTCTTAGCTTATCAAAGTTGTATGTTAGTGTCACTTAAACAAGTTGTATACCCCTCTTGCCCATTTTGAATGTCACTTATTGTTAGTTTTCTTGCCCATTTTCGGTCTTCTTTCATTTTGGGATCTTATATTAATGTTGTGAAATGATTATTACTTTTATCGAAGCATTCATCCACCACCTGCCTTTGGGTCATCACCTGATCTTGAACCCTTGCACTTGAAGCAAAGGAATCAGCTACTTGAAATGGGAATAGTGCTGTAAATGGCCAAACAAACTTTCTCATGTATTTTAGCTAGCTATGCTGATTTTTTGCACATGATTGTAGCAGCCATACAAAGATTTCAGATTCAAATACATATAACCTGTTCACAGATTTCCTTCTATTAACATGACCAGAAATACACATATTTAATGTACGATCTTTACTTTTACTCTTTTTCGAATCATGCAGTAGGGTAGGAGGCTTGCATTGCAATGCCACAAAGGCCTTCTTTCGCATCAACATCTCTTTGCATCATGATGTATCCCTCTTCACCCCAACTTGTTCCCCATGAGTTTTTCACCAGCCAGTACTTGGTGCTGTCATCACTCGTTCCATAACCAACTGCAGTAACACCATGATCGAGTTCTGTGCCACACTCTCCTGTAAACACACCACTAGAGTAGAACTGGAAGTCGGACCCACTAGCATCAATGGCAACAGAGACGGGTTGACTAGATACAGCCTTCAACAGTGCAGTTTCGCTATTAGCAGGAACATCTTCATGACCTGTAATTGTCGCTGCATGGTTAGATGCCTCGTTGCTGTTGCAGGTGCCATCCACTCCTTTGTATGGATAGTTGCTCTCTGTAGTGAGGCCTTTATTGCTTAGGATGAATTCAAAGGCGTTGTCCATAAGACCACCCTCACATCCCTGATCTACACCGCTAGTGTCGCAGTCCACGAGCTCTTGTTCGGAGAGAGACACTAATTTACCTGTTTTCAATTGGGTTATTCCTTCCATAGCTGCCACAGCTGAAAATGCCCAGCAACATCCTGCATATCATGGTGAAACTATTGTTGTCAGAAAAGAGAATATGGTTCTGCTAACAACCGTATCTTAGTATTTGGACAACGTTTTGATTTGTAAAATTTCCTAAATAATTACTGCTTACCACATTGGCCTTGGTCTTTAATAGGTGTTACTGCACCTTTCTTTCTCCAATCCATTGACGATGGAACCGCTGTCAAGTTTTCATACATGAAAGCTGCAGTGGACGTGGAGCATTCGTGTGCCTTGAACCGGTTCCTTGTGCTCCTGAACTCTTGGTTTGTAAGGTCTGCAAACTCGTTGACTGCTAGTTTGTAACCTTTGTTCATGGCATTGTTGAATGAATCTATGTAGTGAACATTCTCTTGATAAACTTTCGAACGTTGTTCCTTTTCTTCAGCATCCTTGTAGACCCGTCCATAACGAGCCATCCATTGCTCATGACTTTCATAGCTTGTAGTTTCAGGGAGCAATCGGGATGCGGTGTGTGAAAGCAAAGTAGCCGAGACGAAGAGTAAAACCAAAAGAGCCAGGGATGTTGTGTTTGTGGATGCCATGGTTCTTCTAGGAATAAGAAACAGGGAAGTAAGGTGGGATGAACTCTTGACCCAGAGGTTGGCTTTATACTTAAAGCAAACAATTTGTCGTTGTATGCAAAATTAATTAAAGTATTCCTCTTTAAGTTCGTGGAAGATAAGATGTTCTGATTTGGAAATATTAATTTATATAATTAACCTAATAACGTATTGTATATGCTGTTTACACTGATAAGTATTAGTCTTACCTACTGGATTTTCCATTTGGACTGTACTGCCGAAATGCAAAACTGTTGTTCATTCATTTGTTTTTAATGATGTGCATACATAGGTTATGTAACAACTATACAAAACATAGCATGGCCTTTATTTTGAATTTTCCCTGTGTCCTATATATCTAATAACTCTGAGATATATTTATCATTTGTCGGTTTTCTGTTTTATTTTTTTGTTGGTTTTCTTTTACATGTTTGTTTAGAAGTGTTGTTGGTGATTTGGTGGTTTGAAGTATTTGGCTCACACTAGGCCAGATATTTCAATTTCCTTTTGCATGGTGTCTCGAACTCTCTGAATTACCTCAAAGGTTGGCTTTATATCGAAAGAAATGGGTTTGTCCTGGTATGGAAAATTAGTTACAGAAGATGGCATGTTCTGATTTGGGTATATATTAATTAATGTGAGCTGATAATATCAATCTAAGCTACTTGGACTTTTCATTTGGACTTGATTGCTGTAGAGTAAAACCATGTGAATTTATCCTTTTTTCTAGCTATTAAGTATGTAATAACTTGTACGAAATATATTTTTGTCATTGTTGAAAATTGCTTGTTCTATATCTAAGGACATGTCTAAGAGTCTGATACACTTATGTGTTATTTGTAAGCTTTTTTTTGTAGGTTTTTATATGATCCAAGTGCTGATATATGCACACTTATTCGATTAGGTTTGCTTGTTGCTAACTATCAATCTTAGCTGAGCTTTGTTTGCATTTTCATGTGCGTGGGACGCTATGCGAGCTAGATGACACCCCAAAAACCAAAGCACCGCCATACATGATTTGAGTTCTTCATGTACTGCATGTTGACTAGTCAAATTTAGAACCACATTAACCGGAATCTGTGTCAACTTTTGAAGAAACTTACCATGAGCAGTCGATGCGCCATTGACTATAGGTACGTATAGCCAATTTGGTTCAGACAATATTATCAAAGTATGAGATCGTAATAGTTGAAGAGTCAGTGACCAGAGGGGAGATACAATCATTCAAGAGATGGTAAGAGGAACCGAGAGTTTACTTTGAGAGAGCATAAGGAAGATTGAGCTTTTGCAGGAAGGAGTGTCATAAAAAATAACTTTCAGTTGTTCAATCACATTGTTAGTTTGGGAATTTTATAAAACTATATATAGTTTTGCAACAAAGCCCAAAACGAGGATTTCTTTTTGAAATGAATGTAGCAATTCATAATTGGTACATTGACATGACTAAACTTAATACAATAGCAAAGGCGTGAGAGAATTTTCCTTCTAACTAGATGCATGGTGTCTCCAGACTTTAATTGCTAACATTGTATGAAAGCCTTATAAAAGGTAAATCTGTATGATCACTAGATCAGAAGTCCAAGACTGCAGGCACTACGGTACATGGAACATCATCTACTGCTAATATATGCTTGTGTATAACGTATATGCAATCTTTCAGTGCAGACAAGTTTTTTGGATCATATGAAGTTGGTTGACCTTCTCTTTAGTTAATGCATAGTACTGGCCAGTCTTCTCTTACAGTTATCGACCATTTGATGACATCTTTATCATGGTGATGGTTACTAAACTGGAACTGGTGGCCTCTTGCAAGATTCTGTAATATATATTTATTCTAATATTCCATGAAAAGAACTGCAAATATATATATATATATATATATGTGACATGTCTCATGTCTCAACACTGTGTACATACAGATGGGGACAAGTTATCTTGCTATTGGTTTAAGGTTTTGTAAATATGATAACTGGTACTCTCAGCACATCCCACATCTCTTATTTTAACTAGGACAGATAGCTATGCTTTTGTTTAATGTCTGTGCACATTTTTTTATTTCAATGCACCCAGCCAGGCATTCCTTCCTGTTGCCTTTATATGAATGTTATAATTTTTTAGTTTAATATTTTTCTTTTTGGTTGGTATAGAGGGTGAAAATTGTATTGCCTCCGCACAGGTGTCTCAGTGACCGAGAGTAATTCAGATGATTTAGATGACTGCAACTCACATGGGAAGCCAATATCCCAATATCCCAATTCCCGAAGGTATGACTTTAGATACCTGCACATTCTAACCCTCCAACATATAGTATTTACTTAGCTTATCAAAGTCGTATGTTAGTGTCACTTAAACAAGTTGTATACCCTCTCTTGCTCATTTTGAATGTCACTTATTGTTAGTTTTCTTACCCATTTTTGGTCTTCTTTCATTTTGGGATCTTATATTAATGTTGTGAAATGATTATTACTTTTATCGAAGCATTCATCCACCACCTGCCTTTGGGCCATCACCTGATCTTGAACCCTTGCACTTGAAGCAAAGGAATCAGCAACTCGAAATGGGAATAGTGCTGTAAATGGCCAAACAAACTTTCCTATGTATTTTAGCTAGCTATGTTGAGGTTTTGCACATGATTGTAGCAGCCATACAAAGATTTCAGATTCAAATACATATAAGTACCTGTTCACGGATTTCCTTCTATTAACATGACCATAAATACACATATTTAATGTACAATCATTACTTTTAATCTTCTTCGAATCATGCAGTAGGGTACGAGGCTTGCATTGCAATGCCACAAAGGCCTTCTTTCGCATCAACATCTCTTTGCATCATTATGTAGCCCTCTTCACCCCAACTTGTTCCCCATGAGTTCTTCACCAGCCAATACTTGGTGCCGTCATCACTCGTTCCATAACCAACTGCAGTAACACCATGATCGAGTTCTGTGCCACACTCTCCTGTAAACACACCACTAGAGTAGAACTGGAAGTCGGACCCACTAGCATCAATGGCAACAGAGACGGGCTGACTAGATACAGCTTTCAACAGTGCACTTTCGCTATTAGCAGGAACATCTTCATGGCCGGTAATTGTTGCTGCATGGTTAGATGCCTTGTTGCTGTTGCAGGTGCCGTCCACTCCCTTGTATGGACAGTTGCTCTCTGTTGTGAGGCCTTTATTGCTTAGGATGAATTCAAAGGCGTCGTCCATAAGACCACCCTCACATCCTTGATCTACACCGCTAGTGTCGCATTCCACAAGCTCTTGTTCGGATAGAGACACTAATTTACCTGTTTTCAGTTGGGTTATTCCTTCCATAGCCGCCACAGCCGAAAATGCCCAGCAACATCCTACATATCATGGTGAAATATTGATGTCAGAAAGTGAGTCTGACTCTGCTAACAATCGTATCTTAGTATTTGTATAATTCCCAAAATAATTGCTGCTTACCACATTGGCCTTGGTCTTTAATAGGTGTTACTGCACCGTTCTTTCTCCAATCCATTGACGATGGAACCGCTGTCAAGTTTTCATACCTGAAAGCTGTGGTGGACGGGGAGCATTCATGTGCCTTGAACCGGTTCCTGGCGCTTCTGAACTCTTGGTTTGTAAGGTCTGCAAACTCGTTGACTGCTAGTTTGTAACCTTTGTTCATGGCATTGTTGAATGAATCTATGTAGTGAACATTCTCTTGAAAAACTTTTGAGCGTTGTTCTTTTTCTTCAGCATCCTTGTAGACGCGTCCATAACGAGCCATCCATTGCTCAGACTCTCATAGCTTGTAGTTTCAGGCAGCAACCGGGATGTGGTGTGTGAAAAGAAAGTGGCCGAGAAGAAGAGTACAACTAAAAGAGCCAGGGATGTTCGGTTTGTGGATGCCATGGTTTTTCTAGGAATAAGAAACAGGGAAGTGAGGTGGGGTGAACTCTTGACCCAGAGGTTGGCTTTTTATAGAAGGTAATGCTTTCGTCCTTGTATGCAACATTTTTTAAAATATTCCTCCTCTAGTTCGTGGAAGACAAGATGTTCTGATTTTGGTAAATTAATTAAAATACCCTAATAATCTATCATATATGTTGTTTACATTGATAATTACAAGTCTAAGCTCCTGGATTTTCCATTTGGATGGTACTGCTGAAGTGCAAAACTGTTGTGTGCTAATTTGTTTCTAGTGATATTCATTGATAGGTTATGTAACAACTTTAGAAAACGTAACATGGCCATTATTTTGAATAACATTTTGGTATAGTTTTGATTTACATAAGATCGATGGGTTTATTGGTTAAGCTATAGTATGACATAAGATCATCATAAAGCGGGGGTCAAGGGGCTGCGCCCCCCTACGGGGTTCCAAGGGGTAGTGCTCCTCCTAACCATTCAGCGGGCGGTGTGCGGGGCAGCATCCCGTCTCAAAACAATATGTATGCATCAAGTCCTTTTCAGAAAGTAGGTTGCTTTCTTAAGTTTATTCAGAAAGTGTGTAGCCTTCTGAGTTATTATTCAGAAGGCATGTTACTTTCTGAATTTTCACTTGAGATTGCAATGACCAGAATTCAGAAGACAAGTCGTCTTTTGAACTTTGGTCAACAAATCTTAAGTGCGTATTTAGATTATCCCCAAGTAAATCGCTTGATACCCGTAGGCCAAAATAGGATCTAAATATTATTTACAGACAATGATTTTGTTTACACTATCCAAGTCCTTGTACCCGGATTCTAACATACATCGTTCAAGTTGTACTTGATCAAATGGTTTTTTCTAGGTGCTTGTCTGTTTGTACATTGATGTAGTCTTGATAGAAGAGGAGTAAAAATGTTTCCCTTTGTCTAATTTGGATGCACTTCGTTAATTTGTCCTTATAATTTATTCTTCAAAACCTTAAGTCCGAACATAGAATGGCGAATAACTAATAAAGATGTCTTGCTTCATCTACGTTTGACTTTTTTTGTTTTTGAAAAAGTGGGCGTACGCCCTCAGAGTCGCGAGTTTTACTTATTGATTGTCATACTCTTTGCTTTCTCAGAGTATGCCTTTTCTTTCACACATCTTATAAGTTTTAAACTATTATATATAATCTCTAAAATCTCAATTTCCTAGAATAATTTATTTCAATCTATCACAAGCTTTGACATATTGATTAGTCTAGATTCACACCTTAATACCAAAATAAACGCTTATGTGAAGACCAATATGATACCCTAGTTGATAAGGTCCCAATCTCTCAGTCTCATCCTTCTCATTTAAGCAGAAATTGAAGCATGTGGATTGTGGAGTACCCTAAAACATGTGAATATTTTTTACCTTTTAGACTCAAATTGTTAATTACAAAGAGAGGTGACAATTGCACTGCTTGTTAAGCTATGCACAACCAAACATGGCTAAAAAGAACTAACAATTTGCTAACCACTTGAGTGATTGATTCTTGATACAAATGGAAATAACCTCTAGGGAAAACTATTTACAAAAAAAGGCCGACAAGATAAACGCAACGCATCAAGAACATAAAATTAAATAATACAATAAAATCAAAATAGAAACACAAAATAAGAGGCATATCTATGATATCTAGCACACAAAGAATAAATGATCACAATCACCTTTTACAATTAGAACTGCAATTGTTTTAAAGAGGGTGAAGATTGAGGCTATTTGTCTAATATTTCATGTATTAAGGTTAAGAAAAAAGTTCATTAATTCTACTTAAAAAAATATAAGTTCATCTTTTGATATTGTAGAAACTCACATGGCGATGGAAGGATAATGAATTAAAATGGATTTTTGGTTTCAAGGATAGGGATTTTGTAAAGGTCAGGAAACTTTTAGTGATTCATTAACTAATACAAAGTATAATTGGATTTGGAATTGAAAACTTAAGGTTGAAATATATTGGTCTGGGTCGGGCCCTTGGCAAGCGTGCCCGTCCCACTCTTGCCCCAAGAACCCCCCTGGAAAACAGTACTCTCTTTTATTGGTCAGAGGTTTTCTTTTTATTAACTTGGATATCCAACCCGCTTGCGAGCCGACTAGATAGATTGTTGTTCCATATATAGTAAAAAGATATATGTCGAGCTTTTCATATCCACACAGAAATTAGAGGAATGAGCTTTTCTTCTCTCCTGCTGCTTAGTTATTTCATTCTTTTCTTCTTTGTCACTTTTAGGATTTCCCAGCCTTCAACTTATTTGTTTTGGTTGCAAGGGTGATTGTTGTTTTGACATCTGTCACACTCAGAGAAGCTTGTGGCAATATGGACATATATGCATTGAAGCTAAGAATTTACAGCCACACAACATGATTGTAGCAACCATGCATGCATACAACGATTTCAGATTACATATCACCTGTTCACGGATTTCCTTCTATTAACATGACCAGAAATACACATATTTAATGTACAATCTTTACTTTGATCTTCTTCGAATCATGCAGTAGGGTAGGAGGCCTGCATTGCAATGCCACAAAGGCCTTCTTTTGCATCAACATCTCTTTGCATCATTATGTATCCTTCTTCACCCCAACTTGTTCCCCATGAGTTCTTCACCAGCCAATACTTGGTGCCGTCATCACTCGTTCCATAACCAACTGCAGTAACACCATGATCGAGTTCTGTGCCACACTCTCCTGTAAACACACCACTAGAGTAGAACTGGAAGTCGGACCCACTAGCATCAATGGCAACAGAGACGGGCTGACTAGATACAGCTTTCAACAGTGCACTTTCGCTATTAGCAGGAACATCTTCATGGCCGGTGATGGTTGCTGCATGGTTAGATGCCTCGTTGCTGTTGCAGGTGCCATCCACTCCTTTGTACGGATAGTTGCTCTCTGTAGTGAGGCCTTTATTGCTTAAGATGAATTCAAAGGCGTTGTCCATAAGACCACCCTCACATCCTTGATCTACACCGCTAGTGTCGCAATCCACGAGCTCTTGTTCGGATAGAGACACTAATTTACCTGTTTTCAATTGGGTTATTCCTTCCATAGCTGCCACAGCCGAAAATGCCCAGCAACATCCTGCATATCATGGTGAAACTATCGATGTCAGAAAAGAGAATCTGGCTCTGATAACAAGCACTAATTTGATTTGTGAAATTCCCAAAAAGAGAATTTCTGCTTACCACATTGGCCTTGGTCTTTAATAGGTGTTACTGCACCTTTCTTTCTCCAATCCATTGATGATGGAACCGCTGTCAAGTTTTGGTAACTGAAAGTGGAAGTGGACGTGGAGCATTCGTGTGCCAGGAACCGATTCCTTGTGGTCCTGAACTCTTGGTTTGTAAGGTCTGCAAACTCGTTGACTGCTAGTTTGTAACCTTTGTTCATGGCATTGTTGAATGAATCTATGTAGTGAACATTCTCTTGAAAAACTTTTGAGCGTTGTTCCTTTTCTTCAGCATCCTTGTAGATGCGTCCATAACGAGCCATCCATTGCTCATGACTCTCATAGCTTGTAGTTTCAGGGAGCAATCGCGATGCAGTTTGTGAAAGCAAAGTAGCTGTGAAGAAGAGTAAAACCAAACAAGCCAGGGAAGTTCTTTTTGTGGATGACATGGTGTTGCGAGGAATAAGAAGCGGGGATGTGAGTTGGAGTACTGCACTCTTGACCCAGAGGTTAGCTTTATACTGAAGGAAACGATTTGTCCTTGTATGCAAAATTAATTAAAAATGTTCCTCTTTAAGTTCGTGGAGTGGAAGATAAGATGTTCTGGTTTGGGAATATTAATTTATATAATCAACCTAATAACGTATTGTATATGCTGTTTACATTGATATATAATTAGTCTCACCTACTGGATTTTCTATTCGGACTGCATGTACTACAGAAATGCAAAACTGTTGTTTATACATTTGTTTTTAGTGGTGTGCATAGATAGGTTATGTAACAACTATACAAAACATTATTTTTAATTTTACCTGTCCCCTATATGTCTGATAAATCTGAGGTATATTTATTATTTGTGGCTTTCCTGTTTATCTATTTGTTGGTTTGCTTTTACCTGTTTGTTTAGAAGTCTGGTTGGTGATCTGGGTGTTTGAAGTGTGACAATTTGTCACACACTAGGCTACATATTTCAATTTCCGTTTGCATGGTGTCTCGAACTCTCTTAACTCAACGATTGAATTTATATTGGAAGAAATTAATGGGCTTGTCTTGGTATGGAAACTTTTTAGTTATAGAAGATGGCATGTTCTGATTTGGGTATATATAGTAATTATATGAGCTGATAAGTATTGTATATGTTGTTTAGGTTGATAATATCAATCTAAGCTACTTGGAGTTTTCATTTGGACTTGATTGTTGTAGAGTAAAACCATGTGTATTCATCTGTTTTTAAAGAAATGCTAAGATAGGCCATTAAGTATGAAACATATTTTGGTCATTATATTGAACATTGCTTGTTCTATATTTAAGGACATCTCTAAGGATTTGAATTCACGTTTTTCAAACGATGACATCATTTAAATATAAGAAACAAATACACGGATTTCTCACAAAGTCATTGTTGGTCTATTGGTTCCAGTCTTTTATTGTAAGTTTTTTTTTCCTAGAAACATAATGAATCTGAAATTAAAAGTTAAAAACTAAGAAAATGACTAACAAGATTCGAACTCGGGTCTAGGATGGAAGAAAAACCTTGCAAACCAACTCTACCAGTTAAGGGAAATTTGGTGGACACTTTTCACGACCCTATAATTTTTTACACTACGAAAGAGGAACGAAACAGTGGCTTCGGCCGCCGTATGCTCTACATTGGGTCCGTCCATGGGTCTAGTACTCTTATGTGTTATTTGTAAGCTTTTTCTTTTTGTAGTTTTTTTATATGTTCTAAATGCTGATATATACACACTTATTCGATTGGGTTTGCTTGTTGCTAACTATCAATCTTAACCGAGCTTTGTTTGCCATTTTCATGTGTGTGCGCGAGACGTCATGCGAGCTAGATGACATACCCCAAAAACTAAAGCATCGCCAGGCATGATTGGACTTCTTCATGTTGACTAGTTATTCGACTATTTTTTTGGAAGGGTGTCCCAGGCGGCTATGCCTGGACTAACCCAACAAATTATGACTGTAAGTTGGTCCCTGATAAACTCAGTTGCCACAGTTGTTGTGTACGCCTTGATTCGAACCCTGGATAAGATATTCCACCACATCCCCCAAGGCCTCAACCACTACGTCATAATCCTTGTGGTTCAGTTATTAGACTATTGGGAGGTTATAATGGTCTTTTCCAGCTTGTAACTGTTTTGACGTCGGTGGTCTCATTTAGTGGAATAGTGTATTAATTTGTTTGTTGGATTCCAATATAGATAGGTGATTGTATCTCTTAGATTTATTAATCAATCAATTACAAAATTCTCTCCTTAGTTATTGTTCCTGAAAACCAAGACTAGTCAAATAAAAAACCACATTAACTGGAATCTGTGGCAACTTTTAAAGAAACTTACAATGAGCAGTCGACGAGCCATTGACCGTGTATGGCCAATTTGGTTCAGACATTATCAAAGTATGAGATGGTAATAGTTGAAGAGTCAGAGGGGAGATCCAATCGTTCAAGACATGGTAAGAGGAACCGAGAGGTTGAGAGAGCATAAGGAAGATTCAGCTTTTGCAGGAAAGGAGTGCCCTTCAGTAAATCAATCCCATTGTTAGCTAGTTTGGAATTTCATAAAACTATAGTTTTGAACAAATCCCAAAACAAGGATTTCTGTTTGAAATGGATGTAGCAATTCATAATTGGTACACTGACATAACTAAACTTAATACAGGAGCAAAGGTAAATGGAACATTATCTATTGTTAATATATGTTTATGTATAACGTATATGCAATCTTTCAGCGCAGACAAAGGTTCAGTTTTGGATCATATGAAGTTGGTTGGCCTTCTTGCATGCTGGGCCAGTCTTACAGTTCTTGACCATTTGATGACATTGCTTGTTGGGTTTTTTTGGCTAGTTGTTGGTTTGGGACCATAATGCTTTGTTATGTTTGGGATCTTGGTGCTTTATTGAAGTTATTAGATTATCGCCCAACATTTCAACTTTTTGTGTTTTGTTTGCAAGCGTGATGGTTTTGTTTGACATTTCCTACACTTAGAGAAACTTATGAACATATATTCAAGCTAAGAATTTTTCGGACACACAACATGATTGTAGCAGCCATACAACGATTTCAGATTTCAAATACATATAAGTACCTGTTCACAGATTTCCTTCTATTAACATGACCAGAAATACACATATTTAATGTACAATCTTTACTTTTAATCTTCTTCAAATCATGCAGTAGGGTAGGAGGCTTGCATTGCAATGCCACAAAGGCCTTCTTTCGCATCTACATCCCTCTGCATCATTATGTAGCCCTCTTCACCCCAACTTGTTCCCCATGAGTTCTTCACCAGCCAATACTTGGTACCGTCATCACTCGTTCCATAACCAACTGCAGTAACACCATGGTCGAGTTCTGTGCCACACTCTCCTGTAAACACACCGCTAGAGTAGAACTGGAAGTCGGACCCACTAGCATCAATCGCAACAGAGACGGGCTGACTAGATACAGCTTTCAACAGTGCAGTTTCGCTATTAGCAGGAACATCTTCATGGCCGGTAATGGTTGCTGCATGGTTAGATGCCTCGTTGCTGTTGCAGGTGCCGTCCACTCCTTTGTACGGATAGTTACTCTCTGTAGTCAGGCCTTTGTTGCTTAGGATGAATTCAAAGGCGTTGTCCATAAGACCACCCTCACATCCTTGATCTACACCGCTAGTGTCGCAGTCCACGAGCTCTTGTTCGGAGAGAGACACTAATTTACCTGTTTTCAATTGGGTTATTCCTTCCATAGCCGCCACAGCCGAAAATGCCCAGCAACATCCTACATATCATCGTGAAACTATTGAAGTCAGAAAAGAGAAAATGGTTCTGCTAACAAGCATTTGATTTGTGAAATTCCCAAAAAATAAATTCTGCTTACCACATTGGCCTTGGTCTTTAATAGGTGTTACTGCACCTTTTTTCCTCCAATCCATTGATAATGGAACTGCTGTCAAGTGTTCATACCTGAAAGTGGAGGTCGATGGGGAGCATTCATGTGCCAGGAACCGATTCCTTGTGGTCCTGAACTCTTGGTTTGTAAGGTCTGCAAACTCGTTGACTGCTAGTTTATAACCTTTGTTCATGGCGTTGTTGAATGAATCTATGTACTGAACATTCTCTTGAAAAACTTTCGATCGTTGTTCCTTTTCTTCAGCATCCTTGTATACGCGTCCATAGCGAGCCATCCATTGCTCATGACTCTCATAGCTTGTAGTTTCAGGGAGCAACCGGGATGCCGTATATGAAAGCAAAGTAGCCGAGAAGAATAGTAAAACCATATAAGCCAGTGAAGTCCGTTTTGTGGATGACATGTTGTTGCTAGGTATAAGAATTAGGGAAGTGAGGTGGAGTGAACTCTCAACCCAGACTTTTTCTTTATATAGAAGGAAATGGTTTCGTCCTTGTATGCAAAATTAATTAGATTATTCAACTTCAATTTCGTGGAAGATAAGATGTTTTAATTTGGGTATATTAATTAATATACTCTAACAACGTATCGTACTGTATATTGATTAAAACTGTTGTGAACTCATTTGCTATTTTAGTGATATGCATAGACTGGTAATGTAAGAGCTTTACAAAACATAACATGACCATTATTCTGAATTTTACCTTTGTCCTATATCTGATAAATCTGAGGTATACATATTTATTATTTGTGGCCTTTTCTTGTTTAATTTTTTTTGTCGGTTTGGTTTTACATGTTTTCTTAGAAGTCTGGTTGGTGATTTGGTGGTTTGAAGTCTTTGACGCACACTACGCCAGTAGGTCTGATATATCAATTTCTGTTTGCATGATGGCTTTATATTGACGGTAATTGTTTCGTCCGTGTATAGAAAATTATTTATATAAGATGCCATGTTCTGATTTTGGTATATTAATTACTATGAGCTGGTATTGTATATGTTTTTTTTTCGGTTGATAATATCAATCCAAGTTACTTGGACTTTCCTTTTGGACTGTAATGCTGTAGAGAATAACCATTGTGTATTTATCTGTTTTTTTAAACATATGCTTAGATAGATTTAAGTATGTAACAACTTTTTGAAATATATTTTGGCCATTATTTGAAAATTGCTTTTGTCCAATATCTAAAGACTTCTCAAAGGTAAATCTGCAGGAAAGTCCAAGGCTGCATGGAACATCATCTATCGCCAATATCTGCAACTGTATATGCAATCTTTCTGTGCAGACAAGCTTTAGTTTGGATCTTATGAAGTTGGTTGGCCTTCTCTTTACTTATTTCATTCTGGGGCAGTCTTTTCTATGTCAGCGTTTTTTACTGTTTCGACCTTTTGATGACAACTTTATCATGGTGAAAATCACTCAAGTTGAAGTGGTGGCCTCGGAAAGAACCTGCATTATTCTTTCGAGTATTCCATGAAAAGAAATGCGAAAATATATATTTAACGTGATGCCCACTGCATGTCTCAACAGTGTGAACAAGTTATCTTGCTATTGGTTTAAGATTTTGTAAATATGATAACTGGAACTCTCAGGAAATCTCTCAAATGTTTTGAGTAGCATAGACAGTTAAGTATTTGTTTAATGTGTATGCACATTTTTCATTTCATCGCACCCATGTATCTTTATTATATGTAAATTTTTGATTGAATGTTATAGTATTTGTTATTTTAATTATTCTTTTGGTTGTGTATAGCTGGTGTAAATTGTATTGCCGTCTAGCAGGTTTCTCCAGGGACCAAGAATAACTCGGATGATTTTGACGATTGCAGCTCATCACCTGGGAAGCCATTTCCAAAAGTTATGACTTTTTAGATACCTGCACTTACAACCCACCAACATATATCATTTTCTTATCAAGGTCGTATGCGAGTGTCTCCTAAAGAGGTTTTATATTCCCTCATATATATATATGCCCATTTTTAAATTTCATTAATTTACTGTTAGTTTTCTTCCCCAATTCTGTCTTCCTTGATTTTGGGATCTTCGGTGTTGTGAAATGATGATTAATTTGATGGCAGCATTCATCCACCACCTGCCTTTGGGTCATCACCTGATCTTGAACCCTTGTACTTGAAGCAAAGGAATCAACAACTCAGAATGGAATAGTGCTGTAAATGGCGACACTGACTTTCCAAGGTATATTAGTAATTGTAATTTTTTTGCACATGTGCATTTCTAGTATAAGCATACAGATTATGATTATCACAAGGTTACATGTAATGTCACGCAACTGAATTGATATAAAAATCCCCACATTGATGAGATTAACCATTTTCATAAATTAGGCTGTGAAAAATACTTATGCAAGAAATTCGAAGCTATACTCTTTAAAAGGAAAAAAGCCTCAATGGTTTGAGCTTGGGATCCAAAGGTCATAAGTAAATGGAGGTCCCAAGTTCGAATCCAGGGAGGATTTAAAATCCCTTTGTGGCCACGGAGGTTCAAATGCTGTGACTTCGGGCTACCCGCAAAGCGGGTAGTCGCCCTAGGATTAATCAGCTCACATAGCGGGGTGGATATCCAGGTTAATCTAAAAAAGAAAAGAAAAGATCAGGTTGATTCATACAGATAGATTTGTTACTACTAATGCATCAACTGATATGATCTAATACAGGATGCTAAAGCTTTCCTAGAATTGTTACTATTACTTTTCCTATGTGGGTCTTCGTTTATTGTGCTATAGATTTGATCTTTTGCATTCTAATGTAGACGGTCAGGTTCTCGGAAAAACCACAAAAAATGTAAAACTGAATAACACTCTAGTAACTATTCATTTGTACGGTATGCACACGTGCATAAAACAATTTTGTGCATAGAAGTCAGGAAACATCTTCAGTTATTTGCATGCACATGTGCATACATACAGATGAACAATTATTAGGGTGTTCCTCATTTTTCATTTTTTTTGGGTTTCCCTAAACCTCACTAGTAAGGTAAATTCCTTGCATATCCTTTAGTTATCTTAAGATGGTCAATGGTGACGGTGTCGGACCGGTGTATAAGATACGGTGGCACATGCCACCACTTCGTTCTTCCGTTGTAAGGTAAAAAAATTAGGGTCGTAAAAGGTGCCACCGTATATATTTTCAAACTACAATAATAACACAAGTTTATTTTGACAGAGTTGGTTTCGACGGCTTTTTTCCCATCCTAGATGTAGGTTCGAATTTGGTTTCAATCATTGCCTTCGTTTATGCTCGTTAATTTAATAATTCATTCGTTTTTGTTCATTTTTGTAATGCGTTCCATATTCATTAGCATATTAATGAGCGGACATATATAAACGAACACGGACAAACACATTTTCTTTAACGAACGGACATGAACACAAAAAATTCCGTTCGTATCAAAACATGTTTAGCCCTGTGGTAAGTTAACATCCTGGGGGTCAGTGGATGGTATCCCTGACTACCCAGGTTCGAACCCGACGGTGCGCATGTGGAGATATCCAGATCATGGGTCTGCCACTTAGTGGTACCCTTAATTGGGCTGGGCCGTGGTCGACGGGGATTAGTCGGGTGGCACCCTTAAGTGGGAGCCCGGATACCCCGGGAAAGTGTGTGTGTTAATTAGCTTGCCTTTCATAAAAAATAAAAATTCCGTTCGTTAATTTACCACTCTTACATGTTCGTTCTTTTGTTCGGTTAAGTTAAATGAACTAACACCAATCTCTCCTGCTGTTACCACACTCTTATTTTTCTTTCGAACATGTTAGGTCAATCATGAAGCAATCTCCCTCTTTTATTGGCTGCTTCATGTTATGTTTTTTTTTTGATATTTCAGTTGCTTGGAACTTCAATTGGTCGAAGGTTTTTCACATTTCCGTAGATTGTTTAGCTTTCATATATATCCTGAAAGTAGAGGAATTGAAGCTGATAAAAACACCAAACCAAAGAAACCCAGTGAATCCACAATGAAATAAAAATCCATGCTATCCACCTGGGTGGTTGCCACTTGCAACAACCTACAATTCGTTTGTCTGATCCTTCTATTTTTGAACGATGGTCACGCTACTCTTGCATGAGAGGCTGTTTCTTTAAAGACCCCTGACTCGTAAAAGTCTTGGAAAATAAAATTAATTTTGTGAAACTAGGAAAAACGATAGTAATCAAATTCGATCATCTAGCTATAGACATTTCATCCTTTTTCTTCTTTGTCATTGTTATGATTTCCCATGTTTCAATATATCTGTTTGTTTTGGTTGCAAGGGTGATAATTTTTGTTGACCTCTTTGACAGAGAAGCTTGTGGCAATATATATTAATTAACATACATTCAAGCTAAGAGTTAATTTTTCGTCCATACACCGATTTCAGATTTCAAATCTATATCACCTGTTCACGACTCCCCTTCTATATGTATATATATATATATATTAACATGACGAGAAATACGTATAACTAATATACAATACTTTCCTTAACTTGATCTTCCTCGAATCATGCAGTAGGGTAAGAGGCCTGCATCGCAATGCCACAAAGGCCTTCTTTCGCATCAACATCCCTTTGCATCATTATGTAGCCCTCTTCACCCCAACTTGTTCCCCATGAGTTCTTCACCAGCCAATACTTGGTGCCATCATCACTCGTTCCATAACCAACTGCAGTAACACCATGGTCGAGTTCCGTGCCACATTCTCCTGTAAACACACCACTCGAGTAGAACTGGAAGTCGGACCCACTAGCATCAATGGCAACAGAGACGGGCTGACTAGATACAGCTTTCAACAGTGCACTTTCGCTGTTAGCAGGAACATCTTCATGCCCGGTAATGGTTGCTGCATGGTTAGATGCCTCGTTGCTGTTGCAGGTGCCGTCCACTCCTTTGTATGAATAGTTGCTCTCTGTAGTGAGGCCTTTATTGCTTAGGATGAATTCAAAGGCGTTGTCCATAAGACCACCCTCACATCCTTGATCTACACCGCTAGTGTCGCAGTCCACGAGCTCTTGTTCGGATAGAGACACTAATTTACCTGTTTTCAATTGGGTTATTCCTTCCATAGCTGCCACTGCCGAAAATGCCCAGCAACATCCTACATATCAATCATGGTGAAAATATTGATGTCAGAAAGCGAATCTGATTCTGCTAACAAACGTATCTTAGTATTTGGACATACAACGTTTTGATTTGTGAAATTTCCAAAATAAATTCTGCTTACCACATTGGCCTTGGTCTTTAATAGGTGTTACTGCACCTTTCGTTCTCCAATCCATTGACGATGGAACCGCTGTCAAGTTTTCATACCTGAAAGCTGTGGTGGACGGGGCACATTCGTGTGCCTTGAACCGGTTCCTGGCGCTCCTGAACTCTTGGTTTGTAAGGTCTGCAAACTCATTGACTGCTAGTTTGTAACCTTTGTTCATGGCATTGTTGAATGAATCTATGTAGTGAACATTCTTTTGAAAAACTTTCGAATGTTGTTCCTTTTCTTCAGCATCCTTGTAGACCCGTCCATAACGAGCCATCCATTGCTCATGACTGTCATAGCTTGTAGTTTCAGGGAGCAATCGGGATGCGGTTTGTGAAAGCAAAGTAGCCGAGAAGAAGAGTAAAACCAAAAGAGCCAGGGATGTTTTGTTTGTGGATGCCATGGTTCTTCTAGGAATAAGAAGCAGGGAAGTGAGGTGGGTTGAACTCTTGACCCAGAGGTTGGCTTTATATAGAAGGAAATGGTTTCATCCTTGTATGCTAAATTAATTAGATTATTCCACTTCAATTTCGTGGCAGATAAGATGTTTTGATTTTGGTATATTAATTAAAATACTCTTATAACTTATTGTGTATGTTGTTTACATTGATAATTATAAGTCTTAAGGTACTGGATTTTCTATTTGGACGGTACTGCTGAAGTGCAAAACTGTTGTGTGCTAATTTGTTTTTAGTGATATGCATTCCATTGATAGGCTATTTAACAACTTTAGAAAACATAACATGGCCATTATTTTGAATTACACTGTTGTCCTGTATCTGGGAACTTTTATGACATCTGATAAACATACTTTTTACTTGTGGCCTTTCTTGTTATTAATTTTTGTCTCTCTTTTACATGTTCCACATGCAGATATCTATGCACTTGTTCTTTTTGATTTGCATGTCCCTCACTATTGATTGTAATATGTTCGTCCTGTGTCATGTAATAGGGCAAGAACGATAATGACATAGGCGATTTACGAAAGTAACTAAAAGTCTAAAACCACCCCACAAAGTTGACTGCTGCTTCTACTGTATGTTGACTAAGAAACTGAAACCACAGTAAGTGACCATAACTCGAACGAGTGTCAAATTATGAAGAAACTGATAAGCCACCGATTTCGAGAGCATATCTAGAGAAGGAGCCATTCGTAAATAATGAGAGTCCAGGGGTAATTTCAGTATTTTATAATTTTGGTAATTTAGTTTTTCATCTAATTAGGTGGTTGAGAATCTACCCCCACTACAACAGAATAGGGTATTACCGACGGCAAAAACTGTCGGAAAACCGCCGGAAATGTCCTTTATCGACGGTTTTCTGACAGAAACAAACTGTCGCTAAAACCTTGGTCGGTAATGTGTAGCGACAGCTTTCCGACGACTGTTAGCGACAGCTTTCCGACGGTTTATATAACCGACAACTTTCCGACGGTTTATCCTACCAACGGCTTTCCGACGGTTTATCCAACCGACGGCTTTCCGACGGCTTGTTTTACGACGGCTTTCCGACGGCTTTTTCGGATTTATATTTAAAAAAAAGTAGAAAACCTTGTTTGTCTATATTTGCATTTGAACATGTAATATATATATATATACATATTATATATATAATATAAGCGCATACAAAATCCAAAAATTCAACAATAGATTTTCCAACAAATCCGTATATATATCCATACAAATATCCATATAAAGGAAAACAAATCCGTATATATATATATATATATATATCCATACAAATATCCATATATGTCCATTTAAATCTAATATTATACCAAACTCATACCGTAATCAAGTAATGGAACCATCGGAAGTCGACGGTGAGAATTGCCGACGTAGCATCTCTTCAATTGTCTTCATTCTATCTTGATTTTCCTTCTCACGTTGAGCACGTCGGGCGTTCTCCTGTTTTTCAATTGCTCGCTCCTCTTCCATTTTCTTAATTTTCTGCTTTAATTGTTGCACCTATATATATTATGTAACACATAATGAGTGTATGACATATTTGTTCCAATTAAATAAGAAAAAAATAAAAAAAAATTTACCTCGTTTGAAGTGGAACCGACAAATGATTCATTCCACCCGCTTCGCGAACCGGTTACCACGTAGCTCGGATCCGAACACGTACCAACGCCATACATTGATCTGACCCCTTTTCCTTCCTCCCGCCCAACGCTCCCATACTTCAATATCTCCAGGTGGATGAATGCTAGTGTCGGGTCCGTACTTCTCAATTGTTTCATGGACATAGTCATCCTACGATAGATTAGAATATTTAATAGATTAGAATATAATATTCGTCAAGTTCCATCTCAATTTATACAGACAGATTAATCCACAAAGACAACTTTATTCAAACAAGACTTAATGGAAGATCAACCAAACAACCCCTTACAGCTTATTCGGTCAGCTAAACATGACTGTTTGGTAGTGGCTTAATGATATAAAAAGTGGTTTCTTTAGTAAGCTTCTAGGGGGGAAAGCCAAGTAAAAAACTCAAATAAAAACTCTGAATTTATACGGACAGATTAATCCACAAATACAACTTTATTCATAAAGTACTTAATAGAAGATCAACCAAACAGCCCCTTACAGCTTATTCGGTCAGCTGGTAATGGCTTAATGATATAAAAAGTGGCTTATTCAGTAAGCTTCTAGGGGGAAAGCCAAGTAAAAAACCCAAATAAAAACTTTCTCAATTTATACGGATAGATTAATCCACAAAGACAGCTTTATTCATAAAGGACTTAATAGAAGATCAACCTAACAGCCCCTTACAGCTTATTCGGTCAGCTGGTAGTGGCTTAAATTGTTAGTGTTCTCGTATGAACCTGCCCCTATATATATATATATATATAGAGAGAGAGAGAGAGAGAGAGAGAGAAAGGAAAGTTCAAATGCAAACTCAAATTTGGTTGTGAACGTGAGGACAAATGAGAATGTGATATTCAGACTGAATAATGGAAAAAAAATGTTTAGACTGAATATGACACGTGTCGCGCTCTCATTTGTCCTCACAATCGCAACCAAATTTTAGTTGTCATTTGAACCCGCCCCTGTATATATGTAAATGATTCACATAACCAACTTACATAATTCTTCAGTGTCTTGACAAAACAATCAATGGTCCCTTTGTAGCTTGGATCACCCATCATTCTTGATTTAACCTGCAATAATGTACTTACTTTATGATGCACTTTATCATTCTATATATACTATACATTTCAAATAAAATACAAACCGCAACCATAATTCCTTAATTTCTAATCATGTACAGATACTAATAAGATTGAATAAGTACCACATCAACTGGGGATCCAACACAAACAGCAACAAATCCTGCACCTAACCCAGATAATAGATGAGTGAAGACATTATCCGTGAACCCAGGGATCTTCAGAATCGTCTGCAAGATAATAATAACATCCAAAATAAACATATATATATATATAGTTACATTACAACTCCTTATTAACTAGTTTCATATTCACAATGAATCACCTGCTTCACTTGATCATAGCTCGCTAGTTCCGCAGCATTTATTATAGCATTACGAGCAACATTTGGTCCCAGTCCAGTCCATAGAGCTCTAACCCCTTCCTAAAAATTAATGCACATTATATTAGTTATTTATTTATTTTTAAGAAAAGTAAATAGAAGCAACCTAGGAATGGATATGAAGAAGATGTTGGTACATTACTTGTCTCACAATCGTCGAATAAGCATTTAACGCACCAGAGTAACGCCTTGGCACACCAGCAACCAATTTTCCTTCAGCTTGAAGGCGGACTTTCACTAGATCAGACCTTGTCCAACAAACAACACTTATATCACTAGTCAAATATTTAACAAGATTAGCAAACCATAATCTATAGTTATTCGTTACAGAAAATAATAACTAGAAATATATAATCCATCACATATATATATGCTCACCAGTTGTAAGGCCAACAAGTATTTTAGTGGTCAAAGGAACATCTCCAACAAAGTTATCACCCACATATAAGTTCTTAATCTGTTAAGCATACAAAAAAGAAACAAACTTTAAATTGATTTAGTTTAAAGATTAATTAATGGAAAAGGGTAAAGATACATACAGGTTCGTATAAGCCAATTCTTAAACCTCCAAAGAGACATTGGCGATGTAATCCAGGAACAATGCCTTTCCACAAAGAAGCAAGACCTTCTTCTCTTGCAATAGTTGCTACGGTTCCCAACATTCCTTTATATTTTGGTAAACCAATTCCATCCCCTAATACTGCTTTCTTTTGTAGCTGAAGCCTCACCTTTGCAGTGTCTAATGAAATCGTACAAATCTGCACAATTTAAATTGATATCAATGAACAATTTAAAACACAAATGTTTATATTTTGTGTTATTAAGGGTCTCTTAAATATTTGATTAAAACCAGTGGGCTGTAAATTTCTAAAGTACATCCAAGATATCTTTCCTTATTTGTGTTATTGTTGTTGATTTATGAGCATAGTTTATTGATCCAAGACGTAACAGGAAGCACATAGATAGAAATGTTAGTTTTGTTGGTATTTGTTAACATCATAAAGAATGATTAAGTGACAATATTCTCATTTAAGTATAAGTTGTTTAGAGTCTTTAGACCTTAAAAGAATGATCAACTTTTGTACTTTAATATATAGAAAACAAATTACATTAGCAGCCCCTGCAAAAAAGTTAGTAGACTGTACTCAAATTTTGTGCATGATTGTGTATTTGTTATTCTATAAATCAATTTAAAAAAATTTGAGGTGAATTGGCAATTCAAATCAATTCAAGATTGATGATTCATGAAAGTATATAGTGATTCTCTATTCAATCATGAACTTACAACACTGTTATGCACAAACTAGCATTTGCAGAGAGCCTAGGAGCCTGGATGCATCAGAGTCGCCTTTTGAAAAACAAAGGGGTGTTCAAATAGTTGGAAATCTAAAGAAGCTTACCTTGTGCTCATTGTAGGTGCTGATGGATCCACATATAATTGAATGGCAGATAAAGATGGTGCATAATATTGAACAACACGGTCTTGTTCATTCAACACTAAAGGAACTCCAACACCATATGCACTCCATTCCTTAAAGGATTCCCAAAGATCACTAAGTAAGAAGTACGGGTGGTAATCATCTTCATTATTCCTCCATCCCTTCATGCTAGTCTATATATCTCATAAATAACAACAAATTAATACCATTTTTTTGACACCATTTATTAAAAAAATAAACGACACAAAGGAAACACTCATTCAACATATTTGCAACTCAGGTAGCAAATAAACATCATAAACTTGGGTGCATATCAATCACAAAGGTTGATACAATAATGACCCAATTTAATAGCCCTTTTTAGCAAACAACATGTTGAAGAAATATATATTTATATATATACAATCATTGCCCAATGCAATTATGCAATAGCCTTTCTCACTGAGAAATAAATTTAATAGATTGTGCAGAAGGCAGAGTCAAGAAAAAGAGGACTCTTGCTTAACCAAATCTTTGTCTAATATAATTATCATCAAATTTTACAGCCTTGTATTCAAAAGGCAAATAAGAAAAGCTACCACCACCAATTGGATCACCACATAATTTTCCTCTTCATTATAACAATTACATTTCTTCTTATAAAATTCAAATTAACTCAAGGGGATGAAACAACACTCAGATTTATCAGTAATAAAATCATTTAATCCACAATGATCTCTGGAAAAGAAATAGAAATAAGTAATAATCTTACAATCAAATAGGTTTTAAAACAAGCAATGTCTCACTAGGGCTAAAACACATTGATAGAAACCCTAAACCCTAAAATTGAAAATATCAGTTTAAATGAAAGAATCTCACATATCTTAATTAACAGTTTAAATGAACACCAAGAAACAGTCGATTACGATACAAAAAATGCACATTTCATCGATTACACATAAAGATTTCATCAAACAATGCTACAAGAAGCGTCGATTTCTCAAATTGAGATTTTCTGATACCTTAGGGAAATGCTGTGCAACAACAATTGGAGTAGTATGCTTCATGAAACGGTCCAAATTAGTAATCGCAATACTTGTGCTTCTTGTACCAAAGACTCCGATTACGGTCCAAATTAGTAATCGCAATATTTTATTCTTAACAGAGTTGAACCCTACTAACTCGATTTCAATACTTATCGACAATGTGAATGATATTGAGTGCATAATTGAACTAAAAAGCAATAGAGAGATGTGGATACTTGTTGATCTGAGCGATGGCACCATCGAAGAAGATGACGGAAGATCGACGAGAGATGCGAGAGATGAAACCAGCTCTAATTGCTAACCTGAAACAGGTTGAGAGTTTCCCTAATCGTAGACCATTGATTTTGTAGGTGAAACAGGTTGAGAGTTTCCCCAATTATAATTTTAGGGTTCAGACCAAATACTCCAAACCATCTCCTTTTTATATTTTTATGCAACTTTGATGCAATTTTTATATATTTTTTAAAAATAAAACTTTTAGATACAATTTAAAAGCGTATCTAAAATCTTTTATTTTATTTTAAAAAATAAAAAGAAAATTTTATCTAGAAACCGGGATGTATTTGATGAGAGATATTTGCATTTGTATAGTAGTGATTTTTATCGCATACGAAAACGGGTCGGTTTGAAACGAATCAAATTGATCCGATTATTTTTTACATTATTACATGTTAATTATTGAATATATTATAAATGAAATTATAAAAACTAAATAAATGTACCATTATGTTGCACATAAATACGATTTAAATACAAGGACTCAAGGACACATTAAGATCTTTGAATATTTTCCGACAACTTTCTGACGGTTTATTTTACCGACGGCTTTCCGACGGTTTATTTTTCCGACGGTTTACCGACGATTTATTTTTCCGACGGTTTACCGACGATTTTTACGACGGTTTACCGACAGTTATTTATAATATTATCAAAGTTTTTTCACGTTTTTTCAAAATTTAAAAAAAAATTAAAATTATTTTTTTCGTCAGTAATTTGTTGGTGTACCGTCGGTAATTAGCGACGATTTTTGCCGTCGGTAAAAGCCGTCGGTGATGACCATTGTTGTAGTAGTGCCCCTCCGCCCTTGATCGGTTAGACTTCAACTCTTTAGCTTCATTGTTGTCTTAGGCTCTTAGCATTGAAATTCCGGTGGCTAAGGTGCTGTTTACCAAACGCTTGCCTAGTCACATTAATAACCTTACCAGACGCATATGACAAAGACCAAGAATATTACCCGGTAAGAGCAAAGGCAAGGATAAGTGAGGGCGACAACTCTTACCACTATTAGCGCTTACCAGGTAAATTGTTGCATACAATACCGTTTTGGTGGACTAAAATCTTACTAGTTAAGTAAGTGATAGTGTTGTGTAAGCACTTACCCTTAAGTCTTTATTTACTAAGTTGTGTGATAACTGATACACCTAATGAAGTTCCCTTGCATTTCCAGAATTTGTTAATGTACAAACTACACTGTTGATGATTTTGGTGTAGTTTTGATTTACATAAGATCGATGGGGTTTATTGGTTAAGCTATAGTATGAGTTAGGAGATGTTAAGTGCACTCTCGTATAAGCTACCATGCACATAAGATCACCATAAAGCGATGGGGTCAAGGGGCCGCTCCCCCGTGCGGGTTGTTATGGGGCAGTGGTCCTCCTGACCATTCATCGGGCAGTGTGAGGGGCAACATGCCGCCTTCTGAACTTTGGTCAACAAATCTGTATTTGGATTATCCCCTAGTAAATTGCTTGATACCCTTAGGCTGCAATAGGATCGGTCTTAATAGTATTATATATTATCTCTAAAACCTCAATTTCCTAGAAGAATTTATTTCAATCTGTAACATGCTTTGACACATTGATTACTCTAGATTCACACCTTAATATCATCAACTAAAAGCTTGTGTAAAGACCAATATGATAGCCTAGTCGGTAAGGTTGCAGTCTATCAATCTCATATTTAATTAGAAATTGAAGCATGTGGATTGTGGAGTACCCTAAAACATGTGAATCTTTTTTACCTTTTAGACTCAAATTGTTAACTACAAAGAGAGGTGACAGTTCAACTGCTTGTTAAGTTATACACAACCAAACATTGCTAAAAAGAAATAACAATTTGCTAACCAAGTGATTGATTCTAGATACAAATGAAAATAGCCTCTAGGGAAAACTATTTACAAAAAAAGGCCGACAACAAAAAAGCATCAAGAACATCAAATTAAATTATACAATAAATTATAAACAGAAACACAAGATAAGAGACATATCTATGATATCTAGCACACAAAGACTAAATGATCACAATTACCTTTTGCAATTAGAACTGCAAATGTTTTAAAAGGGTGAAGATTGAGGCTATTTGTCTAATATTTCATGTATTACATATTTATATATGGTTAAGAAGGAGTTCATTATTTCTTTTTAAGAAACATAAGTTTATCTTTTGATATTGTAGAAACTCACATAGCGATGGAAGGATAATTAATTAAAGTGGATATATATATATATATATATACATTGAAGCTAATTAAGGGTGATAGTTGTTTTGACATTGGTCACACTCAGAGAAGCTTGTGGCAGTATGGACATATATACATAGAAGTTAAGAATTTTACAGCCACACAGCATGATTGTAGAAAGCATGCATACAACGATTTCAGATTACAAATACATATCACCTGTTCACAGATTTCCTTCTATTAACATGACCAGAAATACACATATTTAATGTACAATCTTTACTTTTAATCTTCTACGAATCATGCAGTAGGGTAGGAGGCTTGCATTGCAATGCCACAAAGGCCTTCTTTCGCAGCAACATCTCTTTGCATCATTATGTAGCCCTCTTCACCCCAACTTGTTCCCCAAGAGTTCTTCACGAGCCAATACTTGGTGCCGTCATCACTTGTTCCATAACCAACTGCAGTAACACCATGGTCGAGTACTGTTCCACACTCTCCTGTAAACACACCACTAGAGTAAAACTGGAAGTCAGACCCACTAGCATCAATGGCAACAGAGACAGGCTGACTAGATACAGCTTTCAACAGTGCACTTTCGCTATTAGCAGGAACATCTTCATGACCCGTAATGGTTGCTGCATGGTTAGATGCCTCGTTGCTGTTGCAGGTGCCGTCCACTCCCTTGTATGGATAGTTGCTCTCTGTAGTGAGGCCTTTATTGCTTAGGATGAATTCAAAGGCGTCGTCCATAAGACCACCCTCACATCCCTGATCTACACCGCTAGTGTCGCAATCCACGAGCTCTTGTTCGGATAGAGACACTAATTTACCTGTTTTCAATTGGGTTATTCCTTCCATAGATGCCACTGCCGAAAATGCCCAGCAACATCCTACATATCATATCATGGTGAAACTATTGATGTCAGAAAAGAGAATCTGGCTCTGATAACAAGCACTAATTTGATTTGTGAAATTCCCGAAAAATAATTTCTGCTTACCACATTGGCCTTGGTCTTTAATAGGTGTTACTGCACCTTTCTTTCTCCAATCCATTGATGATGGAACTGCTGTCAAGTTTTGGTACCTGAAAGTGGAGGTCGGCTGGGAGCATTCATGTGCCATGAACCGGTTTCTTGTGCTCTTGAACTCTTGGTTTGTAAGGTCTGCAAACGCGTTGACTGCTAGTTTGTAACCTTTGTTCATGCCATTGTTGAATGAATCTATGTACAATACATTCTCTTGATAAACTTTTGAACGTTGTTCCTTCTCACTGGCGTCATTGTATACACGTCCATAACGAGCCATCCATTGCTCGTGGCTCTCATAGCTTGAGGTTTCAGGGAGCAACCGTGAGGCAGTATATGAAAGCGAAGTAGCCGAGAAGAAGAGTAAAAGCAAACAAGCGATGGAAGTTCGGTTTGTGGATGACATGGTGTTGCGAGGTATAAGAAGCGGGGATGTGAGTTGGAGTGAACTCTTGACCCAGACTCTGGCTTTATATACTGAAGGAAACCATTTGTCCTTGTATGCAAAATTAATTAAAATATTAATTCCTCTTTAAGTTCGTGGAAGATATGATGTTCTAATTTGGGAATATTAATTTATATAACCTAATAACGTATTGTATATGCTGTTTAATTACATTGATATATAATTTGTCCAGCTACTGGATTTTTCATTTGGACTGCATGCATGTACTACAGAAATGCAAAACTGTTGTTTATTCATTTGTTCTTAATGGTGTGCATAGACAGGTCATGTAACAACTATACAAAACATTAATTTTAATTTTACTTGTGTCCTATATGTCTGATAAATCCGAGGTATATTTATTATTTGTGGCTTTCCTGTTTATCTTTTTGTTGGTTTGCTTTTACATGTTTGTTTAGAAGTCTGGTTGGTGATTTGGTGGTTTGAAGTATTTGTCACACACTAGGCCAGATATTTCAATTTCCGTTTGCATGGTGTCTCGAACTCTCTTAACTCACGTTGGATTTATATCGGAAGAAATGGGTATGTCTTAATCGGTAAGGAAAAGTAGTTGTAGATGGCATGTTATGATTTGGGTATGTATATTAATTAATATCAGCTGATAAGTATTGTATATGTTGTTTAGGTTGATAATATCAATCTAAGCTACTTGGACTTTTTCATCTGGACTTGATTGTTGTAGAGTAAAACCATATTAGGGTCGTTTACGAATGCCAAGAGTGGCCGGTAAGAGTCACTATTCTCGCTTACGTTATAGAGTAAGATTCTTGGTCATTAGAATTACATAGTAAGATTGTTGGCAAACATTTTCTACTGATAAACAATAACCCGGTAAGAGTCGCCGCCACATGCTCACCTTGTAAAGTAAGTGTCATATAATTAAGTGTTTACCATGCATGTTAGCTTTCGATAAACGATCCCTAAAGCAGTGGTTCTAGCTGCTGCGTTCGTAGACCACTTGACTGGTATCCCACTATGTCATCTATTTAGGCCTTCTTTTAGGTCTTCTTTAGTTGCAAAAAGTGGTGCCCTATATATAAAAAAAAAGTGGTGCTCTCAAACTTTTTGGAAATTTTGTTGCAATTAAAAGAGGTGTTGTCGGATACGAATAGTATTACCACCCCCAAGTAGACAACCATTTATTATGTTAGGTGCGGTAAGGAATTGGATAGAGCTTCTTATGTTATAGTGTACGATGGGAATTGAGCGTTTGCAGATGTATTAATGGCTTGGAAGCAATTGATGTTGGTCATGACCTTGTAGAAATTTTGTCCCGATGATTCAAGACTTTGTGCATGAAACATTCGGGTCAAGAAGTGAAGCAACCTTCAATTTCTAGGTTGTCTAGTTGCATTCAAGCACTTGAAATTAGTTCACTACTATACATGTGAAACTTGTGGGTGATTACTGGTTTGTGCACATTTGGTCTTGATAGAATTCAATAAGCGAAGCAACCTTTAATGGTAAGTTGTCTTGATGGGTTCAAGAATATGGTCATTTGCAAATTAAATGTAGTTGTTCTTGTTGACAATGGACGGAGTATGTTAGGAAATAAATCACTGCTCATCCTAAACCCAAATCACACGGACCATATATATACCAAAGTAGTGTCATGACAAGCTAACTAACAACAAATACGTAATATAAGGGTCAACAAAGTGAAAAACACCAAGGCCTTATTACAATATAATCTACATGTAGAGGTTACAACAATTATTTACCCCATGATTACAATTTATCAATCCGTAAGCCAAATTAATGTACTGATTCATATTAGGAGAGGGGAGATCAGCAAAAATTTGTTTGCCAATTTGTAGAAATAATCTCACAACATAAATGTGCCCTAGAGTCTGATTTATATCATGTCTATCGCGATATGCAACTTGCATATGCAACCTGTGGTTGCCGGCCAAGATCGACATGTACCCTAAAAAAATCATACATGACCTTGCCATGCGAGCATAGCACTCCATATCAAGTCACGAGTCCATTTAATTAATTCATCTATCTTATCAACTTTAAATATTTTTACATTAATTAAGGGTGGGCTTGAAATTTTAGTTGTATATTTGAAATTGAACATTTATTTCTAGACAAAACATAAGTAAAAATATTGACACTTAATTTTGGACGCATGAAGTAATTATTATCATTAGTTTATTAGAGATGGGCCCCACGTTTCAGATCAAGGATCGGTCTTACAGTTGCAGAGGGACCTCTCTCGAGTTGGATTAAACCGGTTCCTCCCATGGTTTGAAAAAGTGAAGGAGCGGTGTGGAATAAAAAAGGAAAGAGTGAAACTTCTCTGTGATGAATACTATCTGGTGGTGGTTTAAGTTTCCGGAGCACATCATCTAGCTATCATAAGATTGCTACAATCTAACTAATCAAACAAGTGTGTACATATCAGCATTTTGAACATCTAAAAACCCACACAAAAAGATTACAAATAACTGAATATATAAGAAACTAGTGTATCAGATCATGAAAGAAGTCCTCAGATATAGAACAAAACCAAATTTTAAATAATGGCAATAATATATTTTGTAAAGTTAAGTTAAGTTGTTACATCTATATAGCAAAGGTTTACAAAACTGATGAATATACAGCGGTTTTACGGTCCAAATGAAAAGTCCAGGTACCATAGATTGATATTATCAATCTAAACAACATATACAATACATAATTATCTCATAAAATAATTAATATACCCAAATAAGAACATGGTATCTTCTATAAATATTTTTCCATAATAAAGCCAAACTCTGGGTTAAGAGTTCCAGGACACTGATACGAACCAGTGGGTTCGGGACGTGGGTTACCTAAAGACTTAGTCTAGGAAGTAGTCATGGGGATATTCCTCATTTTTAGTACCCTCAATTGCATGCATGTTTCCCTTAATTTATGATTAGTGGTAGCATTATTTTAGGACTAATAGTAGTTGCACGTTTAGTTTTGAGTACTATTTATTGTAGCTTGTTTTCATTGGAAAAAAATATATGAGAAAATTGTCCCAAAGTCTTCTTTCTTCTCTCGTTATTTCTTTGGAGATCACCCATCTCGAATCGGGTTTCTATCATTGGTGCTTTCATTGAGAGCCATGCCTCCCAAATGTGTTCCACCCTCTCTCGAGGAATCCATGGCTGCCATCGCGGACAGCCTCTCCAAGCTACTTTCCGGCCAAAATGAATTGACCAAACTCATCGCTAACCAACCTGCTTCCATTACCAAACTCGACCACCTCACCACTTCCTTATCTGCTGTCGTGACCAAACTCGAAAAACGCCCCACCGACGGGTTCGAAAACCCTCCTCCTCCTACCGCCTCGCCTAAGTCACCCAAGATTCTACTACCCATCTTTGAGGGTTCTACACCTTTGGATTGGTTATTCCAAGCCGACCAGTACTTTCAATTTTACAAAATTCCCCTCGACCAACGCATTTCAATTGTTGCGTTTCATCTCAAAGGTGACGCCCTCAGTTGGTACAAATACCTTCACAATAACCATTTACTCACTGATTGGCCAGCCTTTACTCGAGCTTTGGAGCTCCGATTTGGTCCGTCATCCTTCGAAAATCATCAAGCCACCTTATTCAAGCTTCGCCAAACTGGTTTGGTTTCCCACTATCAGACTGAATTCGAACATGTTAGCAATTGTGTCATTGGTCTTTCTCCGGAAGCACTTCTCAATTGCTTTGTTTCCGGCCTTCGTATCGACATCCAACAAGAGTTATCCCTCCACAACCCCTCCTCCGTTCACCAGGCCTACGGATTATCCAAATTAATCGAAGATAAATTAGCCGCCAATTCCCCACACAACTCGAGTGACTCTCATCTCACCCCGTTATTGCCATCCCCGTCTCCACCACTGTCCTCATCGACCACCCCGGCGATCCTCCCCACACCACCGCAACCACCTACCGCTCTTCCTCTTCGTCGATTGACACCGGAAGAAGTTCGTGCACGTCGTTCCCAAGGTCTCTGCTTTCGTTGCTCTGAAAAATATCATCCGGGACACCGTTGTAATCCGCCTCAGTTCTTACTTCTTGAGTCCACGGAGGAGATTCCAACTTCCATTCCCTTCGCACCGGACCCCGGTCTTTCGGTTAACGACGCCGAGGGCAAGGCCTATTTTTGAGAGGCAGGCATTGGTACGAACCAGTGGGTTCGGGACATGGGTTACCTGAAGACTTAGTCTAGGAAGTAGTCATGGGGATGTTCCTCATTTTTAGTACCCTCAATTGCATGCATGTTTCCCTTAATTTATGATTAGTGGTAGCATTATTTTAGGACTAATAGTAGTTGCACGTTTAGTTTTGAGTACTATTTATTGTAGCTTGTTTTCATTGGAAAAAAATATATGAGAAAATTGTCCCAAAGTCTTCTTTCTTCTCTCGTTATTTCTTTGGAGATCACCCATCTCGAATCGGGTTTCTATCATTGGTGCTTTCATTGAGAGCCATGCCTCCCAAATGTGATCCACCCTCTCTCGAGGAATCCATGGCTGCCATCGCGGACAACCTCTCCAAGCTACTTTCCGGCCAAAATGAATTGACCAAACTCATCGCTAACCAACCTGCTTCCATTACCAAACTCGAACACCTCACCACTTCCTTATCTGCTGTCGTGACCAAACTCGAAAAACGCCCCACCGACGGGTTCGAAAACCCTCCTCCTCCTACCGCCTCGCCTAAGTCACCCAAGATTCTACTACCCATCTTTGAGGGTTCTGCACCTTTGGATTGGTTATTCCAAGCCGACCAGTACTTTCAATTTTACAAAATTCCCCTCGACCAACGCATTTCAATTGTTGCGTTTCATCTCAAAGGTGACGCCCTCAGTTGGTACAAATACCTTCACAATAACCATTTACTCACTGATTGGCCAGCCTTTACTCGAGCTTTGGAGCTCCGATTTGGTCCGTCATCCTTCGAAAATCATCAAGCCACCTTATTCAAGCTTCGCCAAACTGGTTTGGTTTCCCACTATCAGACTGAATTCGAACATGTTAGCAATTGTGTCATTGGTCTTTCTCCGGAAGCACTTCTCAATTGCTTTGTTTCCGGCCTTCGTATCGACATCCAACAAGAGTTATCCCTCCACAACCCCTCCTCCGTTCACCAGGCCTACGGATTATCCAAATTAATCGAAGATAAATTAGTCGCCAATTCCCCACACAACTCGAGTGACTCTCATCTCACCCCGTTATTGCCATCCCCGTCTCCACCACTGTCCCCATCGACCACCCCGACGATCCTCCCCACACCACCGCAACCACCTACCGCTCTTCCTCTTCGTCGATTGACACCGGAAGAAGTTCGTGCACGTCGTTCCCAAGGTCTCTGCTTTCGTTGCTCTGAAAAATATCATCCGGGACACCGTTGTAATCCGCCTCAGTTCTTACTTCTTGAGTCCACGGAGGAGATTCCAACTTCCATTCCCTTCGCACCGGACCCCGGTCTTTCGGTTAACAGCCTTGAGGGCAAGGCCTATTTTTGAGAGGCAGGCATTGGTACGAACCAGTGGGTTCGGGACATGGGTTACCTGAAGACTTAGTCTAGGAAGTAGTCATGGGGATGTTCCTCATTTTTAGTACCCTCAATTGCATGCATGTTTCCCTTAATTTATGATTAGTGGTAGCATTATTTTAGGACTAATAGTAGTTGCACGTTTAGTTTTGAGTACTATTTATTGTAGCTTGTTTTCATTGGAAAAAAATATATGAGAAAATTGTCCCAAAGTCTTCTTTCTTCTCTCGTTATTTCTTTGGAGATCACCCATCTCGAATCGGGTTTCTATCATTGGTGCTTTCATTGAGAGCCATGCCTCCCAAATGTGATCCACCCTCTCTCGAGGAATCCATGGCTGCCATCGCGGACAACCTCTCCAAGCTACTTTCCGGCCAAAATGAATTGACCAAACTCATCGCTAACCAACCTGCTTCCATTACCAAACTCGACCACCTCACCACTTCCTTATCTGCTGTCGTGACCAAACTCGAAAAACGCCCCACCGACGGGTTCGAAAACCCTCCTCCTCCTACCGCCTCGCCTAAGTCACCCAAGATTCTACTACCCATCTTTGAGGGTTGTGCACCTTTGGATTGGTTATTCCAAGCCGACCAGTACTTTCAATTTTACAAAATTCCCCTCGACCAACGCATTTCAATTGTTGCGTTTCATCTCAAAGGTGACGCCCTCAGTTGGTACAAATACCTTCACAATAACCATTTACTCACTGATTGGCCAGCCTTTACTCGAGCTTTGGAGCTCCGATTTGGTCCGTCATCCTTCGAAAATCATCAAGCCACCTTATTCAAGCTTCGCCAAACTGGTTTGGTTTCCCACTATCAGACTGAATTCGAACATGTTAGCAATTGTGTCATTGGTTTTTCTCCGGAAGCACTTCTCAATTGCTTTGTTTCCGGCCTTCGTATCGACATCCAACAAGAGTTATCCCTCCACAACCCCTCCTCCGTTCACCAGGCCTACGGATTATCCAAATTAATCGAAGATAAATTAGCCGCCAATTCCCCACACAACTCGAGTAACTCTCATCTCACCCCGTTATTGCCATCCCCGTCTCCACCACTGTCCCCATCGACCACCCCGGCGATCCTCCCCACACCACCGCAACCACCTACCGCTCTTCCTCTTCGTCGATTGACACCGGAAGAAGTTCGTGCACGTCGTTCCCAAGGTCTCTGCTTTCGTTGCTCTGAAAAATATCATCCGGGACACCGTTGTAATCCGCCTCAGTTCTTACTTCTTGAGTCCACGGAGGAGATTCCAACTTCCATTCCCTTCGCACCGGACCCCGGTCTTTCGGTTAACAGCCTTGAGGGCAAGGCCTATTTTTGAGAGGCAGGCATTGGTACGAACCAGTGGGTTCGGGACATGGGTTACCTGAAGACTTAGTCTAGGAAGTAGTCATGGGGATGTTCCTCATTTTTAGTACCCTCAATTGCATGCATGTTTCCCTTAATTTATGATTAGTGGTAGCATTATTTTAGGACTAATAGTAGTTGCACGTTTAGTTTTGAGTACTATTTATTGTAGCTTGTTTTCATTGGAAAAAAATATATGAGAAAATTGTTCCAAAGTCTTCTTTCTTCTCTCGTTATTTCTTTGGAGATCACCCATCTCGAATCGGGTTTCTATCAGACACCGTGCAAGAAAAATTGAAATATTTAAAAACACCTACCGGACTTCTAAACAAACATGTAAAGCAAGCCAAACTAGCTAGAAAATAAAAAGAAAGACCACAAATAATTATAATTATACCTCAGATATAGGACACAGGTAAAAATCAAAATAATGGCCTATGTTTTACAGAGTTATATAACCTATTATTAAACAAACAAATGGGTACAACAGTATCATATCTTAGACTGATATTCATCAATGTAAACAACATATATATACATTGGATATGTTAATTAATATACCCAAATCAGAATATCTTCTCCGCTACGAACTTGAAGAGGAATATTTTAATTAATTCTGCATATGAGGACAAAATCATTTATGTTCTATATAAAGCCAACCTTTAACATCAAGAGTTCACTCCACCTCAGATCCCTGTTTCTATTTCATAACAACAGTACCATGTCATCCACAAACCGAACTTCCCTAGCATGTTTGGTTTTACTCTTCTTGTCGGCTACTTTGCTTTCATGTACCACATCTCGGTTGCTCCCGGAAACTTCTGGATATGATAGCCACGAGCAATGGATGGCTCGTTATGGACGTGTCTATAAGGACGCTCATGAGAAGGAACTACGTTCGAAAGTTTTTCAAGAGAATGTTAAGTACATAGATTCATTCAACAATGCCATGAACAAAGGTTACAAACTAGCAGTCAACGAGTTTGCAGACCTTACAAACCAAGAGTTCAGGAGCACAAGGAACCGGTTCCTGGCACACGAATGCTCCACATCCACCTCCGCTTTCAGGTACGAAAACTTGACAGCAGTTCCATCATCAATGGATTGGAGGAAAAAAGGTGCAGTAACACCAATTAAAGACCAAGGCCAATGTGGTAAGCATAATTTATTTTGGGAATTTCACAAATCAAAACGTTGTCCAAATACTAAGATACGCTTGTTAGCAGAATCAGATTTGCTTTCTGACATCAATATTTCACCATGATATATATGTAGGATGTTGCTGGGCATTTTCGGCTGTGGCGGCTATGGAAGGGATAACCCAACTGAAAACAGGTAAATTAGTCTCTCTATCCGAACAAGAGCTCGTGGACTGCGACACTAGCGGTGTAGATCAGGGATGTGAGGGTGGTCTTATGGACAACGCCTTTGAATTTATCCTAAGTAATAAAGGCCTCACTACAGAGAGCAACTATCCGTACAAAGGAGTGGATGGCACCTGTAACAGCAACGAGGCATCAAACCACGCAGCAACCATTACGGGTCATGAAGATGTTCCTGCTAATAGCGAAACTGCACTGTTGAAGGCTGTATCTAGTCAACCCGTCTCCGTGGCCATTGATGCTAGTGGGTCTGACTTCCAGTTTTACTCTAGTGGTGTGTTTACAGGAGAATGTGGCACAGAACTCGATCATGGTGTTACTGCAGTTGGTTATGGAACGAGTGATGACGGAACCAAGTATTGGCTGGTGAAGAACTCATGGGGAACAAGTTGGGGTGAAGAGGGATACATAATGATGCAGAGAGATGTTGACGCGAAAGGAGGCCTTTGTGGCATTGCAATGCAGGCCTCCTACCCTACTGCATGATTCGAGGAAGATCAAAAGTAATGAATGTACATTAATTATGTTTATTTTTGGTCATGTTAATAGAAGGAAACCCGTGAACAGGTACTTATATGTATTTGAATCTAAAATCTTTGTATGGCTGCTACAATCATGTTGTGTGTCTGAAAAATTCTTAGCTAGAATTAGTGTATGTTCTTAAGCTTCTCTAAGTGCGGAAAATGTCAAACAAAACCATCACTCTTGCAACCAAAACAAACAAGTTGAAATGTTGGGTGATAATTTAATAACTTCAATAAAGCACCAAGGTCCCAAACATAACAAAGCATCAAGGTCCGAAACAAACAACTAGTGGATAAAACCCATCAAACAATGTCATCAAATGGTCGAGAACTGTAAGAAGACTGGCCCAGCATGCATGCAATAACTAAAGAGAAGGTCAACAAACTTCATAAGATCCAAAACTGAACCTTTGTCTGCACTGAAAGATTGCATATACTTTATACAAAAGCATATATTAGCAATAGATAATGTTAGCAATTTACCTTTTATAAGGCTTAGCTAATCTGGTGAATGCTCATTCCAAACCATTAATTTATTGAAGATCAAAACTTTGTTGAACATAAGCAAGCATAACGGCAAAAACATGCTCATGGGCAATTTGATCACATCTAACTCGTCTAAGCTTGGACTAAGGCGATTCAAAAGGTTGTCAAAGAGCTACAACTTTTGGCACAAAAGTTTTGAGAAAGGCGATTCAAAAGTTTTGAGTTTGGCACAAACCATGCCAAAATAGAAGAAAATCGGCACAATTGTGCAGATTGGGTTGAAAGTTTGGCATGGATCATGCCAAAATTTACACAAATGTACGCATTTTTTAAGATGGGTTACTTGTATTTCACTGTTGGTGTAAATACATCTTTTGAGGGTTAATTTTAAAGCAAGAAACATCATGGAGAAGGATTATCCGAAACATCTGAAACATCATGGAGAAGGATTTTAAAGCAAGAAATATCTGAAACATCTTTTGAGGGTTGATTTCGAAATCTATCCCCCGATCAATCCCAAAATCCAAACGCAGTATACCTTCAAAGTCAATAATCTTGGAAGTTCTATTGGGTTTTCATTCCATAAGAAGGCCAGCTCCATGGAGAAGGATCACCTATTTGAAGAAAATAATCTTGCTGGTCAAAAGTTGCATTTAAAGTCAATATCAAGTATTAGAATGGGCTATTCAAGAAAAGTCATTAGGATATATATTCAAGCAAAGTTATACACCACATATAAGGTTCATGTGTTTACTCAATTCTGAGAGCTAATTAACCTATAGATGATTGGTATATGTAGTACATAGTAGGGATTCAAATTTTTTTTTGAACAACAAATTTTATAAAGAGTAGCAAGATGCTAGAGAAACAATTACACATTAGAAATAGCCAAAAGAGGGTTTTGGGGATTCAATTTGACTTTTATATACATGCAGCAACAAATGGAATAGCTAGTTGATGAAGTATCTATATAATCAGTTGCCTCCAAATGTCCAACAGGTTGTTGTGAGTTCAACGATATTCAATTTTTGGCCAAAAAAATCTACAGAAGACCAAAATATAGAGCTATTACAAGTGGTGTTGATACAAAATTGGTTACGTACACATCTTCTACAATAGCTACATGTTATGATTTGTGAACACTTTGCCTTTATCAAAATTACCGTTTCCGTTGTACGAAACACAGAAGACTTTACCTAAACAAGTGTTTCATTCGCAGTCGTGTCTAAGTTGGAGTTGTGCACACAATTTATTTAACGCCTGATGTTAAGAGGCAATTAAGTTTTGATCATCACTAATTAATACAAATATTCTGAAAGTTTTATCAGTAGGACCTTATAAAGTAATTATTAATTCATGAAGCCAAATTAAATGTGTGATAATTATTTATTAGAAGATATTTTTCAATAACTTGTTCTCCTTTTCTGGAATTCTGCACTTGATTTCTTTCCCTACACATACCTATGAGAACAAATTATTCCATTTGTCAAAGTTTGATTTCAGAAATTAAATTATTTATCTTCTTAGCAAATGTCTCGTGACATTGGCTATTTACAGAATTTTTTTACTAGTAAAAAGAACGTTCACAAGGATAAAATACGATCGTAAATGCAAAACCTACCAATATCATTTCTCTTTGAATTTGGAAAGTATAATTCTGGTTTGAACTTTTTAAAGGAAGTAGAACTTTGATTACTAGAAAACAAAGGGCATAAGACTGAAATCGTATATTGATATAAACTGTGAAGCCATAATATATATTATAAAAAGGATTGAAACTAGAACTTTCAAAGTTGATCTTCAAATAAAATAATATTGTAACAAATTAGCAGCCTGAAAAATGGAGATCAACTGCAAGAAATTAAAACAGAACAAACAACAATTTAAAAAAAGGAAAACAAAAACAGAACAGTTTGTATCATATCTGATGATGGAATCAACTTCTCTGACCGATCGAAGTTCATTCAAAACAGGAAGAACGTTCAACTTTCAAGGATAAAATGGATTTGGCCATATGGGATTGGGGTTTTCGACAAAAGGAGCCATCTCATACCCAGAACCAAGGCCCAAATTATGTTCAGATGGATTGTTGATCCAATCTGTGAACCATTGAGGCCTTTGCATCCCTTCCATAGCACTTATGTTATCGACCATAGGTCTTTTCTCCAAAGCAAGCATAGTGACTCCTCTTGTCATCATCTCATTAGTAGTGGCTAAACTGTTACCACCACCACTAACATTAATGGTCTGTGGTCGAGGCGGTAGTGGTGGTGGTGGTGCAGCTACAGCTTTACCTGCTTTCTTAAGTGACTCGATCCTCCTGGAAATGTCTTTCAGCGTTTGGTCCACCAACCCACCTAGTTCATTCAGATCTGGCAGAATCAAGTTTGATATCGAGCCTTTCCCAGTTAAGCATTGGTACATCACCTCAGTCATCTCCTTCTCGCGATTCTCTTTGATCTGCTTTTTGAGCTGCTCGTTTGCCTTAGTGATCCTCTGCCTGATGAAGCTTTCCTGATTCACCATCTTCTTGCTTTGTTCCATTTCTGGCATCCTCTTGAACTGCGCAAGAACGCGCTGAACGCCAATATTGTTGGGCCACACCTCTGGTTGAGCTTCATACGGGCTATATATGATGGCACATGCATCAATGCCACATAAGGTGCTCAACTCATTCACCTTCTTCATCAAACCCTTCCTTCTTTTCTTGAAGGTGGCTTTCCTTGCTGAGTCATTGGTTATGAAAGCAAGCTTCACTTTCTTCCTAGTCATGGCAAGGCTTGAGCCAAAGAAGCAAAGAATTGATAGAAATATGGAAGTTTTGAGGGTGAGTTTCTTACCTGCAAATGAGCATTGCTATATATATACCACAGATGACAGATTTGATAAAATCATAGTATTAAAAATATGTTTTTATGGGAAAATCATTAATTTAAAGATTTTCTCAAATTCTGTAATTATGACCAAACATTAAATGATAAAGATTATGATTTGATAGTCTTTTCATGGTAATGTTTATCTCGTGATGGAATGCAAAGAAAGTTATTATGTTCTCCAATAATTCTCACCTGTTAGTTCCATTTTATTTTTTTAGTGAATTTTAATCCTCATGTCTCGACACAAATATTTCGTTTTTAGGATTTTTGAGACAAATACGGTATTTTCTTTTGTGATGTATAGAGTTTCAATCTAAAACTACAATTGATCGTTGATACAATTTTTTTTTCTCGGGGTCTCGACCACATTACCCAAAAAATATAAAAATAGCATCCACATTAATGAACACTTAAATGTTTCATAAAATTGGTCGCCTCATTTTTCTGTCATGTATGCTAGATCAACATTCTATAAACATCTTCATTTTATAAACACCCTTTCACAATCGTAAAACTCCTACTATTTCATAAATTAATGGGTATCGTTTAACTTTTTTTAAAACATAGGTTGAAAACTAGAATATTTAACATGTGGAAATACTTTTGAATTTATAATCGAGATGAAAATTACAATAACTAAAAATAAATCAATAAGAGTTCAAGAAACTTCATTGGACAAAAATCAAAGTAAAACATTAAGGACTAGTTTTAAAAGAATATTCAAATGACAAATTTCATTTAACAATTTGAGTAAACTAGAAGTTTCATCCATGTGGTTGTATACTTACTTCAACTTTCGTCCTTCTATTAAAATAATTATAGTTTTGGTTACTGTGGTGGCCATTTGCTTCACTTTTGGTTCCTGATTCCAACTTCTGTTAACTAGGTCCGTTAACTCAAAGAGTATTTTCGTCTTTTTTTGTCTTTTTACAATTTTCAATAAAAAAAATTCAAGAATCAGATTCGTTTTCTGACGTCAATATTTCACCATGATATATATGTAGGATGCTGCTGGGCATTTTCGGCCGTGGCAGCTATGGAAGGAATAGCCCAACTGGAAACAGGTAAATTAGTGTCTCTATCCGAACAAGAGCTCGTGGATTGCGACACTAGTGGTGTGGATCAAGGATGTGAGGGTGGTCTTATGGACAACGCCTTTGAATTCATCCTGAGCAATAAAGGCCTCTACAGAGAGCAACTATCCGTACAAAGGAGTGGACGGCACCTGCAACAGCAACGAGGCATCTAACCATGCAACAATCATTACGGGTCATGAAGATGTTCCTGCTAGTAGCGAAAGTGCACTATTGAAGGCTGTATCTAGTCAACCCGTCTCTGTTGCCATTGATGCTAGTGGGTCTGACTTTTAGTTTTACTCTAGTGGTGTGTTTACAGGAGAATGTGGTACGGAACTCGATCATGGTGTTACTGCAGTTGGTTATGGAACGAGTGATGATGGAACCAAGTATTGGCTGGTGAAGAACTCTTGGGGAACAAGTTGGGGTGAAGAGGGGTACATAATGATGCAAAGGGAAGGTGATGCGAAAGAAGGCCTTTGTGGCATTGCTATGCAGGCCTCCTAACCTGCTGCATGATTCGAGGAGGATGTACAAAAAGTAATGGTTGTACATTAATGATATGTATTTATGGTCATGTTAATAGAAGCAAACTCATGAACAGGTACTTATATGTATTTGAATCTGAAATCTTTATATGGCTGCTACAATCATGTTGTGTGTCCGAAAAATTCTTAGCTAGAAGCTTCTCTAAGTGCGGGAAATATCAAACAAAACCATCACTCTTGCAACCAAAACAAACAAGTTGAAATGTTGGGCGATAATGTAACAACTTCAATAAAGCACCAAGGTCCCAAACATAATAAAGCATCAAGGTCCGAAGCAAACAACTAGTGGAACCCAACAAACAATGTGATCAAATGGTCGAGAACTGTAAGAAGACTGACCCAACATGCACACAATAACTAAAGAGAAGGCCAACCAACTTCATAAGATAAAAACTGAACCTTTGACTAAACTGAAAGATTGCATATACTTTATACAGAAGCATATGTTAGCAATAGATTATGATAGCAATTTACCTTTTTATAGGGCTTTCATGCAATGTTGGCAATTAACGTCTGAGAGACACCATGCATGCTTCTAGTTCGAAGGAAATTCTCTCACGCCTTTGCTACTGTATTAAGTTTAGGGTTTGTTTATTTGCATCTTTACAGTTCCATTAAGAGGTAGCCTCTGAATCATAAGAAGTGAGTCCTGTTTGGCAAAACATAAGTATACCTCTTAATTGTTTCAAAACTCACTAAATCATTTTATATTCTGGACCTCCCTTAACCATTAAGATCCCTAATTACATCTTGAACAATTACCGAACAATTATTTTTCAGTTTGCACTATACCATAAGAGCCTTTTAATCATTTTGCATTAATCCATCCAGTAACTGCCAAACTGCCCCTTAGTCATGTCAATGTACCAATTATGAATTGCTACATCTATTTCAAACAGAAATCCCTGGTTTTGTTGCAAAACTATAGTTTTATGAAATTCCCAAACTAACAATGGGAGTAAACTACTACTGAAGGTTATTTTCTATGGCACTCCTTCCTGCAAAAGCTCAATCTTCCTTTATGCTCTCTCAAACTCTAGGTTCCTCTTACCATGTCTTGAATGATTGGATCTTCCCTTCGACTCTTCAACTATTATGATCTCCTACTTTGATAATATTGTCTGAGCCAAATTGGCTATACGTACCTATGGTCAATGGCACGTCTACTACTCGTTGTAAGTTTCTTCAAAAGTTGACATAGATTCTAGTTAATGGGGTTTTTAATTTGACTAGTTCAGGAACAATACAACTAGAGAGAGAATTTTGTATTTGATTAATTAATAAATCTTAATCCACTATTCCACTACGTACATGACTCATAAGACCACCGATGTCATGTCTGGCGGTGCTTTAATTTGTTTTGGGGGTATGTCATCCAGGTCGCATGATGTCTCGCGTGCATATAAGTGTTAAGCTGAAATTATGAGTTGCAGCTAGATCCATTGGTTGGCCTTAGAAAACTAGTTTCTATGCATAAAAATTAACAACTACATAATATATGCCAGCAAGCGTGTTATAAACAAATAAATAAAACCAAAACTATTATTTTATCAATCATACATTAATATGTAAGATACTTAAACATGTTAAGTGCTTGTTGTGTTTGTAATTTTCCTATTTTTAGCATTAACTTTCGTTCCAATTCTTGTCAGACTAGCACTGCCTTTGCATCATATTGTGTTTTGTATCGACTTATGGTTTGCTCTCGTGGTTTTGGTTGATTTTCAGGTTATTCAGGTGCTCCAGATCCAAGTTTTAATAATTGAAAAAACGAGATGATTTATGGCGTTCATGATGTTATTCCAAGTACTAAACATGCATTGGCATGATAATGAGCCGTAAATGGTAGGTGTGGATCTACTTTTAAGGGTGTGGTGGCACAAAAAACCACTAATATATTCCGTCGTAGTGTAAAATTTATTACGACCCTTAAATATGCTAGAACTGGCATTTGTTTTGTGCTACCACCGGGCATGGTTGCCTGAAAATTGAGAGGCTGCACAATGGTGTATGAAAACTTAAATTTTGAGTTTTAATGGTTAATAATGGTGTAATACAAAAACTCTAACCGTGCTACCACCGGGCATGGTTGCCTGAAAATTGAGAGGCTGCAACAGTGTATGAAAACTTAAATTTTGAGTTTTAATTGTTAATAATGGTGTAATACAAAAACTCTAACCGTAAATCGTTGAAATTGCATCGATTTCGTAGTGTTTTGTATTGTAATTAATTTGTAGATATAATATATTTTTAAGTTTACGTGTAATTTGTTTAATTTTATATTATTTTGTGCTACAACTAAAAGAAAACCTCGATCTGGTAATTAAATGCTCACTTGCAACCATTTACTGATGAAAACTTTGTCGAGTATGCACAAGGGTTGAAGCAATCATAACGGCAAAAACATGTTTGTGGGTAATTTGATCACATCTAACTCGTCTAAGCTTGGACTAAGGCAATTCAAAAAGATAAGAGAAAGAGCTACAACTTCCAAAAGTTTTGAGTTTGGCACGAACCATGCCAAAATAGGAGAAAATCGGCACAATTGTGCAGATATGGGTACAATGTTTGGCATGGATATGATCATGCCAAAATCTACACAGCCGTACAAATTTTTTAAGATGGGTTACTTGGGATTTCATCCCATATTTCACCGTTGGTGTAAATACATCTTTTAAGGGTTGATTTTAAAGCAAGAAACATCATATTCAAAATCTATCCCCCTTCTTTCTTTTGCTCTCATTCTTCTTCCTCTCTTTCCTTTTTCTTTTTCTTCGGTAATGGAGTTATATTTGATCTTGAAGATCTATATTTGTAATCATATATCATTTTAGTTCTCAATATTGGTAACATATTCTCATTATGTATTTTAGTTTTCCTATATTTGATTTATACGTTGTTTATTTTCATTGATTGTTGTTGCGTTCTAGTTTCATTATGTTTGTGTCTTTGTTCTCTTTCACTTAGTCGAGTAAATTAATCTTTGTTTGGGTGATTGGGTTGAATTAACCTCTTTATGATTAATAGGTAAGTATATTAATATTATCCTCGTGAAATTAATTCGACTTCTATCATTCATTGGCAGCCTGTGAAGCTCCTCCTGTAATACGCCTCAAACAAACATGTTTTGCTAGGATCCGGGGATGCAAAATGTTGATCATACCCATATTCTGAGGCTAAAAGATCTATATAAGAGCGCAAATGTAAGATAAACACCAAAAAAAATGTAAGATAAACACTCAAAAACCTAAGTCGGATGATGATTTTTCTTTTACTTAATTGAACTATAGGAGGTCGACATTGAAGAAAAATGCACTATTGCTTGGTCATCTACCAATCGATCAATCCCAAAATTCAGACGCAGTATGTAAGTCAATAAGATTGGAAGTTCTATTGAGTTTTCAATCCATAACAAGGCCAGCTCAATGGAGAAGGATTGCCCATTTGAAGAAAATAATCTTGCTGGTCAAAAGTTGCATTTAAAGTCAATATTAAGTATTACAATGGGCTATTCAAGAAAAGTCATTAGGATATATATTCAAGCAAAGTTATACACCACAAATAAGGTTCATGTATTTACTCAATTCTGAGAGCTAACCTAGTAGATTGGTATATGTATAGTACATATATAGTACATATATAGTAGGGGTTCAATTTGTCTTTTATATACATGCAGGAACAAATGGAATAGCTAGTTGATGAAGTATCTATACAATCAGTTGCCTCCAAATGTCCAAAAGTTTGTTGGGAGTTCAATGATATTCAATTTTCTGCCAAAAAATCTACATATAAGGTTCATCTTCTACAATAGCTACATGTCCCACAGTTATGATTTGTGAACACTTTAATTTGCCTTTATCAAAATTACTGTTTCCGTTCGTATACGAAACACAGAAGACTTTACCTAAACAAGTGTTTCATCCGCAACGTGACTAAGTTGGAGTTGTGCAAACAATTTAACGCCCGACTTTGAAGGCAATTAAGTTTTTGATCATCACTAATTAATACAAAAATTCGGAAAGATTTATCACTAGGACCTTATAAAGTAATTATTAATTCGTGAAGCCAAATTAAATATGTAATAATTATTTATTAGAAGATATTTTTCAATAACTTGTTCTCCTTTTCTGGAAATCTGCACTTGATTTCTTTCCCTACACATACCAATGAGAACAGATTATTCCATTTGTCAAAGTTTGATTTCAGAAATTTAAATTATTTATCTTCTTAGCAAATGTCTCATGCCAATGGCTTTTTAAAGAATTTTTTTACTAGTAAAAAGAACGTTCACAATAATAAAATACGATCGTAAATGCAAAATCGACCAATATCATTTGAATTTCTTTTTGAATTTGGAGAGTATAATTCTGGTTTGAATTTTTTAAAGGAAGTAGAACTTTGATTACTAGAAAACAAAGGGTATAAGACTGAAATTGTATATTGATACAAACTGTGAAGTCATAATATATATTATAAAAGGAATTGAAACTAGAACATTCAAAGTTGATCTTCAAATAACATGATATTGTAACAAATTAGCAGCCTGAAAAACAGAGATCAACTGCAAGAAATTAAAACAGAACAAACAACATTTTAGAAAAAGGAAAACAAAAACAGAACAGTTTGTATCACATCTGATGATGATGATGATGAAATCAACTTCTCTCACCAAAATTCACTCAAAACAGGAAGAAAGTTCAAGTTTCAGGGATAAAATGGATTTGGCCATATGGGATTGGGGTTATCGACAAACGGAGTCATCTCATAACCAGAACCAAGACCCAAATTATGTTCAGATGGATTGTTGATCCAATCTGTGAACCATTGAGGCCGTTGCATCCCTTCAGTAGCACTTATGTTATCAACCATAGGTCTTTTCTCCAACGCATGCATCATGACTCCTCTTGTCATCATTTCATTGGTAGTGGTTAAACTGTTACCACCACCAAGATTAATGGTCTGTGGGCGAGACGGTAGTGATGGTGGTGGTGGTGCAGCTACAGCTTTACCTGCTTTCTTAAGTGACTCGATCCTCCTGGAAATGTCTTTCAGCGTTTGGTCCACCAACCCACCTAGTTCATTCAGATCTGGCAGAATCAAGTTTGATATCGAGCCTTTCCCAGTTAAGCATTGGTACATCACCTCAGTCATCTCCTTCTCGCGATTCTCTTTGATCTGCTTTTTGAGCTGCTCGTTCGCCTTAGTGATCCTCTGCCTGATGAAGCTTTCCTGATTCACCATCTTCTTGCTTTGTTCCATTTCTGGCATCCTCTTGAACTGCGCAAGAACGCGCTGAACTCCAATATTGTTGGGCCACACCTCTGGTTGAGCTTCATACGGGCTATATATGATGGCACATGCATCAATGCCACATAAGGTGCTCAACTCATTCACCTTCTTCATCAAACCCTTCCTTCTTTTCTTGAAGGTGGCTTTCCTTGCTGAGTCATTGGTTATGAAAGCAAGCTTCACTTTCTTCCTAGTCATGGCAAGGCTTGAGCCAAAGAAGCAAAGAATAGATAGAAATATGGAAGTTTTGAGGGTGAGTTTCTTACCTGCAAATGAGCATTGCTATATATACACCACATATGACAGATTTGATAAAATCACAGCATTAAAAACATGTTTTTATGGGAAAATCATTAATTCAAAGATTTTCTCAAATTCTGTAATTATGACCAAACATTAATTGGTAAGATTATGATTGATTATATTTGATAGTGTTTTCATGGTAATGTTTATCTCATGATGGAATACAAAGAAAGTTATTATGTTCTCCGATAATTCTCAGCTGTTGGTTCCATTTTATTTTTTTTAGTGAATATTAATCCTCGTGTCTCGAAACAAATATTTTCGTTTTTAGGATTTTTGAGACAAATACAATATTTTCTTTTGTGATGTATAGAGTTTCAATCTAAAACTACATTTGATCGTTGATACAAAATAAATTTTTCTCGGGATCTCGACCGCATTACCCAAAAAATATAAAAAGAACATCCACGTTAATGAAAAACTTAAATGTTTCATAAAATTTGTCGCCTCGTTTTCGTGTCATGTACGCTAGATCAACATTCTATAAACATCTTCATTTTAAAAACACCGTTTCACAATCATAAAACTCTTACTATTTCATAAATTAATGGGTATAATAGGTTGAAAACTAGAATATTTAATATGTGGAAATACTTTTGAATTTATAATCGAGATGAAAATTATAGTAACTAAAATTAAATAAACATCACACGGATAAAAAATAAATCAATAAAAGTTTAAGAAACTTTATTGGATAAAAATTACACGTTTCATCCCTGTAGTTGTATACTTACTTCAACTTTCGTCCCTCTATTAAAATAATTACAGTTTTGGTCACTGTGATTGCTATTTTACTTCACTTTTGGTTCCTAATTCTAACATCTGTTAACTAGGTCCGTTAACTCAAAGAGTATTTTCGTCTCTTTTGTCTTTCTACAATTTTCAATTAAAAATTGAAAAAAAATATATAATATTAAATTGTTTCTTTAATTCCATCTTCTCAAGCAAACCGTCTTCTCCGGCAAACTATCTTCTCTGGCAAACCATATCAAACCTAAATACAAAACTGAAAAGGCTAAAATCAAACCTAAACCCAAACTCGAATCCAAACCCTAAATCCAATACTAAAGAAACCAAATCAAAAAAGTAAATAAAAAACAAAATCAAAAGATGGAGAGGTGAGTAGTGGTGAGGACAAAGGGTAAACATCAACCGTAATTAGTTCGGACCTTTCTAGCAATGAATTCACGGGTCGTTTACCGTAGAATTACTTCAAGAACTTCAAAGAGATGATGGACGGAAGCTTCCAACGCTCCTTAGAAATCTTACAGTAAACCCAAATCACACCGGGTATGTATGATTTTCTTTGTAACGGGTTCGTTTCAGTTTGTATATTGATTTTTATCTTTTATGTTTTAACAGGTATGGACTGGGGACGTATTCCAGCGTCAATCTGCGGGCAATAAGGCCAATCGTGCGATGTCGATGTCATGTAGGCATACCGGAGGTTCTGTTAGCACGGTTGCAGATCGACAACGGATGGTGTTCCTTCATCTACAATATTAAGTGTATATAATTTATCATGAATTTGTTGTCTACTAACAACTAAAGTCGTATATATATTGCATGTAGAAACAAGCATGGTACCATGACCCCTCCATCAGTTAGGTCTTTGACCGTACACACTGCATGAACAGGAGGCTAGCTTCGGGTGCGATAGGACCGCGCACGGATCCTCCGATGCATCTTGATCCGGGTCACGAGCACGCGGCGGTAAGTTTAGTTTTTGCACACGATTTAATTTGTTTTTTAGGATTGACTTGTTTTATAGGATAAAGTTGTAGTAATTAGTTTGGGTTGTCGTTGTTTGGCAGACGATAGGTGTAAACTACTTAAAAACATGTAATGGATATGTTCCAATTACAGTCGTTATGTTGCCAAAATGTCTATAAGTTTTTATTAATTAATACAATTTTCTTTTGGTGTTTGTAGACGTCGTTCCGATGGACTACACAAGAGGAATACCCTGATGTTGATCCGAGCACCCTTACTCCAGAGACACAGAGACAGTTGCGGGAGCGTGCTATCAGAGGCCCGAAAAAGGGTCGTGTTTACGGTTTCAATAACCTTACAGATTTCATGGCTGTGTCCGGTCAAGCCCGTCCCAGTTCAAGCAATTCTTCGGAGGTATGTGTAATATGGTTGTAATAAATGTATCTATTATGTTTTTATTAATTAGCACTTAACATTGTTGTTTGTCAAATGTGAATTCATTTCAGGTAGCGTCTTTGAGAGTAGAGTTGGCAGAAGAACGGAAAATGAGAGAACTAGAGCGGGCGGAAGAATAAAGAAAGAGAGAAGAAGAAATATAGCGCACAAGAGGAGCGGTTTCGGAATACGAGGAGGATATGCGCCGCCAACTTGAATTGAAGAAGCAGTTTGAGGCCTTCGTGAAGCCATACCAGAACTAGAATCCTCCTAACCCTCCTCCGTAGTTTTAGGGTAATAGATACAATTTATGATGTAATTATGTAGATTCAAAACTGTTTTGTTTCGTTTGTTACAAAACTGTTTTGTTTGTTAAAAAAACTGTTTGTAGCTAGTTGATGTGTTAAAATCTGGGCAGGTACAAAATGTACAGGAAATTTGGTTTTTTAAATTATTTTTTTTAGAAAAAACCCCCATTTCCGAAGGATTATCTGTTGGAAATGTATTAATATTTTAATGTAATCCGTCGGAAAACCGTCGGAATCCGTCGCTTTCATCGGAAAAGGGTTCCGTCGGTAAAGGTTTCCGACGGAAATTTCGTCGTATGTGTGGTCCGTCGGAATTTCTGTTGGTAATGTTTTTCGTCGGAAAAGCCTTTTCCTACCACCAGTTTTCCGACTGCCATTTACCGACGGATTTATGATGGAAACAGTTTTTTCCGACGGATATGGCCATCGGAAAAGGGGTCCACGGTTTGTAGTGATGGAGATGCACCACCTCTACCTAGGGATGGGCCATGGATGGGGATGAGGATGGTATTCCTCACCCACTCTAACCCCAATATAATACATATATACATATAATATATATATACAACTTTTTATTAACTTTATTCTTTTCATACTTTTAATTAATTCCACAATCAACTATGGCATTTGAGTAAACTTGGTTTAAATCTTAACTAAATCAACTAGATCATTATGATCATATATAACTTGAAATTTTAATCCGTAATTTTTTTAGATATAGTTATCATCTATAATTATTCTATCCTTTTATGAAAGAAGATCTAGAACTTGGGGATCGTTAATTTGAAAAATGCTCAACCACTTATATACTTAATTAAATAGCATATTACTTATTAAAAAATTATGAATTAAAATATAATACATTAACAATAACTTGTTATCGTATTTCAGTTTCTTCGTACATTAATGAAGCTTATACTGACTTGTTTAAATGTGTTTTTTTCTTGAGGATGGGTTGGGATCGGCCCATATTTCAAAGGGGAGGGGATTCTATTCCCCATACAAAATAAGGACAAGGCATGAGAGTTAGGGTCGGCCCTGACATTTTGGAAGCCCTGTATGACAAGACAAATGTGGCATAGTAAATTTTTTAGTTGTATTATTTATTAACTTTTTAATACTAAATTTAAAAAGTAAAATTTTAAAGTTCGAAACATAAAATATTTTTAAACAAGATTCAAATAAAAATAAATTTGATTTTTACATCATTAAATCAATACTCAGAAATCTCTAATGATTAATATGTTAATAAGAATAAAAACTTAATAAATAACAAAATTATAAATAACCACATAATAAGTACAAGTATAATATATAACACAAATAGTTTAATACATTAACAGTGAACATAAATCGTCTTCATTCTTCCATACTGAATTGGTACTACTACGCACATTTTTCAAATGAAGACAAACAATTAGACATTACTATGTTCTGAACATGGATCTCCTATCATTTTTTAAAGCAAAATCATCTATGATACTTTCATAATCAAGATTTGTGAGAAACTCATTTTCAATTGAAATCAAAGTCAAAACATCTAATCTCTCGTGAGACATAGTCGTTCACAAATAAGATTACAAAAGTTTTAGTTTTGTAAAGCTTCTTTCAGCTGATGCAACTATGATGGGGATAGTCAGCGAAATTATATGTGCAAGACGTGAAATGTTTACCCTTTTTAAGAAATTTAGTATTGTACTAGCTGCATTGTGTTCATCTAGTAAATGTTTTTGTAATAGTTCCAATTTATTAGATAAATTCTCCTGTTATGACATTTAGAGTGATTCGATTTAAATTTTTTAGTTGGAGATATCCTATTTTATATAAACCCAGTAAATGATTATTGGTATATACAAAACACATATGAATGATTTTGTTAATTTATTGTTATTAAAAGAACACTAACAATAAAAATTAAAAAAACCTTTAAAAAACATATATAAATAATTAAATAATAAATTTATTTACAGAAGAAAACCAATAAAAAGATAAGGGAAAAAAAATGAAGGTACTTACAAAAAACAAATAATAATCAATGATAGGTTTTCTTGCAATAAAATATTTAATAGGGATCCAAACCATAAAAAACAACAAACAATAAGGACCAACTTGAAATACCAAAGCAACAAATCGAATCCGGGTGTACTGGAAAAGAAGAGAAGCGCTTAACCAACCCGGCAAGAACAGTACTTTTGTTATGTAGCATCATTTTTATTATATATCTTAATTTTAACATACAAATATAATAAATCGGAGGTCCCGTGCGGCGGCACCGTCGGCACACCCCCAGGACCGCCCTTGCATGAGACTCGGGGATGGGTCGATGACGAAACTAGCCCCTTTTCCATTCCCACCTGCAGCTTAGCTGGCAAAACGAAACATCGATTATAGTTGCTCTTGAAAGACGTTTTATGAAGTACATTACAAGTTTATTATATTTTATTACAATAAGAAGTATTTTAAAACATTTGATAGATGGTAACCTTTTGTTATTGTTGTTGTTTAGTTTTTTTGATAAAAAAAACTTGTGTTCGGCCTCAACTATTTATTGATTTGATTCTATAAGTATTGTTGTTGAAACTTAGTCCCTAAACCCTAAATTGGATCATTTTGATTCATTATTGGTGTTTGATTCTTTATTAAAAGTGTTTAGAATCATGTTTCTAACATATGTTCAAAAGATAAACACGTTTTGTTAAGATTTGAAAAGTTTGAAAATTTTGAATCTTCAAAGGGTTCATGGTGAGTCTTAAAAAATCTTGAGTTTTAATCCAAAATTGTTATTAAATTTGTTATAATTGTGTTTTTGGATGTTATTGATTGAGGAACTAGCATTTTACAAATTGTTTGTTGTTTGTGAAAAATTGTATTCAACAGTGTCCTAAGAAAAAAAAAAAGCCGTTGTATGATTGCAAAAAAGTCAACGGGAGAAATTTTGATAGTGAGAAATTTTGATATAATTTCCATGCCATGATATTGATAAAGAAATACAATTCCTACTATATCGCTTCCATTCATGCGATATTCTTTATCATGCAAATCATGCAATTTTGGTCAAAGGTCAATCCGATATCTTCTTTTTAAATATATATTTATATATGGCAAATGAAACAAATAAACTCACACATCTTCCTCATTTTTGTGAGGTTTGAATTATTAACCTTATGTTAGGTCCCATTCAACAAGATCAATAGAGGAATCATATGGAAATCATTGAGTCGAATGTTTTATTGATGAAAGCATTAAGAAACTACAAACGCGAATGCAATTAACGACTCTTATTAATGAATCATCTATCCTAGACTCCTTTATATACTAGGTGTCTATTACATGGTAAGCCCAAACCCATAAAGATATTTAACACAATATGGAATATTACAATAAATCTCTTCCTACTTTATAAAACTTTCCTAACTTAGGACTTTTGGTCTTATCACCTTATTTCTTTCTTTGCAACCCGTGTTTCTCAAAATACCTAATTAGGTGCTTTTTTATTTTATTTTTATTTTGTCATCCATGTTTCTCACATTTCATATTAGGCAACAAATTTATTTGTTTTCTTTTATTAATAAATAATCTGATGCTAACCAAATTTTATTTTCAATATTTTTCTCACATATTTTAATTTTCAAGGCAAAAGATATGTGAATTTATCTTGATTTCTTTTGTTTTTGTAAACTTGAGATTTTTTAGCTCTAATTTTTTGTGTGAATAAAACAGTTCTTAAATATACATAAATATTTTTATTTCATATGTATTTTATTTTAAGATATTTGATTTGTGATTGGATGTATAAAGTATTTCTTGAATATAAAAACTTCATAAAAGACTGATAATAAAGAAATTTGATATACAAAAATTTGTGAAACAATTCAAACAAAAAATATTCACAAAAAAATTAGGATTAAAAAATTATAAATCTCAAGTTTATAATTGCAAATATAAAAAATATATAAAACAAATAATTTTTTTGATTTATAATTGAAAATATAAAATATTTTTTTAATAAAAAAAATGAATAAAATTAAATTTTAAAGTAGATTATACTTTTGGTCCCTACAGTATGCTCAAATACAGGTTAGTCCTTCCGAACGGTTGCTAATTAACATTGTTAAGTGGATGGACCATGTATGCAATGAAAATGAAAAATTAAGAACCATCAGTGTAGATAGATATTTGTTTTAAGGAGCAAATCCAAAATTTGAACAAACCACAGGACTACTGGTGGAATCGAATCTATGGAAACTTGAGCAAAATCAAGGATATGTGGAGTGTGGAATCGAGAATCTGTTGAGCAGAGGTCTGGACTAAGTTTGGTAGGAATAAATATGTCTTTGACCTAATTTAATTGTTATTATTGTTTGTAGGATTTCATTACAAATGGCCCACACAAAAAGCCCAAAAGAATAAAAAGAAATAGTCCAACAAAAAAGTCCAAAACAGTAAAAACGATATAGTTCATATATATAGCGAACCGCTATTTCATACCGAAATAGCAGAAAATATCGGTAATAGTGGCCACTATTGCGGCATCATTATTTTGGACCGCTACACGTACACCTTTATTTCTTGCAGAGCCGCTACACGCTATACGGCCGCTATAGCATGCTATTAACTACTTAACTCTCAAAGTCGGCACACTTTTTGCCTATTAAGGAGGCTTACTCGATGTAAAGGATAGCAAATCTTTATATAGATGAGATTGTGGCAAGACATGATGTACCGTTATCAATTGTATCAGATCGAGATACTGGGTTTACATCTTCCTTCTGGAAGAACTTTCTAAGGGTATTGGGGTTGCAAATAAAGTTGAGTACATCTTACCACTAGTAGACTGACGGTCAAAGTGAAAGGACTATACAAACGCTTGGGGACATCTTACGGGTTTGTGTCGTCGATTTTGGTTGATCTTGGGAGAGTCACTAATAGCTAACATGCCAGTATTCAAGATGCTCCATTTGAGGTTCTCTATGGCCGTAAATATAAGACACCATTATGTTGGAATGAGATTGGAGAGAAGAAGTTGATGGGACCAGAAATTATGCAATTGACGGCGGATAAGATCAGATTCGAGAACGGTTAAAGGTATCGCAAGATCGTCAAAAGAATTATGCAGATAAAATGCACAAACCAATTGAGTTACAAATAAGGGATAAAGTCATGTTAAAAAAATCACCTTGGAAGGGGGTTGTTTGAATTGGAAAGAGGCGTAAATTAAGCTGTGGTATGTTGGACCATTTGCTATCATTGACTGGATCGACGAGGTAGCTTACCGACTGGAAGCCCGAAAAGTTAAAGGGAATTCATGATATATTTCATGTGTCTAATTTAAGGAAGTGCCTCGTGGAGACGGATGTGGCTATCCCCTTAAAGGATGTTCGAGTGGACAAGAAGTGGAAGATGGTATAAGAGCCCAAAGCAATCATGGATTGGAAGATACCAAAGATAAGAAATAAATAAATTGATCTAGTGAAGGTGCAATGGAAGTACCACAAGGTACAAAGTGCTACTTGGGAGCTTGAGTCGGAAATGAAGTCCAAGTACCCTCAACTCTATGCTTAATCAGATTCAGAGATGGAATTCTGTTAAGGGGGAGAAGTTGTAATAACTTAGTTTTATATCTTTTTTTAGTTCTAGATCAAGGGTTTATTTAGATTTTTTCTATTCTTAAAGGATGGTTTGTGTAAATTAAGAAATAAGGGTTTCAAGAGGGCCAACTTATTCATTCTTGTTCTTCCCAGGTTTGTTTTAGCGGCTTTGAATGTTAGTACTCTTTTGTTATACGAAGAAGATAAAAGAAATTGATGGGGTTTTCGTGATAGTCGTTAAGGTATGTGATTACTTTGTTCCTTCCATCTTTAGTTCCTTGTTAGAGGTTTATCAAAGAGAAATTTTAGAGAAATTACCATTTATGTTTGGGTTATAAAATTTGAGTGGATGATATCGAATCCAATTAAGTGTAGGCTTTGATAAGATGATTCATATAGATTTAAAAACCTTATTTACAAACTTCTTTTTATGATTGATTGGTAGGTTGGACCGTGATTATCATTTGATTGTAAACCATAAGAAGGGTAACCGAAATAAGGGAATCTAGCTAGGGGCTGATTTGTGGCATTAATTTAATATCTAGACCTTGGTTTGAAAACTAGCCAAGGTAGTCGCATCAATAGCATACCATTTGGGTAATCGTTCCGTTGAAATCGCAAAGAAGACCGGCCATGTATCCACGTAAAAAAAAATTCACGGGTAATCCACTCATTTTCATGTGAACCATGATAGTCTCACACACGTCACTTTTCCGTGTATGTTAACCATTTCAAACATCGATAATAATATAACAATTCCAACATAATATCCATTTAATCCAAAGACGTGCAATATTTATTGGAAAAAAGTAAGAACTATAGAGAAAATGCATTTCATTATATTTAGAACAAGAAAACTCACCTGAGATTTGCCTTATACTAACGCGAGCTCAAAGCAATGGAAGGATTTAATCAACCCGAACGTGTTAATAATATAGAGTACGTAAGTGTCACACAAATAGATTGTAATTCTATTTTAATCCATAATTCAGCCCCTCCCCAAGACAGATTTAGAAACCCCTTAAAACCGCTCTAAACAACCTTTTAAAACGACTCTAAATGGATCTAAACAGGAACACAAAACAAACCCGAAAATGGCATCCGAACATCCCCTTTATGCTACTGTTTTACAATCCATCATAGGGAATGTGCTCTTGCGAGACCATGTTCAATTAATTTTACGTATGAACTTGGATTATTTTGTTATCATATATTCAAATACCTTGAATCAAGGATTACTCACTAGACCTTTTAGTCTAATCCATGTTATTTCAATTTTTATATGCATTTCAGGGAGCTCGTTAGTAGGAAGTTCGAGCAAAGACAAGGGTAACATGTGATCCATTTTGATAGGGGATTATGGCATCATGAAATTGTTTTATCTTGTCGAATTTTAGACTTCCATTTTATAGACTAGTAATAAGCTCTCTTAGTGGTTCCACTATAACTGCGAGAATTATTTATTTTCTTTCGCATTATGTATATATTGGGTGAGACGAAATTTGAGTTTACTTATGAATTTTCCAGTATCTTAGTTCATGTTTTTGGGTTGTTACAGTTAGCTGTGTACACATACCCGTGTAATGTAGCAAAATGTGAAATTTTATTATAAATCGAAATGAAATTCAATGCAACTTTTCATTACAATAGAATTTTTGAAAATTTTGTAGTATTTATCGTGTTATGGTTGAATGTTTATCTAGTATTCAAATGTGTTTATCGATTGATCTTGTGGATTTTAAATTAAAAAATTGTACCTATGAAGTAGTAAGTTGTAAATTTGAACTTCAAAATTTATGCATTTATAAACAAGAGGAAGGATCATGCGAGAAACTAACTAATTTGCGAGAATATGAGTCACATAATCCAATAATTAAAACATAATTTTCAAAATTAGGATAATTATCATTTTAAATTAAAAAAATCCTTAAAAATCTTACTATATCCTTTAGATTTTTTTAATTAATTCATTATTTTTTATTAAGTTTTATATAAATTTTTTTCTAGATATACTTTTGATACAAAAAGATCATAATTTGCATCAGATATCACATGTGATATTTACAATCATCATTTTCATTAATTCATTATTTTTTCACTAGTTTTTGGATTCACGTTTTGAATCACATATGATTAGCTTTGTTTAACATGTAATCTATAACGTATCACACTCGATCAACTATGTAATTTTTTGTACATATTCACATAAATACACATCTGAATATAAGTGATGTATTATCATATGATAATATTTACATTACAAAAATAATATAAATATACACAATCATATATGATCAACAAAAATATTATCTATAATTATTAAATATGATTTGATTGTGGATATCATATGTGATAGTCGATAAAAATATGATTTTTAAATAAAAAATGAATCCATAATATATTTTTCTCCATAAAACTTGATAAAAAAATATGAGTTATTAAAATTTAAAAAGATAGAATGGATTTTTAAGGATTTATTCAATTTAAAGTGATAATTATCCTAATATCTAAAATTATATTGTATTTTTTTATTTAATATATTTTATATGGCTCATATTCTTTCTCGTTTTCTCGTAAATTGATCGTATTCTCGTTTGAATATGCCCCTAGCCTTATAAATAATATATACCTAATGTTTAATGAGTCGTTTAAAAAAATAGCAAATGCTTTATAATATAAATAAAAAGATAATCGCGCAATGCAACGAGATATATCTCGACTTTAATATTTCATTTGATTATTTGTATTTATCGATGTTATAATACGATAATATTTTTATTTTTAAATAAAATATACATTTGAAAATATCATAAATTTTAAAAAATTTGTATAGATTTTAATATGAAATTAACTATTTAAAAGCTCTATTCTTTGGTGTAATTTTTTTAATTCGATTTTTTATTATAATGTAATCTAACTTTATAACGAATTAATTTATTTTTGTTTAATAATATAACTTTTTATAAATAAATAATTAAGTATTCGGTTAGAAATCAAACAATATCCTGATTATAGTTTAAATTTTATATTTAAAATAAAATGTTGATCTCATATTTGATTATAATTATCTGCTGTTAGTTACACGAATTTAAACATGTAGATTTAGTAAATTGTAGTTATGTATAAATTACTTGTAATCTTGAATTTTAAGTAATATATATATCAATAAAAATAGTACTTAAAGTATAAAAAGTGGTTTTCAAGAAATTTTTTCAAAATGTTTTATAAAATGGTATAGATATAAATATCATATTAACATCTAAAGAAACAAATTAAGTGTTAATATTTGTTATAGAAAGAAAAAAGTATAAGTTTCATAGAGAAAAAAATACATTGACATAACCATTAATAATTTTTTTAATAAGAAATTAATAGACAGTAATATTTGTTCTATAAATGTAATTAATATCATCAATAACTATTTAAATGTGTATTAAACTTTTTCCTAATCGTTCGCTACTACTTTTTTGTTGGTCAGTCAAGTTTGATTCTTCAAGTTATAGACAGGTGAAAATTTCAAATTTTGTCTTCAATTATTAAAATAAATTAACTTTTTAAATAAATTTTGAAACCTAAAAATAAAATCTATTTATATATTTCTTCACAAAAAATCTATTTATCTATAAAAATTAGTAAAAAATAAAAGTTATAATATAATTAAAACAAATATTACAACCAAATAAACTATATACAATCTATAATACTACGTGTCAAATTTGATGGACCATTTTATAATTAATTAAACACCAAATTGACATAAGGGAATCCTAGAAAACCAAATCATTTTTTACCATTCATCAACACCAAATTGATATAACAGTTGGTCTTTGGGTTTGGAGTGGATTGATATAAAATAAGGATTTGGTATAGATGCCTTGATCTTTTTTTACCAAGTTATTGGATTATACTTTACTGGAAAAAAAAGATTTTCATTAAAGCATACAATTAATATTTGGTCAAATTTTGTTTTTTGATAAAATCTTCCAATTTAATGCCTTTTTTGTAGGTCATAGAAAAATACATCTCTTTATACAATTGATTTTCAAATCACAGAACTGGAATAACAATATAAATAGGGCTGCTCATCTGGAACTAAGAATACAGAATTAACCCACATCCACACCCCAAAACTCGAAGCTTTCTCTGGGCTAACCCTTGGCTTGCTAGAGGTACAAAATGAATATTGCTTACATAACCGATGACTCGGCAAGGAGGCGCTCCTTCAAGAAAAGAATGAAGGGTTTGAAGAAGAAGTTGAACGAGCTGACGACTTTATGTGCCGTTGATGCATGTGTCATTGTATACAGCTCATATGAACCTCAATCTGAGGTGTGGCCCAACTACTTGACTGTCCAACAGATGCTAGCTGAATTCATGAGGATGCCCCCCAAGGATCAGTTCAGGAAGATGGTGAATCAAGATAGCTACATCCGCGAAAGGATTAAGAAGACTCATGAGGAGCTGCAGAAGAAGATCAAGGAGAACTGGGAGATGGAGATGACAGCATTGATGCACCAATGCTTGATTGGCAATGTAGCACTGGCTAACTTGAGCACCACAAATCTGGATGATCTTGGGTCATTGATCGACCATAAACTCTCAAAAATTGACAACAGGCTTGAGTCGCTCAAGAAGGAGGTTCCGGCAGATCCAGCACCACCAATGGTGGCAACAGGAGTTCCTGCAGGCCATGGGCATTCATTGGAGAAGGAAGCAATGGTTGATATTCTGGAAAGTACCATTGAGATGCGAAGTCCTACGTCTTACATGGATTTGCTCATGGAATCCGACTAAACACATAACATGGATCTTGGACGTTCGCATAACATGATGATGCCTCCTGGTGGTTACCCTAATCCTATGTGGTCAATTGCATTTTTCCTAATAATTTTCCTTTTCTTATAATTTATAGTGTTGTCTCTGTTTTAATCTCAGTACTGTTTCAAGTGGTTTACTAGATCTCTTGGGAAATTTATCGTTGTTTAAATTTCTGTTCTTTCAAGATTAGGTTAAGCATTTATATAATTCGATCTTGTGGGCGAGTTGCATGTTTTTTCAATGTACTGATGTATGCAGTCATTCTATCTAGTTTAATCTATAAAATTTCGATCTTTTGTTAAAACGATCAGCCTCTTTGTCAACTTGGCCGCCTCTTTCAGTCATGTATTCATTTAAAATTCAAAAATTGCATAGTTGAACTTAGTAATTTTGGAGAACTTCTAAATTTGAGATTCTAGAAGCCATCCGACGAATATCTAAAACATAATCTCGACTTGATCCCATGGAAGATTTCATTTGGTTACATTAAGGACAAATGTTATATATAGATGGTTTATAGGCCTTCTTCTGGCCTCTTCTTTTTCGGGTTTTTGTATAACCTTTTTTTTTCTTTTCAGAAAGCTATTGTTAAATAAGGAAGAAAAAAGCACAAATGGTATGTGAAAAAAATAATAATAAGAGGAACCATGAAACGCTCTAGATGAAATCTTATACAAAAAAACCAAACCAAAAAAGTAAAAAATGATGGAAGCCAACAAAACCGAGCACCAAGAGCGAGTAATTTGTCTGCATACTTTGTTAGCATGAGTCCAAGTATGCAACAGATATAGCTTTTGGTCTGTAGTTGATGTTAGCTTAGGATGTGCAAAAGCATAGGCGACACCACGCATGTTAATAATAGAGAAAACTCACTACTACCATCTTTGGAGGTTCTTTCCTCCAAAATCTCAATTTTAGAGATATCTCAAAGAGATTTGCGTACATGATGGAAGGTGTGACTGGGATATATAACAGGGGGACAATATTAGCATTCTCAGAAGGGGGCCACTTCAATTGGCTGAAGTAAAAGGAAGCACCGCCGAAGAGGTTCTTAAAATTGATAATCTTAATTTTTAAGATTGATCTATGACGGCAGAATAGAAGTGTACCTGGGCATGTTAATCTAACACCATGCTTAAGGATTATTCAACAATCCCTCGAATTGGCTCTTCTTGGTTTTTTTGTTGGTGATTTAGTGTCATCAATTATATGTGATTGGATTTAAGTGAGACATGTTAGGTGATAAGGCAAACATAAGTCAGTTAGGAGCTCCAGAGTGCACATTAACAAATGTTGTTTTTATCATCTTTGATCGCTATAAGAAGGGGGTGGGTCAAAGAAGGGGGGCGGGTCAAGGGGTTGCGCCCCCTTGTGGGGTCCAAGGGTGATGGCGGTCCCCTGGGATTGAGGCAACGGTCGACGTTAATGGATTTTAAAGAGGGTTAGTGACAAATTCGGTGTGTGACAAACTATTATATTCGGAAAGTGAACTTCCATGATCCGACGAGATTATCCCGTCCATGAATCATCTTCGATCCCTAATTCCTAACAATTTTCACCCAAAGAAACAAAGCAACAACAATTCATATATGTACCTTATAGAGAAGAAGAATACTTAAAAGAGCAATTATACAGAGAAGTGGAGATGAAAAAAATGTGCAAAAACTTGCCAAAGTAGGGTGCACATCATTTAGAGATGGCCAAAAACCGTCCCGGTCTGGGCCGAGCCGGGCCCAAATCTGTCCCTATCCGAGAAAACGTTTTTGTAATCAATCTCGGTGCCGGTCAAAAAAACATGCCGTAAACGGCCCTTAGAAACGGTCCCGACCCTAAATCGGTCTTTTTTTTTAAATTCAATTATAAAAATATAAAAATATTTGTTTGAAGATTTCTTTTAACATATAAAAATGTTATTCTGATACACATTTAAAATATTTAATTGGAACAATGAAATACATTTAAAAATATGTTTTACTATAATTTTGTTTTTTTTTACTTTTTGTGAAAATTCATTGTAACATTAGCATAAGTTTATCTAATACGAGCTTAGCGAACTTTAAACTGTTTTGGACGACTAAATTGATTATGTATGTTGACTGATTATAAGAGCACATAATCAACACTGATTTCGAAACACATGCAATATTATTACCAACACTATCAAATGTACTAATGATTTTAGAATATAAATTATAAAGTTTGAGATTTTTTTAATAATTGAAAATAAATGATCATTTGAGGTTTAAACATGATATCACATTTTACTAATGGACACAATTGCTACTCAAGCCAATGTGTCGTTATATATAAGAATTTGGTAAACCGTGTGGGGCGCTCCATATATCACAAGTTAAAGAAACACAACACAATAAAAGAGAGAACATTTTGTCGCATTTCATTTTGACTCATCTAAGAGTTCAACGACTTACTGACTTGTAGCGTTTCTTTGATGAGGTTCGTAATGTGAGTGTTGTAAAAATGTCCAAACGGAAACCCTACTCGAATGAAATCTTGTTGTTGTCATTTTCCAGTTCAAATCGGTGTTGAACGGCCATATTCTACCTTGTCCATCGAGTATAGGTTCACTCGATTCACCTTCCTAAAATATATCAAAATATATTTCTCTCACATTGCAATCATTTTTAATTAGGTGTTCTCTATATTTAGATAAAAATACCTCTCTCTCTCTCTCTCTCTCTCTCTCCTACTTCTCTATTTTGGAGATAAATTTGGGACAATGTTGGAGAAAAATATTGCCTCAAAATTCTTATTTCCTCTATTTTCTCCATTTTAGAGAAGTGGTTGGAGTACTCATTGGTTTGTAATATAAAGAAATTAATGTACATGGCTTCACAAAAAAATCTAACTATTATATGCTCCACCAAAAAAATCTGGACAAAATATGCTTTTGCTAAACATTTTTTAGGTGTTAACATTACTTTTAAACCCGGAGCTGCATGACATGATAGAATAAATAGGTTCAAATCTGGTCCTTGACCTTTAAAGGAAAAAAGTATTGACCAATTTAACTAGGGAAAAGTCTAAAAAAACCAAACGAACTATCTGATTGTGAATGATTAAGTCCTTGAACTATTTTTTTGAATGAAAAAACCCTTAAACTTTCTGAAACCGGTTAAATACATCCTTGTAACCTGTAATAACAGGTTAATGTGATAACAATTTGGAAAAAGTCTAAAAAACCCAACGAACTATCTGATTTTGAATGATTAAGTCCTTGATTTATTTTAATGAATAAATTCCAAAAAAAAATCTAAATCTTTTTACCAAATTAATTTTTTAACTTTCTTTAAACAAATAAATTTCAAACTTTTTTTTTGAAGAAATAAAATCATAAACTTAATTTTGAACAAATTAATCCGAAACATTTTTTGAACAAAATCATAAACAAAAAATATATAATTTCTCTTACCGACAACAAAGTACAATGAATCAATTAAATGAAGAAAAATTATATCATTTCCATTACTAATTATGAAACATATAAAAGTCATACTTAAACATAAATAGATACATATAAAATATTTATACATAAATTTTTTTAAACAACAATAACACACACACGTTCCCGGGTTATTCGATAAAAAAATCAAGGACTTAATCATTTAAAATCAGATAGTTTGTTGGGTCTTTTTAGACTTTTTCCACATTTTTATAACATTAACCTGTTTTTACAGGTTACAAGGATGTATTTAACCGGTTTCAGAAAGTTTAAGGGTTTTTTCATTCAAAAAAATAGTTTAAGGACTTAATCATTCAAAAAATCACATAGTTCGTTGGGTTTTTTCAGACTTTTCCCATTTAACTAAATATATTTTATAAAGATAATAGCATTAACTCTGTTAAAACATATTTGGTTAAATTAAATAACCTCCATTAAAAAGTTAAGAAGAAATATGAAAAAGTAAAAGATGTTTATTAGCATTGTCTTTTTTTTTCTTCAAATGTCTAAATGTCTGGTACATGTACATTTAGCCAACCTCTATAAGGGATCTCGAATCCGTTTGGTTCGATCTTTTAGTCCAAAGCAGTCCCTAGATACAAATCATAACTTTTGTAATATTTGAGCATCAACAAAAAACTAACAAATAGGAAAACACATAAATAACAACCGAATTCAAAAATAAATTATTTCCATCACGAGGAGAATGCTTTTTCTTTTTTATTAATAAAACAACAATTAATGTTGTCATTATTATAATTTGAAAAAGATCTTTTTAATTTAATGACTACCATAACCGGTCATATGGTTAAAGTACTTTTTTTGTATATATATGGAATGCTGGTTTGGAACCAAGAAAGCCACACACACACACACACACACAAACTTTCACATTTCTATTCACTGACTGAAGTATTTCAATTCTTTGGGCTTGCAAAATGCCGAGGACTAAAGTGAAGCTTAAATACATAGCCGATAGGTCTTCGAGGAAAACCTCCTTCTTGAAAAGGAACGCAAGCATAAAGAAAAAGTTGAGCGAGCTATGCACTTTATGTGGCGTTGATGCATGTGCTATCATTTATAGCCAGTACAACACTGCAGTCGAGGTGTGGCCCAGCAACCTTGTTGCTCAATATGTGTTAGATCAGTTCATGCTGGTTCCTGAGGTGGAGCAGAGCAAGAAGATGGTGAACCAGGATAGCTACATCAGGAAAAGGATTAGCAAGGCCAAAGAACAGCTGGACAAGCAGATGAAGGAGAACCGGGAGAAGAGGATTGACCTTCTGATCTCAGAATGCTTGAATGGAGAAGCATCTCTGGCTAACTTGACCCTGGAGGATTTGAAGGAAGTGATGTTTCTAATCGATCATCACGTCTCAGAAATTGATGAAAGGCTTGAGTTTCTCAAGAGAGGGGCACCACCACCACCACAGCCACAGCCACACCTAGCACAACCACAAGCGGATGTGGATGGTAGTAGCACAAATAACCATATGGTGGAAGGAGGAGTGGCTGCAGATGGCTATGTAACTGTGGCAGAGAACCCTGGATCTTTGGATCGGATAATACCAAATACTCAATGGTTCATTGCTGACTGGGTGGACGGTTGGGGCTTTGGTCAAGGGAATAACTTGACCACTAATCCCTTTGCTGCTGACCCCAATCCTTCGTGCTCGGGTCCTTCAAAGCCAATTTAACTCCTTTCCTTGTCGAAGTAATTCCAACGAGAGAAACAGGTTTCCTTTTAATATGCGAATTACTGTATCTCTTTTCTGTTTGCCTTTTCCATAGATGTCGGTTTTGTTGTCGTTTTAATCTTTGTTTCTTATTTTGGTTGAGTAGGATGTCCTGGAATATCTAACGTTGTTGCAATTCGATCTATCCAGAAACAAGTTTATCTTTTACCTTCAGTGTTTTATTTATCATTTCCATATTCATACCAATTATTTTGCGTATCCGAAATTGCATTCATGAACTTTTTTATCCGAAACTTCTAATTAATTTGAGATACTATAAACTATTTGATGAATCTAAGTATGAAATCTGTAGGAATTGAAGTGTTTTTATATTTCAAGAAAATACAAGTATACTTCTGACTTTTAGAAGTCGGATAAATCAGTTTTAAACATCAGCATAAAAGCTTTCGCTTATAGATAAATAAATAAATGACATGAACATATATAGAATGACAACATGGAAACTAAGAAAGCAAAACACATCAAAGATCTATTAGGAACATGGTTGATGTGCATTTCTAACAATCATGAACATAGTTGCAAAGATTTGTGGACTTGACACCATTAATTAATTAGGAAAATGATTGATGTGTATTTCTGTGTGACTTTTGATTTTAAAATGCGACTATAGAGCACCTGAATGTCAAATGAGGACTCAAGTATTTGTATTTTCAAGCATTTTGCTTGATTCATAGTAGTTGACATTCATTCTGTCTATTCTAATTATTTAGAATTCCAGAATTGCTGCTCTAATAATTAATAGTCCTAGGATGTATCACTACAGTTCTTCTACTTTGTGATGTGCAATTATATGCGCTTAAAATGTTTGAGACTTTTCACCAATGAATCATTGATAGGAGATATGAGCATGTGTATTTGCTTGTGTTAATTTGGGGACAAGATTGAGGGGAAAAGGGGGATCCCTGGTCTTCTGCATCGAGTTGGTCCCTTTATTATGATTCTATCATCATTTCTTGCAAACTGCAGGTACTCCCTTGTTACATAGCTACATATTGATTGCTTGACGTCGACAAATTAACCTTTTACCGATCATATTTTAAATTGATATGTATTTCCTCATTGATTTACGACCAAGATCTTTCAATTTATATTCATGCTAAATAAATTGATGTGGTTATCAAGTCTTTCCAATAATCCTGTAAAGAACCGATTGATTTGAAAAAAGTCAACATGTAAAGATTTTGTTATGCATGAATCTAATGACTGAATTCTGACTTTATAGTCCCATGCTATCATATAGTGGTTAATTAGTACTAGCAATCTGTAAATGCTAAATTTAGTGAAGTTCGTTAAGGTTCAGCTCAATTTGGCTGGACTGTTTCATGATAGCTTGAGCGCTGAATTTAAAGGAAGTGAACATGTTTAATCGATTCTTTTTAAGTTAAACCATTTGTTTAACCCTTTATTTTATTGCAGATACTTGTAGAGATGTAGGTAAAGTTTTAACATTTTAAATATAACTTCTGTGATCATCAAAACATGATGTAGGAAATCAGTTTGTCTGTTCCCCATTACATTCTGGACGTCAACGGGTACTGCTGTGTTTTTGGTTTCAGAATAATTTATTTCTAATTCCTCCATATAGTGTCTGGTGGTACCCATTGCCAATTCCCAAATTTGAGACATTTATTACATTTCCTGGCTGAATTTTGAGCAAAAGTAGTCCAAAATTACTAAGTCGATCAAATGCCAATTCACAAGGAACCAAATGCAAAGGAGGCATTTCCCAAAAAAAAATGCGAATGACGCATTTCAGAGCTTACTCAAAGGCTGAGGCTAGCGGAGGGGTTCAAGCCGGGAGAGGTCTCCCGTAGGATTCGAACTTGAACACTACAAAAAAAAATGACTTTCACCCACAAAAAAACACCTAGGAAAATTTCCGTGGGTGATTACTACAGATCAACCCAGGAAATACTAATGATTCCGACGAAATCCGACGTTTTCAACAAAATACCAACGGATTACCTAGGAACTTCCTGGGTAATCTGTCACCGATTAGATTTACCCACCAACGATTTAGCAACCAACTTTTGTGACGGTTTTTTGATGGATCATCCTTTAGCGACGGATTTCCCAGGGAAATGTCGTTAGGTGAAAGTCTTTCATTTTAGTAGTGGAATGTGTTGTGTTTTTGAGCAAAGTTGCTATGTCCCTTTGCCAACTGGACCACACGCCCGAGGCCTTCCTGACCGGATTTTAACCGTAATATATAGTTTGTATTTGCATCCATACATTGTTAAATTAACAGTTATTTACATTGTCTGCTTCACTTGAGGTACGTCTTCTACTGCACCAGCACTCTCACCCATCAATTTAATGAGTACTCTCACCCGTCAATTTAATGAAGGATAGATGCTGGTGCTGGAGCCCAAAAATGTCAATAGAATTAACAGCAAAATCTGAATCTGTAGTTTCTATAGTCTATGCTAAATCCCAGTGACATTAGATGTGCTTTGCTGATTCAGGGGTCGGTGGAGGCATAATCTATTTGATGAAGCATTCTGGTCAATTGGTTATGTCTGTTGTTAAGTACAATTTTTTTTTGAAAAGCAAACCATTTTTAATTTATTAAAACCATAGCCCCAAACCAATCTTAAAAAGATCCCCCCACAAGTTTGCGATAGCTGTTAAGTACAAATTGCAGAGGCATAATCAAGTTTCAGCTTAATTTGTTAATAAAGAATATAGGAACTTGGGATTTAGCCATTGGATTAATCATCATGGAAAATATTTTCTGAACACAACTTACAATTCAAAATGATTTCTCAAATTGATGGCAAGTGAATTCCATGGGCCATATAACAATTTTTTTTACATGAACTGATTTCTAATGTTTTTTTCTTATGGCATAAATAATAGTAAACCACAGAAGTAGAATCTCAATTTCTATCATACTCAATTTGACTCATATGCACACGGTTGAAGGTATCTAGTTATTGTATTGTTGAATAAGTTCTAGGGAGTTTCTTTTACTTCTAGCGATTATTTTGAAAGTAAAATGGGACATTCAACACATTAGACCTAGAGTACCACAGTACTAGCTTCCAACATTAAGGTCTTCTTTTGTTATCCTCAATATGTTCATGGAAATATTCCACTGCTATATATTTGGAGGTTAGTGTGATTTGATCATCTAGTTTTCGTTATGATCCTGGTTATTACGAGAACTATCAATGTTATGTTATAAATTATACGATGGTGGTTAAATATGAAACTTGTTAAGATCAAATATATATTAATCACAATAATTGCACGAAATAGTATCCCGAAGATATAAGATTTGGTATCTCAAGCCCATTCAAATGTAGAACTGCAAACATTGAAACTGTTATTATTGCAAGCACATGCCTCTAGTTTTTGCTAACACGATCACTGAAATACATGAAAACTATAACCTCTTATTTGAAATTCAACACGTATTGAATCTGACACATAGGTTCATGCATTTCAACGATGGCAACATTTGGGACTCATGAAGCTCAAATTTCCATCATGGCGCACATAAGTAATAATCAATTGTTATTCAAATGAAGTGATGATTTAACCTGATCTCTTGTTGTATAAACTATAACAAATGAGTTTTATTCACAAAAATTGTACAGGAAGAATAGGTGATTACCACGGATCACCCAAAAAAATATCAATAATTCGGTAAAATTTGATATTTTTTAAGAAAATACCAACAGATCATCCAGAGAATTTCTATGTAGTCTGTCATTCATTTGATTTATCCACCAACTTTTATGACAATTTTGTGAGGAATCACCCATTAGCGTTAGGTTTTCAGGTAAAAGTCTGTAGGCAAAAAAATTTCGTTTAATAGTGATACTTTGAGGAAAGGATACGGGAACAAAAAGGATGATTAATTTACCCTCAATCGTAATGCTATGAAAATTAATACGTTAATTACTTCATAAATATTGAAGTATATATTATACGAATGCACACCAATTAATTTGGTCCAATTAAGAATATAATGGAAAATATAAGGATGATTATTTCGTCTTCGAGGTAATTAAAACATATCATTAATCTTAAATTCGTTTGAGAACAGGTTAAATCCATAACTAAATGCGAGCAAAGATTAAATATGTTCTAATAATTAATTAAATACATGTACATGCTCGTGGGTTCGGAACCAAGATCATCAGTTCCTCCTGAAAGTTGTTGATCATAGAAAGAAAATTCGTTCGTATGAGCCATTTAAGCTTCTGACCTGTTAGGATTGCATAAGGTTGAAGCAAACAAGCTTATCAATGAAGAAAATGTAAGCAAAATACTAATTATGTCCTTAAACGTCGACACTGCCTCAGTTCATGCTAGCGGTACTGGCCACCGATGGTAAGTATAACCCCCTTTTTTCTTTCTTTAATATTTTAGCTTTTTGAACTCTTTATCCGGCAGGTTTTCATACTTCCATAGATCACGTTATATGCCTTGAATGTTTGTTGAGAATTTCAGAGCTTTACCTTGTTCCTTGTTAGGATTGACGTTTGGAAGTTGAAAATCATAAATTTATATATAACTGCATTTGAAACCACAAACTATTGGGTTCTTGAAATCATTATGCTAAATTGAAAGTGTAGTTAGAGCTTACATGCGGCCTTGGTTCCATTGACAAGATTAGGGAAAGTTGTGCCCTCATTGAATATACCTAAAAGTATATACAAGGGAGGCAAGAGGAAATAAGCAACACTTTCCTGATAACGAATCTACATAAATAATATAGGATGTGAAACCAGTAACCTCAGGCTTGTCCTCCATGATGGATCTATTGTACAATGTTAGTTGTCAACCTTAAAACTTCTTACAACTAGCTTAAAATATTCAACTGTCCGAAGTTATTATGTTTTTTTACCTTAGGCAACATAGAAACAAGAATATATGATGTCAACATACACAATAGATTATATGTTTCTTAAGTAAATTGTGATAGATTTACCATACAATACCGGTTGTCATATTTAAACCATCAATTTTTTTTAACTTAGGCAATTTAGGCAACCATAGGAACAATAGTATATGTTGCCTAAGACAGATCTAAGGTAACATACACAATATTATAGGTTGCCTAAGTAAGTTGTGATAGATCCATCGTAGATTTACCGTACAATACCGGTTGTCATATTTAAACCATCAATTTTTTTAACTTAGGCAACATAGGAACAATAGTATATGTTGCCTAAGACAGATCTAAGGCAAAATACACAATATTATAGGTTGCCTAAGTAAATTGTAATAGATCCGTCGTACAATACCAGTTGTCATGTTTAAACTATCAATTTTTAGCTTAGGCAATATAGAAACAATAGTATATGTTGCCTAAGACAGATCTAAGGCAACAAACACAATAGATTATATGTTGCCTAAGTAATTTTGACCGATTTCTATGGTCAACATTAAACTAAGGCAACATAGCCTAATGTGCTGCCTAAGACATATCTAAGGCAACAAACACAATAGATTATATGTTGCCTAAGTAATTTTGACCGATTTCTATGGTCAACATTAAACTAAGGCAACATAGCCTAATGTGTTGCCTAAGATACACGTAAGCAACATAAATGATTTTATATGTTGTTTAAGGTCACACTTAGGCAACATATACCCATACTTTGCCTAAGAGGAAACTTAGGTGGCATTTGGTTTGCTGGAATCCGGCGGAATCTGATGGAATTGGAATGGTCAATTCCATTGACCGAATTCCATTCATGCGTTTGGTTCATTCTTTGAGTTTTGATAAGGAATTCAAATTCCACATATGGTGGAATGTAAATTCCTTCAATTTTAGCAAGGAATTTCAATTCCTTCGTATCATCTTTGAAGAAAAAAATCATTATTTGCTTATATTTACTCAATTTCATTTTATCCCACCATGATGATGGATGTCACTACCATCGCCGCCACCGTCACCACCACCGCCACTGCCTGTCGCCGCCACATGGTGACCACTATTGTTGTCATCGTCACCTCCAACACTGCCATTACCATCGTTACCACTGTCTGTTTCACCAACACAACCACGGTCATCACCACCACATCTACCGCCGCCACCATCACTACCACTACCGCCTTCACCGCTACCTCCAACCTTGCCATCACCATCACCATCACCATCGTTATCGTTATCTCCTTCACCCCCACCACCACCGTCATCACCACCCCGTCGCAACAACCACCACTGCCGCCACCATTGCCGCTGCCACTACTGCTGCCACCATTACTAATGTTGTCATCATCGCCTCCAACACTGCCATTACATCGTTATCACTATCTCCTTCACCAAAACAACCACAATTGTCACTACCCCATCCACCACCACTACCGCCACCACTGTCATCACCATCGTCGCTCCACCGCCACTGCCATCGCCACCACTGCCACCACTCACCGCCGCCACCATCGTCGCCGCCACCACCGTCGCCGCCACCACCTCCAGCACTACTGCCTCCACCCCACCACTAGTATTATATCTAACGAACCAAACCTACATATTCAAATTCCTTGGACAAATTCTATTCCAAATCCTGCCAACCAAACGCATGGTCAAACATGATTAAATTCAATTCCAATTCCTTTGACAGATTCCAATTCCAACGGATTCCATTCTGTGAACCAAACGCCACCTTAGGCAACATATAATATCCTTAGTTGTCTTAGCGTATCTTAAGCAACATAGGCAAATTAGCTTTTGTCGTCTAAGACAACATTTGATGTAGTGTGATACGTACCCTAAACTTGTTTGAATGAAACTCAAAGGAATTGACGGGGGCCACACAAGAGGTGGAGCATGTGGTTTAATTCGATGCAACCTTTTCCCCAGCAAGATAGGGAAAAAGAGCCTTGGAGGCTGGAATAGAAATAGGAAAAATGACTTCTTTCTTGAGACACTTGCTGAAAACGAGACCGGCGGATTTTGGGAAAGCAACGTGGAGTACTGTAATTGGTCATAGTAATCAGAATATAGACCTATCAAAATTTGATGTGGATGTTTATCATGATTATTCAATTCATACCACCTGCAATTTACCAAAATACGTTACATAAGCATAGTTTTAGTTTGTTCACAGAAATCACTACTAGAAAATTGAGTATTTTCAACGGAAATTTTCAACGGCAAATGTCGTTGAAAATTTTCTAAAATTTTTAGAGGGATTATTGATAGAACATAATTTTTCTACTAATTTTCAACGAATTTTTGTTGAAAATTTCTCACAAACATGCATTTTCAACCAAATATTTTTTGACGAGACATTCCGTTGAAATTTTTTGGTTAAAAATGCATGTTTGTGAGAGATTTTCAACGGAAATTCGTTGAAAATTCATAGAAAATGTATGTTCTGTCAATAATCCCTCTAAAATTCGTAGAAAATTTTCAACGCCATTTTTCGTTGAAAATACTCAATTTTCTAGTAGTGAATATCCGACTTTAGTTGTTAAATAAGAGGTCCACTCAGCCTTTCAACCAAATAAATTGTGGATTTAAAACTCACTTAGATGATCCCACATAAGAATGAAATTGATTCCAAGATTATTGGTATTGAATAAAAGATATTTATGAGTTAAATAACTTAGCAACTCTATTGTCAAAATATGTGTTCATATGACATTAAAAAGATATCCGATAAAAAATCTAATAGGATACTTATTGTTAAATGTCTTAATACTTGTATATAAACGTAAGAAAGTCCTATCAACTTATTGAACAATTTTACATATGACACACTTGTTTCGCATAGAATTAGTATTTAGATTTCTTTGGTATTGTATAAATCGATTTTGCTGTAGTGAGTTGTCCTTTCTAATATGCACAAATCAATTTCATATCAATAGTCAAAAACCTACCCCGACTAGCTAGAGATGGCCAAAAATGAAGCACCCTCGGTATAACTCATAATTAGATATGGCCAAAAATTGGTCTTGCATCATGTCGGACCAACCCAAATCAGTCCAGTCCTTGATTTCCTTTTCGTAATCAGTCCTAGTGTAACCGTAACCGATCTCGGTCCTAGTGTAACCGGTCTTGGTCCTAGAGTAACCGGTCCGTGTCCTAAAGTAATTGGTCTGGTCCCGACCAAAAACCCATGGCCCGGTCTTTGTGTTTTCTAACCGCATAAATACCTTTTATTCAAGATTTTCTTCATTACCAGACCAACAATCATGGAATAGAGACGGATCTAGTTTACAAAAGGTGGGGAAAAGGACCCGAGTCAAGAGGTCAAATATTTTTTACATAGGTTACAAAAAACAAAAATACAAAACTTATCCTTAGTTCTATTACTAAAATTTTCCAAGGAACCCCATCTTGTAACAACTCATCCCACATAGATAGATTAAGGGATTTGGAAGCTCCTTATAAGCCTCAAGTTGTGGGCTACCAATAACTTTCACCATGGTTTTAAGTTGGATTCGAAGTTATTTGGGCCAGTCCATTGCTATAGGCTTGGGGGTGTTACAAATGGTATCAGAGCCGATCCTTGTACCATCGGGATGGTGGGGCAAACCTCATCGGGTATGATGAGTCCTCGAGAGGGGGTGTTTGTAACATCTTTGGCGAATCCCACATCGCCGATGACAAGGAGAAAGATTTTGTGCAGACCTTGAGTAGGGGAGTTTGTAACAACTCTTCCCACATAGATAGATTAACGGATTTGGAACCTCCTTATAAGCCTCAAGTAGTGGGCTACCAATAACTTCCACCATGGTTTTAAGTTGGATTCGAAATTATTTGGGCTAATCCATTGCTATAGGCTTTGGGGGTGTTACACATCTTGCCAGCGATTGCAAAAAACACTAAAAAAAGTCTCTTAAAATCAATCAAAAAACCCGAAAAAGTCTTCGAAATCGATAAAAACACTAAGAAAATTAATCTCTCGAAATCAACCAAAAAACTTTAAAAATCCCTCAAAACGATGTAATTAGGGTAAAAACGTTGACATGTGGGGTGACTTTACGTGCCTTTAGTCTACCTTAATTGGGACCCCACTAAGCAAAAATCCTGGATCTTTCAGCGCATGAAATCAACTTTATTGTTATGTGGAATCATCTAACTTAGTTTTAAATACACCGTTTATTTGGCTGAAAGGCTGAGAGTTTAAGAATATGAGAGCATATTTTCATCGTCCAATCTTTGATTCATTGTCCCCTTTTTCCCTCATAAGAAGGAATCGACGAGTTTTTGTTTCATGAAAATTAGATGGTTTGTTAAGAGGCAAGAGGTAACACAGATTAAAATTTTTAAAAAGCACGAAATTAAGTATCCTCGATTCTTCGGAAACTTAGGTTCCCAACCAAGTTAATTAATGGTTGTCAAAGTTGAAAACACTATTGGGTTATATTGTATTAGGTATATATTTTATCCTATATTATTTAGGGAAGTTGTTAGGTATGATGTCTTTCCTGATGAGTTCCTAGTGAATCTTATTGCCTCCTTGTATATATTCTAGGGTCTAATTCAATAATAAGGACACAACTTTCACTGATGTTGTAATTATGTGAAATGCTTGATCTGATCATCATGGAACCAAGACCGCAGTCCTCATGTAAGCTCTAATGACACTTTCAATTACATTTCTTAATTTAGCATAATGATTTCAAGAACCCAATATTTTATGGTTTCAGATGCACTTATAAATTCATGATTTTCAACTTCCAAATGTCAATCCTAACAAAGAACAAAGTAAAGCTTAGAAATTAATACTCAACGCACATTCAGGGCATATAAGTTTAGTGATCACTCGAATTATGAACACCGACAGGAAAAAGAGTTCAGAAAGTTAAAGTATTAAACAAAGAAAAAAAAAGGGTGCGGTACTTACCATTGATGGTCACCACCGGCACAAATTGAGGTGGTGTCGCCTTTTAAGGACATAATTAGTATTTTATTTACATTTTCTTCATTGATGAGCTTGTTTGCCTCAACCCTATGCGATCCTAACCGGTCAGAAGCATAAAAATTAATGGCTAATACCAACCGATTTCATTTATATTGTTAACCACTTTCAGGAACTGGTGATCTTGGATCCAAAACCGCTCATTAACCTGTATTTAAATAATTATTAGAACATATTTAACCTCTGCCCGCGTATAGTTATGGATTTAACCTGTTCTCAAACGAATTTGAGATTAATGATGTCTTAATTACTTTGAAGATCAAATAATCCTCCTTATTTATTCCATTATATTCTTAATTGGACCAAATTGTTGTGCATTTGTATAATATATACTTCAAACTTATGAAGTAATTATCATTTTAATATTTTATAGCATTACGATTGGGGATAAATTTATCATCCTTTTTGTTCCCATATCCATTTGTCAAAGTATACAGCACGAGATCAGGTTAAATCATCACTTCATTTGAATAACAATTGATTATGACCCAGGTGCGTCCATGTTGGATTCTGAGCATCATGAGCCCCAAATGTTGCCATCGTTGAAATGCATGAACCTATGTGTCATGCACGTTTAGTACGTGTTAAATTTCAAATAAGAGGTTATGGTTTTCATGTATTTCAGTGTTAGCAAAAACTCGAGTCATGTTCTTGCAAATGACAATTTCAATGTTTGCAGTTCTACATTTGAATGGGCTTGAATACCAAATCTAATATCTTCATTATTGTGATTATATATATATGTGATCTTAACAAGTTTCATATTTAAGCACCTACGTATAACTTTTAACATTAATTAATAGTACTGATCATAATAACTAGCTAGGATCATAACAAAAACTAGACGATCAAATCACACTAATTAACCTCCAAATATAGAGCGAGCAGTGGAATATTTCTATGAACATATTGAGGATGACAATAGAATCATATAAAGTAAAAGAAATTCCGTAAAACTCTAGGTCTAATGTGTTGAAGGTCAAAGTCGATTTTACTTTCAAAACAATCACTAAAAGTAAAAGAAACTCGAAAAACTTATTCAACAATACAAATTACTAGATTACCTTCAACAGCAGATCGCATTAAAAGAAATCCAGGGGAAAACGAACGAGAGCAATTACATGGTTTCGAGACAGGAAGAAGGAGAAGTACACTACTCGCCAAAGTTTTTCCTACTCCTTTACTTTTGTGGTTTAGTATTATTTAAGCCAAAAGAAAAATCATTAGAAATCAGTTCATGTAAAAAAAAATTGTTGTATGTCCCATGGAAATCACTTGCCACCAGTTCCGTAAACATTCCTTATTAACAAATTTACCAAAACTTGATTCCATGTGAAAAATGTGATAAGTATTTTTACTTAACAACAGATGTAACCAATTGACCACAATTCTTCAGCAAATAGATTATGCCTCCACCTACCCGGCCCCAGCCCTAACCCTGAATCAGCAACGAACAATTAATGTCATTGGGATTTAGCATAGACTATAGATTCAGATTCAAATTTGCTGCTAATTCTATTGACATTTTTGGGCTCCAGCACCAGCATATATGTTTCATTAAATTGATCGGCGAGACTAGTGCAGCAGAAGATGTACCTCAAGTGAAAAGGACAATGTAAATAACAGTTAATTTAATAATTATGAGTGCAAATACAAACTATTAATGTGGCTCAGTTAGTAAAGGGAGATAGCAACTTTGCTCAAATACCCAACAGGTTCAAGTTCGAATCATGTGGGACACGGTCTTGAGTCGCTCCGCTAGCCTTAGCCTTTGAGTAAGCTCTAAAATGCCTCATCGCATGTGGTTCCTAGGGGCAAGTTCATTGGGGATCCGGTCAGGGTTGCCAGTAATCAATCTTTTGCTCAAAATCCGGCCAGGAAATGTACCCGTTACCGTCCAAAATGTAATGGGGGTGAACAGACAAACTGATGTCCTAGATATTTCATGCTTTGATGATCACAAAATCTTTACAGGTGACTTTTTTCAAATCAATCGATTCTTTACAAGATTAAAATCATTGTGGATTTTAAACTTGAGCTCTAGCTTGGATTTTATATCTTGTGCCATTTGTAACGTTCGCTCGTCATTAATAGTCTTCATAAGTGTCTTTGATGATGTTTGACCATAACCGTCTAACATGTACAACATGTAACGGAAATGTAACGATTAGCTCAATAAAACAATTCGCCTTACGCTGAAACCGCCCGTCGAGCGGATATCTATCGTCTGCAGGTCGTACGTCATGTTCGTTCGACGTGAATTTCGCTTGACCATCAATCATGGAGTCTTATTAAATATTTTTAAACCACAAAATATGTTTGGTCGAATATTTTAGTCAACGATTGTGTGTTTGGAGATTTTTACCCAAACAGTTTGCCCCCAAATTCAAAATTTTAAACGTCAGTTTTTGATTTTGAATTTATCGGACACGTGTCGCTGATCCTGCGAGTCTAGTCTTAAGGAAACTGAATCGTTTTGATTTAGTTGGAAAACGATAAGCCTTGCTGACTCATGATGACGTGTTGTGATCAATCCATTGGAAAATGATAAGCCACGATGAGGTCATGCACACGCACAGGAGGGCGTGGCTAGCTATCAAGGACAAGTGTTGGTCATTTGACGGAAGTAAGCCAAAAGGCGTGGGACACGTGTCGCCATAGGGAGACGAGGCGAAGTTTTGGGGCTGATGCGCAGGTTATAAAAGGAAACGATTTCTTTCCTTTTCTTCTTCCCGGTTTCTCTTTGTATTTTTAAGCAAGAAAACCTGCAACTTCTCTTCAGAAACAGAAACAAAATTTCTTTCTAAACATGTCTAACCCTGTGAGTACGATCTCGTCGGTCGAGGACCTATTTGCCTTCAAGGATTTGGTTGGGCTTCCCGACTATGTCCATTTGGAGACTCCAAATGGATTTACGGCGGAGGAATGTCCCGCTGAGTCCTTTGTTCTTTATGAATATCCATTTAAGATTGGTCTTAAATGGCGATTCCCATTCTTGGTGAGGGATTTCCTCAGTCGATTTGGTATATCTCTGGGGCAGCTAATGCCTCAATTTAGGAGTGGTAGATCGATTATCATCTTACTAGTATTCTCCCTTCACTGTCCATGAACTGCTACTGGCTTATGCGGTGAAGACCGACGTTCACCATCGATCTAGCCTTTATGTCAAGGGTCGACGAGACTAGGCGCTGATTCCTAGGGCTACAGTGAATGATCGTGGCTGGAAGAGCCGTTATGTGTTCTGTAGCCTTTCGTCTCCTGTTGAGGACGAAGAATGGATCGTCTACGGTTGGTCTATGCACGATAAGTGAGGATCCTTTTTGTATTTTGTAAGAGAAAGTCCTCTTTTGACTGTGTTGTTTTTTCCCTCGTTCAGATATAACGTGTGAACTTCCGCCCTTGCTCGACTCAGCGGCCAAACTTGCACTCTTTCGACAGATCCCTGATCGGTTGTTTTGCGTCTATGTCCTCGTGGATGAGGAGGATGGGGGTGAGGATACTGTGGATGAGAAGGACGAGGGTGCGGAGGACCCTATGGATGAGGAGGATGAGGGTGTCACCTTCATCGGAACCTCGAGGCCTTCGGAGGAAGGAGAAGAAAGGCCAGGTACCTATTTTTCCTTTGTCTTAGCAGAATGTATCTTTCTTTTTTGACCTTTCTTTATGATTTTTTTAGGAAAATATGGGGGTTTTCCCCTTGGTCGCCAGATTTTACCCGCTTGTCGGGGTCTTGGGAGAAAAAAATCATTGGGGCCAGTCCTGAGGGAACCGTCTCCTGAAACCGAGGGTTTCAAGAAGGCGAAGACATTGATGGCAGCCAGACCATCGTACGTAGCTGGCCCTCCCTTCCTATCGCAAGATAAAGGGAAACGACCTATAGCGGGCATTCCATCCGTGTTTGGAGATGATGTTGAATTCTTGGAGCCTTTGTTCCAAGTGATTTATAAGTTCCTCGTTTTATATCGTGCATCGTTCGTTCTAGCGATCGTGCGTTTCTGCGATACTGACGTCAACTGATATTTATTTTTTAGGCTCTTCAAGCGTCTCTTGGCCAGGTCGTCACCATGGCTTCCGATCTGGAGAAAAGGTGTGGGATCGCGATGATGCCTTGAGGGCGATGTAGGGAGAGTCGTCGGCTAGGGCCAATGAACTTCATCTCTGCTTCGAGGAAGCTCGAGATAACTTTGAGCAGAAACAAGGTGTTAGCTCTGACCTGAGAGGTCGCTTGGATGAGGCCTTGGAAAAGATAAGGGCTTTAGAGGCCGAAATGGGAAGCGACCCTTATCGGGAAAGCCAACGAGGTCGGGGTCCTGAGGTCTCAATTGAGAGAGGCCCAATGGAAGATTGAGGATCTTAACGATCGACTGGTTAAGATTGTCGTAGGTGTCCCACATGATCAACTGCATGCTTGGATTTGACCAACATGTCATCAGTATACACCTCCATCGTATCTCTCAGATAATGCTTGAACATTTGATTGACTAATCGTTGGTATATCGATCCTGCATTTTTAAGACCGAAAGGCGTTACTTTATAACAATAGATACCTTTGTCGGTCATAAAGGCCGTTTTCTCCTGATCGTTTCGATGCATGAGAATTTCATTATATATGGTGTACGCGTCCTTGAAAGTCAGTAAAACCTGCCCTGCCGTTACGTCAACCATGGCGTCAATATGAGGTAGCGGGAATGGATCTTTCGGACAAGCTTTGTTGAGATCAGTAAAGTCTATGCAAACTTTCCATTTCCTATTCTTCTTTTTGACGACTACAACGTTTGCCAGCCATTCAGGATATTTTACTTCCCGAATCTTGCCTGTTTTTAGAAAATTGTCGACCTTGTCGTTGATTACTTTGTTCCGTTCAGGTGCAAATTTGTGACGTTTTTGCTTCACCGGTTTGAACGATGGATTGATGGACAATTGGTGTGATATGATTTATGGGTCGATTCCGATCATATCTTTGTGCGACCAGGCGAAACAGTTAGCGTTTTTTTGAAGGAACTCGATCAATTCTTGTCTGATGGCTAGATCGAGAGATGCCCCCACATAAACTTTTTGCTCAGGATGACTTGGTTCAAAAACAAACTTTTGTAGATGCAGGTCGTCGACCGAATCTTCCTGGTTCTGTAATTGCTACATGTGCTCCTTGTGGGGTTTTATTGTTGTCTTGTAACATTCGCGCGCTACTTTCTGTTCGCTTTTGATTTCTTGGATCCCCCACTGAGTTGGAAATTTGAGCACTTGATGGTACGTCGAAGGGATAACTTTCATGTCATGGATCCATGGTCTACCGAGGATGACGTTATATGCGGATGAACAGTCGATGACGTTATATGCGGATTCGTTAAATCTGGTCGACTTATTAATCCCTTTTGCATAAATAGGGAGGGCAATTTCCCTAATGGTATGAGCTGCATCCCCGTTGAAACCTACTAATACTGTAGAGCACCTTACGATCTCAGCCTCGTCGATTCCCATCGCCTTGAGAGTGCTGAGGAAAATTATGTTGGTTGAGCTGCCTCCGTCAATAAGTACCCTTTTGGTAGAACAGTTTCCAATCGTCAACTAGACTATCAAGCCATCATGGTGCTTGGGATATAAGTTGTACAGGTCGTGATCATCGAACGTGATCGGCATGCTCTCTAAGTCGACGTCTGACTTTGGTTTATGTGCTCGGGGAATAGCGGAGTTATCTGACCGTTGCGTAGCGTGCCTTTTTGCTGCCGAGTATGTAAGCCCACAGACGTCCGACCCGCCTGTAATGCAGTTCACAGTCTTAGTAGTGTTCAGAGATGGGGGTTTAGAAATATTACCTGCTTTGTCATTAGAAAAAAGATCTTGAAGGTGCCCTTTAGATACGACCCATGCGACTTCCTTTCTCAGTGTAACACAATCATCGGTCATGTGACCGTGATCATCATGGAAATCGCACCATTTTATCATGTATTTCCTCTCATCTATACGATCGCTTTTCTTTGCCCATCGCACAGTTGTTGGTACTTCTTTCAGAGCTTTAATCAGATCGTCGGTTGTTTCTTATCGAATCAAACGTTCAATATTTGCTTGGGGGGATTAGCCTGGGATGTCGAACAAGTCTGGCTTCTTAACGCCAAGAATTCGTTTATCATCGGTGTGCTTCCGACGAAAGGAGGCGTCGTCTTCGACTCTCATGTAAGCTAACGTTTGTGCCCGCACGTCTTCAAAGGTTTTTGCTGGATACTTGGTGAGATCCAGATACAGGTCGGACGTGCTATCCAAACCTCTTTTATATCCCTCAATGGTCGTCCTTATGTCGCAGTTCCGAATACCTATAATTTTAGAATTAAAACGGTTAAAGTAACTGCGAATTGATTTACCGGTCTTTTGATTAATATAATATAAATCTCCTGTTTGTTTTTCCATCTTGCGACTGCTGGCGAATTGCTGGAAGAATTTATTGGTGAGATCTGCAAAGAAATTTATTGATTTCGGCTTCGAATTAATTAGCCATTGCAGGGCGGCTCTGGTGACTGTCGCTCCGAAGCTCTTGCACATGCAGACCTCTTGATACGGTAAAGGTATCGACACAGTCCACATTAGCTGTTTGTACTAAGCGACATGTTCATTTGGATCTATCAATCCCGAGTACTTCGGGGTGAACGCAGCGATGTTGTATTTCTTGGGGACCTCAACCAGGGAAATTGCAACAGAAAACGGCGATGTCTGAAATCCAGCTGGTGGTTCGACGTCGACTGGTACGGTGGCTCCGGGTAGTTTCGATAACAGAGCCAACATTTTTTCGTTTTGCTCCTCCAGAAGTTTGATACGTCGCGCGACGGGTTCAATGACAGGAACGCTAAACATGCTCTGACGCTCGCCCCCTGGGTCTGCTGAGTTGTCGGTGAACGGGCTTTGAGCGTAAGCATTTTGTTGAGGCACTCCCGTATAGTTTTGATTGAGATTCTGAGACTGATTATTAAGATGCGCCCATGACGCGGGTTGCTGGTACTGCTGCTGTTATAATGAGGTTGTTGGTTGTTGAACTGCAGTGGACCAACGTATTGAGCCCACGATGATCTCGGACCGAGGGGTGGTGGTGGCAATGGGACGTAACTCCCATGGAAGTTCCTCTGTGCTTCTAGCTGTTGAATGTGTATCTGCGCGACTTATAACTCGGCCCTTAGTACTGCTTTTGCGGGGTTAGCTCCGTGATATGCCATTCAAAAAGCTGAAAAGAAAGTGTTAGTAACGGTTGCGATTTGTCGGAGAATTCCTTCGATCAGGCTCCACGGTGGGCGCCAAACTGTTAATGCCAAAAATTAATCTACCAAAAGTCAACTTAAGGAGTTTGCGAAGTTGATCGGTCAAATGTAGTATTCTCACGACAAACACAACAAAAACGACAAAAGTAAAGACAAGAAATTTGGTGACGCGGAAAAACCCTTTAACAAGGGAAAAAACCGCGGTCGATAGGAGCTACTGTCGTTGCACTATGGAAAAATGACGTCAAGTAGGGACGCCGTCCTTTGGAACTAGGATCGTACGATTACAGAGAGAAATATGTAAAAATGAAATAACAATATCATAGGAAATCTAGAGAGCAAATATGTTTGATTCTTGGTGCTTGAACGCTGTGTTTGTCAATCAGGGTTTTCCTTGATCTCTAGCTTGGATTTTATATCTTGTGCCATTTATAACATTCGTTCGTCATTAATAGTCTTCATAAGTGTCTTTGATGATGTTTGACCAAAACTGTCTGACGGATCTCATGTAACGGTTAGCTCATTAAAACAATTCGCCTTACGCTGAAATCGTCCTTCGAGCGGATATCTATCGTCTGCAGGTCGTACGTCACGTTCATTCGATGTGAATTTCGCTCGACCATCAATCATAGACCCTTATTAAATATTTTTAAACAATAAAATATGTTTGGTCGAATATTTTAGTCAACGGTCGTGTGTTCTGGAGATTTTTACCCAAACAATAACCACATCAATTTATTTAGCATGAATATAAATTGAAAGAACTTGTTTGGTCGTAAATCAGTGAGGAAATACATATAAATTGGAATATGATCGGTAAAAGGTTAATTTGACGTCAAACAATTAATATGTAGCTATGTAACAAGAGAGTACCAGTTTGCAAGAAATGATGATAGAATCGTAATAAAGGGGGCAACTCGATGCAGAAGATCAGGGGTCCCCCTTTCCCCCTCAATCATGTCCCTAAATTAACACAAACAAATACACATGCTCATATCTCCTATCAATGATTCATAGGTGAAAAGTCTCAAACATTTTAAGCACATATAATTGCACATCACAAAGTAGAAGAACTATAGTGATGCATCCTAGGACTATTAATTATTAGAGCAGCAATTCTGGAATTCTAAATAATTGAGTTAGAATTGACAGAACGAATATCAACTACTATGAATCAAGCAAAATGCTTGAAAATACAAATACTTGAGCCCCAATTTGACATTGAGGTGCTCTAATTAATTAATGGTGTCAAGTCCACAAATCTATGTTCATTGTTAGAAATGCACATCAACCATGTTCCTAATAGATCTTTGATGTGTTTTTCTCCCTTTGTTTCCACGTTGTCATTCTATATATGTTCATGTCATTTATTTATTTATCTATAACCGAAAGCTTTTATGCTGATGTTTTAATAATAAAACAGATTTATCCGACTTCTAAAAGTCAGAAGTACACTTGTATTTTCTTGAAATATAAAAACACTTCCTCCAGATTTCATATTTAGATTCATCAAATAGTTTCTAGTATGTCAAATTAGTTAGAAGTTTCGGATAAAAAAGTTCATGATTGCATTTTCGGATATGCAAAATACTTGGTATGAATCTAGAAACGATTAAAAAACATTGAAGGTAAAAGATAAAATTGTTTCTGGATAGACCGAATTGCAACAACATTCGATATTTGAGGACATCTTAGTCAACCAAATTAAGAAACAAAGTTTAAATGAAAACAAACTGACATCTATGGAAAAAGCAAACAGAAAAGAGATACAGCAATTCGCATAAGAAAAAGAAACCAGTTTCTCCAACTGGAATTACTTAGACAAGGAAAGGAGTTAGATTGGCTTTGAAGGACCAGAGCACGAAGGACTAGTGGTCAAGTTATCCCCTTGACCAAAGCCCCAACTGTCCACCCAGTCAGCAGGGAACCATTCAGCACTTGGTATTATCCCATCCAAATATCCAGGGTTCTCTGCCACTGGTACATAACCATCTGCAGCCACTCCTCCTTCCACCATATGGTTATTTGTGGTACTACCACCCATATCCGCTTGTGGTTGCGCTAGGTGTGGTTGTGGCTGTGGTGGTGCCCCAGATCTCTTAAGAAACTCAAGCCTTTCATCAATTTCTGAGACGTGATGATCGATCAGAAACATCATTTCCTTCAAATCCGCCAGGGTCAAGTTAGCCACAGATGCTTCTCCATTCAAGCATTCTGAGATCAGAAGGTCAATCTTCTTCTCTCGGTTCTCCTTCATCTGCTTGTCTAGCTGTTCCTTGGCCTTGCTAATCCTTTTCCTGATGTAGCTATCCTGGTTCACCATCTTCTTGCTTTGCTCCACCTGAGGAACCATCATGAACTGATCTAGCACATATTGAGCAACAAGGTTGCTGGGCCAGACCTCGACGTCAGTGTTGTACTGGCTATAAATGATAGCACATGCATCAACGCCGCATAAAGTGCATAGCTCGCTCAACTTTTTCTTTACACTTGCGTTCCTTTTCAAGAAGGAGGTTTTCCTCGAAGACCTATTGGCTATGTATCGAAGCTTCACTTTAGTCCTCGGCATTTTGCAAGTCCAAAGAATTGAAATACTTCAGTGATAGAAATGTGAAAGCTTGTGTGTGTGGCTTTCTTGGTTCCAAACCAGCATTCCATATATATACAAAAAAAAAGTACTTTAACCATATGACCCGTTATGGTAGTCATTAAATTAAAAGATCTTTTTCAAAATATAATAATGACAACATTAATTGTTGTTTTATTAATAAAATAGAAAAAGTATTCTCCTCGTGATGAAAATAATTTATTTTTGAATTCCGTTGTTATTTATGTGTTTTCCTATTTATTAGTTTTTCGTTGATGCTCAAATATTACAAAAGTTACGATTTGTAGGGACTGTTTTGGACTAAAAGATCGAACCAAACGGATCCTAGATCCCTTATAGAGGTGGTATTATGTACATGTACCAGACCTTTGAAGGAAAAAAAAAAGACAATGCTAATAAACATCTTTTTACTTTTTCATATTTCTTATTAACTTTTCAATGGAGGTTATTTACTTTAACCAAATATGTTTTAAGAGAGTTAATGCTATTATCTGTATATAATATATATAATCAAATTGGTCAATACTTTTTCCTTTAAAGGTCAAGGATCATATTTGAACCTATTTATTCTATCATGTCATGCAGCTCCCCGGGTTTAAAGTAATGTTAACACATAAAAAATGTTTAGCAAAAGCATATTTTGTCCAGATTTTTTTGGTGGAGCATATAATATTTAGATTTTTTAAATATCAATCTTGCTAATTATGAGTAAATTTTGAGGCATTGTTTAAATATTCTGGCATGATCAAGCTTTCCTTACGGTTGAAGGAAATTCAACCTTGAGGCGTCACGCCGAAAAAACATGTCTGGGATTAAAATCGGCAGAAAGTGATTCGAGTGAACCTATACTCAATGGACAAGCTTGAATCCAAATTTAGAACCAATCATCGAGTGATTTAGAGCATCTCCAACGGGTTCTCCACAATAGAAAAAGTGAAATCAAAATCTTCAAATTATTTACATTTAACTTTAACAGTTTCTTTATTTTAGAGATTATAATCTTAGGGTTGTTTACCAAATTTCTAGTAAGTCCTGTATGGATAAATTTGTATAAATTGATGTTGTTATTTACTTTTTTATCTAAATTGACGGAATTGACCAAATTACCCTTGACTATGGATTATGGTTCTTTATTTTTTAAGCCAAATGATATTTCTGAAACACAAAAATTATTTGAATACAAAACATAAATGTATAAATTCATTAATATATATCATCCATAAATCAAAACATAAATTTATAAAATACTTAAAAATCCAAGTTCAAACACAAAGTGGCCAAATTAAAACACAAATACTTAAAATTTAAACATTATGGACCAAACTATTTGCAATTCCATCACACAAAGTAGTGATATATTGAGTGCTATTATCACCCCGATTGTATCTGATTCTTATTCTCCGGTACCTCCTTCGACTTCTTCTTCGTTGTTAAATGTAGTATCCTCAATGCACTGCATAAGCAATTGTTCTTGAATATTATATTTTCTGATAAAATTATGTATCGCAAATAAGGCAATTACCACATTTCTTTGTGTTGTATATGGAAAAGGAACCATCTGCTTTAGGATCGGAATTTACGCTTTCAAGATATCGTAAGCATGTTCAAAAGCATTCTTGAGTTAGGCATGTGTATGATTAAACATTTCTCCTTTAGTCAAAACACATCGACATCGAAAATTTGCTCCATAGCCTCCAATACATGTGGACGCACCGCCCTCAAATAGTCGTGCACACAAGTCGAGATTTGGAAGACCTGTAGTCCTCAAAGATTCAACATACCTATTGGTCTTCGTTAAAGAAACATTTATAAATATAAAAATAAAATAAACAATAATTGAAATAAAACAAAATCTAAACTTAGAAAACAACCTTTGTCTCCAACTCCCATTCTTCGGGCGTCAAGTTAAAAGTGTTTGTTGAAGGATTATAGACATTGCCGGTTTTGTTTTTTAACTTTAACCAAGCATAATACCTTCCTTTCAAATAGTTGAATTGGTTCCGCATTCGCTTCTAATCGACAACAAAATTTTGTGTGTTTTTCAAAGTCTAGGCAACTTTCTTCCACGAAAGTGCCTTCAAGCTCCTTCGTGTTTCATGTGTTAATAATATGTTGCCTTTAAAAAAAAAAAGAGCCTTCAAGCTAGTACGCTCCTTTCTATTCAACACAACTTTTAGAATGTAACTTTTTTGGAAAGGTTCTAGAATGTAACTTTCTAAGAAAGCTTTGACAATTTTGGGATCCTTAACTAATCCTAACTTTTTTTTATTGTTGTGTTTCACCTGTTTCAAAAACAAAAACACATGATGATAGCATTCTATAACCAACAAGTAAATCGAAGAATCACAAAACCATCTATTATACAAATAATAAAACATCACTTGGACAACATACAACCACATTTAAGTGAACATACAACAACAATCATACAGCAACATTAATGCTATTAAAAAGGAAAAAACATGCTATTAAACCAAGAAAAAACAACAACAACAACCAAATGAAAAAAATCACAAAAATCGTGCAGCAAAAATTACAACAAAAAAAACGAGCAACAATCACAAAGAACTCAAATGTGCAGAATCTTAAACGTAAAGAAGCAGAAAAACCGTGCAGCAATAATGAAGAAACAGCAAAAATCATGAAAGAAAAACAAAAATAGTGCATCAATCGTGAAGAAACATCAAAAAATCATGCAACAATAGTAAAGAAATCATGAATCTATTTGGAGGATCGATTCCGAGATTCGAATGTGTAGAAGTCGTAAATCGAGTGTGAAGAATGTAGAAATCATGAATAGAGTGTGCAAGAATCATTACCTTTGGAGGAGAGCTCTTGAATCGTGAATTGATTTGGAGGAGATAGCAACTTCACGTGCAAACCTGTTTGGAGGAAAAAATGTGTGACTAGGGTTGTTTTTTGTAATTTGGTGTGTACTATTAAACCAAGGGGGTATAGTTGTCTTGTTTTTTTTGTCGAACGTGGACAACAACTGTTTTCCATATGAGCGAATAAGTCCATATTTGTACAAATAATCCCTAAGTAACACATTTTGGTTGCACGAATAAGCCGTTTAGCCCATTAAGCTCATTAAGGGCATGTTTGGTAGTGGCTTAATGAGCTTAATATGAGATATAGCTTATTCGCTCAGCTATATAGAGATGTTTATTAGTGGCTTAATGATAAATATAATGTCTTATTTGCTCAGCTTAGGGAGGGAAGCTTTCTCCAAACAGACATGATAATTCCACCTTTACCCTTCCCATTAAAATTCTCGCTCAGCTCTCATTTGAACCCTTTCACCCCCAAAACCCTTTCACTTCAGAAAACCTCAGAAGCTCTCACCACTGTTGTTGTTCTCGTCGTAGCTCTCACCGCCGCCTGCTGCTGTTGTTCTCGCTAGAGATCTCCTCGCCAGAGATCTCCACCGCCTGCTGTTGTTCTCGTCGGAGATCTCACCGCCGTCTGCTGATGTTCTCGTCAGAGATCTCATGTGTATTACCACCTCTGCTGCTGGAAAAGTTCTTGCCGGAGACGAGGACTGCTCGAACCAACGTCTCCACCTTCTCAATCGGTAAACCTAGCCCATCTCTCACCGTCGCCGTCCTGTTTCTCTCCGTTGACAGCCCATTCATCTTCTTCTTGTAACCCCTGTCGTGGATTGAAGACGTAAATCAAAAGGGGTGGCTTTTTTTGTTCTGAAAAATCAAAAATGGATGGTTTAAGGATTCAAAATCAGAGAAATCAACCATAGGTTTGAGGCAGAAAGATTGATTCAACAGGTTTTTGGTTTTTTTTTATGGGGCAGAAACTTGATAGCTCTGATGAAAAAAGAACATTTGCAGGTCTTCCTAAAATGCAAGCATCTAACCTACATCAAGCTCTTCAATGAAATCTAGGGTTTTTTTTTTTGTTGAGATTCAATCTTGTTAGATTTAACATGTTTTTGGTGTTCTTCAATCAATTGTTTGGGTTTGCTGGAAGAAGGTTTTGGTGTTCTTGAATGGTGTTTTTAATTGATTTTGGTTTGGTGTTCACTTATTGGAAAAGGGTTAAATTGTCATTTTTATTGTTCAGACAGTTTATTCGACATAACAAACAAACAACAATTTTATCTAATTCATACGGTCAACTTTATCTAAGCAGTAACTTTATCCATACAGGACTTAATAGAAAACCAACCAAACAGGCCCTAAATGACAAGTAAAAACCCCCTTAGTTATATTCACACATTCAATAAATCAACAAACTTTTATAAAATAAAAATTTTACGTTCTCTCTCCTCTAAAACAATTAAAAAATTAGTACATCTTCTCTCCTCCAAAACTTAATTTTGTAGATTTTTCTCCCACTTTCAATTAAGAAAATTTTTTCTCATGTTTTCTTGATTTTTGGAGAATATTTTGGGGAAATTGTGTAGGGTAAGAAAAAGGAAAATATTGTAAAATCTCCATTTTCTACATTTTGATGATTATGTTGGAGATGCTCTTACCATCTGAGAGTGTTAATGGATTTGAACTAGCAAATTGATTCTATAAACTGCCCTTGCATCTCAAAACCAATGGGTTCATATGACTCGAATCGAGACTACAATATATATATATATATATATATATGTTGAAGAATACCGTATCGGTAAGGATCGATTGGGCCTATCCGAATACAGTTTTTATGAAAATTGGCAGCCCAACTTCGGTAAGAGCATCTCTAATAGATTTTCCAAATTGGAGAATCAAAAGTCCAAATCTGAAAATAAAATTTATATTCAACTTCAAATGTTTTTCCATTTTGGATATTACAATATAACTTATATTATTAAAATATTCAATACATTTCATAAAATATTATATATCCCTCTTATACATTTAATTTCAAAATTCTCATTAATGGTATAAAAAAATAATTTCTCTTTCATAAGTAATCATTTTTTAAAAGTTTCTAAATTTGAAAATTTCACCATATCTCTTACACTTTCTCCATTTGGAGAAGGTTTTAAGAAATTTGTTGAAGCCAAAATCCTCATAATCTTCATTTTGAAGAATGTGTTGGAGATGTTCTTATGCGAACAGGACCGGTTATATACAAGCCATTTTTTTTAAAATTAAGTTTTTATATATCATATATAAGGTTTTTCAATATTTCTACAAAGTTTTCAAAAACAATTAAGTTTTTCAAGTTCCTTTTGACGTTTTTCAAATTTTTTAAGTGTTCCTGCTAAATATGAAAAATTGTAATTATAAAAACATCCATAACATTTTTGTGTAGCAATATTTTTAAAAAAATTAATATATATTTTAATCACCAATCAAATATTTTAAAACGTATTTCAATAAGATATTTCCTGAAAAAAAGATAAGAGAACTTTAATTTTGGTCTCCATCGTTAAGTGAAATCTTTGAAAATGGAACTTAAACTTTGATAACTCTAGAAATCGTCCATGTGATTCTCATTGTGCTCTGAAAATGATCCTCTGCCACTAACTCCATTCAATAATGTCCTTAAGTAAAGAGTATTTCTGTAACACCTTAGGCATATCCCATATCGACCGTGGACAGGAGTGATGTTGGGTTCATAAGTAAACATTGGTTTTCCTAAACACAACGCGTTTTTGGGCCACACGCAAGGCAGGTTCTTGGAACTCTTTGGTTAAGCGTGCTTGGGTGGGAGTAGTACCAGGATGGGTGACCCCCTGGTAAGTCCTCGCCAGGTCGCCAGAAACAAATCCGTGCGGCTTAGGTCAAAGCGGACAATATTGTGTCGTGGTAAGGCGGGGTGTTATAATTTATATCTTTTTACCTTTATTATTACCAATTTTTATTTTAGAACATTAAATAAAGTTAAATCACCACATCTCGTCAAAAAAATTAAGTTTTCCAAACTCCATTCGGCGTTTTTCAAATTTTGTAAGTGTTGTCGCTAAATATGAAAAATCGTGATTATAAAAACATCTGTAACATTTTTGTGTAACAATATTTTTAAAAAATTAATATATATTTTAATGACCCAAGAGATTTTAAAGAGTATTTCAATAAGATATTTCCTAAAAAAGATAAGAGTAAACTCTAATTTTGGTCCCTGGTTTAGTGAAATCTTTAAAAGTGAGACCTAAACTTTGATAGCTCTAGAAATTGTGCATGTGGTTTTCATTTAACTCTGAAAATGACCCCCCTGCCACTAACTCCATTATATAATATCCGTTAAGTAAATAATATTTCTGTCTTTTTACCTTTATATTACCAATTTTTATTTTGAAACATTAAATAAAGTTAAATCACCACATCTCTTCTTGACTCCCCTCCCCCCAATTTGTTTATAACGGAAAAATTCCACCACCGTCATCGTCGTCAATTCCCAACGACCATCCTTCTTCAGTGTTCCCGACCCTCCCCCTTCTGTGTTTCCGGTACCTGGCCCTTCCCTAGCTCCGGCTCCAGCCCTGGGACCGGTGGGCCATTCCACCTCTTCGACAAGATCAGGTTAAAACATTTCATACAAACCCTTGTACATTACGGCAGATACAACGAATTAGCAGACATTTTTGTAAACTTGACGTCATTAGCGACGTAGATGGGAACGTTAGTGTCGGAGGGTTATGTTTCAACAGTTGTGTTGCTCATACGATGAATCCATGGCTAAATTGACCACCGATCAGCTAAGTGACCAGAGCAGATAATATATATACTATCATTTGATACCGGAGTATCAAACTGAAGAAAGTATGTATAATTTCGTACGACGTTTCAGAAAGGTATAGTACGATACTTCGCGGTTGCCGCATAAAGTGGTGATGGAGGAGGCCGATAGGTTAGTTAAATTCGGGCAAGGGGAGGGATCGGTGTATTCGTTTCATCCATATATTTACATTGATGGGGTATCGATGGCGGAAGAAACGACCAAAAACTGGCGAATGGTTGTTGTTGTCCGAAACACAAAAGCAGAGTTATGCTGGTTATATGGTGGAATGCACAAAAGAGATGCTTCGGTCAATGGAGAAAGAAGTGACCATCGGGCGAACTGAGTTTGAGATCGGAGAATACATGGTTCGGCTCACAGTTGATATCATTTCTCGAACCGAATTCGATAGCAGCTACGAAAAAGGAAAGCATATATTCCATTTGTTAACAGTTCTACAACATATTGTTAATTTTTCTGTAGATTTCTTCCGAGTAAATACAACAAAGAGATCAAATCGTTGAAAATGGAAGTGGAGCATTTGTTGATGGAGATTATTCAAAGCCAAATGGATTGTGTGGAGATTGGGAGGAGTAGTTGTTATGGGAATGGATTCACTTTGAATTTGCATGTGATAGTGAAAGAACACAAGACCTTCTTTTTTGTTGTCCATGAAACCAATGCGCAGCATGCAGGGCCGGAACACAGACCTTCTAACCTCAGGGCCGAACCTAATCTCTTTATACAATAATACAAATGAATCACATAAACAAGTCTGTCACTACTAGAAAATTGAGTATTTTCAACGGAAAATGTCGTTGAAAATTTTCTATGAATTTCAAAGGGATTATTGACAAGACATAAATTTTCTATGAATTTTCAACGAAAATTTCCGTTGAAAATCTCTCACAAAATGCATTTTCAACCAAAAAAATTTTGACGAGATATTCCATTGAATTTTTTTTGTTAAAAATGCATATATGTTTGTGAGAGATTTTCAACGGAAATTCGTAGAAAAATTATGTTCTGTCAATAATCCTCTTAAATTCGTAGAAAAATTATGTTCTGTCAATAATCCTCTTAAATTCTTAGAAAATTTTCAACGACATTTTCCGTTGAAAATACTCAATTTTCTAGTAGTGTGTTTTACTTCGATGTAATAGATATATATTTTAAAAGACACAAAAAATATATTTCCAAAAGTATAACATACTAAAACTCTAAATTTTAGACAAAAAGTTGTGAAATCTTCAAGCATTGTTCGTTAAAGTGGAACTTGTCTATCTTTTGCGCTTTGAAATCTTGCACAATTTCCTTAAAAGCTACGCATGAGTTTCTGGTTCAATTCTTGGATATATGAAAAATGGTGGGGGAAGTGGACAATGATTCAATTACTACAACAAAATTAGTTTTATAGGATGCATAGATCGATTGTCTAATCATAAGAATACTTTATAGAACCAAAATTTAAAACGTTTTATCTAAAAACGTTACAATAGGTTTATAGGACATTTTAACAAGGATTTTAGGACACTTTTAACATAAAGTGTGTTATTAGGTATTTTATAGGACACTTTTGAAAAATGTTCTATAAACTAATTTTTTTATAGGACACTTGTGTTTATACGATATTTTTTCAAATAGTGTCACATAAAATAGTTAATACAACATTTTATTTTAAAAACATCCTAAAAACTTTGTAAAACACTTTAAAACGTCCTATAAAAAGTGTACTTTAAACCCATCATCTTATAGGAGACTTGTGTTTATATAACAATTTTTTTTTCAATATAGTATCGTATAAAATAGTTAATACGACATTTTTTATTTAAAAGAACGTCCTAAAAACTTGTTAAAAACATTATATAAACCTATTGTAACACTTCTACATGATATAACTCTGATTTTGTTTTAGTCGTATAGAGTATTCTTTTAGGACATTTCTATATACATTTTAGACATCCTATAAAATCAATTTTGTTGCAGTGAATCTTGATCTATTGTATTAATTATCAATTATAAACAATTAACAAACAATATCGATAAACAAAATCTAGTAAGGTTCAAATATTTAGATTCACAATCACTAAAATACTTAGCCTTAATTATACTACGCGGATCTAGAAAATTTATTAATTGGGGGCACACTTAAGAGTGTGAAACAAATTTTGAAACCAAACAACTCATCCTAACTGAGACGGAAAAAAAAGACTAAAAATCAGATACAAGAGAAAAACCAATAGCATAATTTGAATACAAGTAACAAACCCAAATAAAATAACAAATTTAATAACCTTAAATCATTAAATTACCATAAACAACAAAGTTTATGTATTTTAAAATGTCAAGTGCTTTTTACAAATGGAGAACTGTGAGTGAAGATGAGAGTGTGAGTATAAGGGTGTGAAACTGTGAATACAGTCTTGGAGACGAGGTGTGATTTAGTGAGTGGATGATGATATGGAGAGTTGGCAACACGAGTGGAGGATCTAGGGATTAGTTTTTATTAATTGGGGTCCTAAACAACAAATATTCAAATATTTCTAAGAGGTACATATTTTTTTAGCCTGCAAATCAGATTTAGTTGGGGGCAAGTGACCCCTATAGCCTTGCTTTAGATCCGCCCCTTTACCAAACCATATTTTTTCCTAAATAATCACAAACAAAAAGGAGTCCAAATAAAATAGTTATGTTCAACTTGGTGTCTTGGTGCTTGTGTGTGAACTGCAGGGGCCTAAGTAATAATTTAATGAAATTAACAGTATATATACACTCATTCCTACAAAGAAGTAAACCCCAAAGCCTCTTAAGGCTTCCGCCACTGGCACCATGGACCATCATGTTGCTATCGAAGAAGGAGGGTCGCTCGTCGGGAACTGAATGATGATAGCGATGGTGGAAATTGGAGGTGGGATTTGCCCAGGGGGAGGGGGTGTTGGGTGTTCAAGACTGAGGTGTGTAAGTTAAATGGTTAAACTTTATTTAATGTTTTAAAATAAAAATTGGTAATAAAGGTAAAAGACAAAAATAACCTTTACCTAACAGAAACTATTTAACGGAGTTAGTGATCAAAGATTTCACTAAACCACGGGGACCAAAATTAGAGTTTACTCAAAATAAAATCTTCAAACAAAAAAAAAATTGCGTTGAAAATTGATATTTGGAAACAACGTATTGGGACCGGTTTGGGAGACCGGTTTAATCGCGGTCCGGGACTGACTGGTTACCCTAGGACCGGTTACGACAAGGAAATCGAGGACCAGACCGATTTGGGTCCACTCGGTCTGGGGCCAATTTTTGCCACCTCTAATTATGAGTGGTACTGAAAGGTTGCTTCATTTTTTGCCATCTCTAGTTAGGTGGGTTTTTCAATATTAATGACGTTAAATTAATTTGTGCATATTAGAAGGACAACTCACTACAGCAAAACCAATTTATACGATGCCAAACAATATTAATTCTAGTAGTACGAAACAGTTGTATGTTATATTTAAATTGTTCAATAAGTTGATAGGACGATTTTGTTCACGTCTATAAGAAGTTTTTTAACCAAGACATTTTACAATATAGTATCCTAAGGGGGCGTTTGGTTCGCAGAATGGAATTGGATGGAATGGAATCTGTCAAAGGAATTTGACTTTGAAGGAATTGGAATTGGAATGTTGTCAGGTTTGACCAGCTGTTTGGTTGGCAGAATTGGAATGAAATCTGTTGAAAGAATTGGAATCTGTCTGTTTGGTTCACAGAATGTAGCTTTGAAATTGGAATGAAATTCCAGTAAATGACTAAAATACCCTTTTTATTAAATTTAATTTTTAAACTAAAATTAGTTTAATAAAATAATTATTAATTACTTCAATTTTTTTAACACTAAAAACAATTTGAGCTTTATTACAGCTAAAAACTGCAGAAAAAAACAAAAAACTACAGCAAGACAACATCTGTTAGGGCAAGACATATTTTAGTTGTTACAGGAGACGATGGAGGACCTAGCTGCTAGGGGTGAGGAAAAACCGAACCGAAACTGAAAAAAACCGAGAAGCCGAAAACCGAAAATTAAAAAAACCCCCGAAATACAGAACCGAAATCCAAAACCTGAAAATTGAAAAAAACCCCGAAAAAAATGAACCGAACCGAAATCGAAAAACCGAAAACTGAAAAAAAAAAAAAAAAAAAAAAAACCGAAAAAACCGAACCGAAAATCCAAGTGAAGAGGTGTCGGCTTCTTTTTTTAGAGATTAGGGTTATAGTTCTTTTTATGATGAGGGTATTTTAGGCATTAATAAAAGAACCAATTCAATTCCAATGAAATCCCATGGTTAAGGTAAGGAATCTCAAGTTGCCCCATTTTGGAATTTTTAGGAATTTACCTAATTCCAATTCTTGAAAATAATGAACCAAACAAGGAAATTGGAATCTGGTCAAAGGAATTCAGATTCCAATTCCACCAGATTTCATTCCATTCCGGCGAACCAAACGCCCCCTAATAGTTTTGTGTTGGATATTTTTTTAAATGCCTTATGAATACATTTTGACATGACGTTTGTGTTTTTAATTAAGATGTTCTTTTAACTAATGTCATATCAAGATACCAATAACATCCTTTATTTAAAAACTAGTGTATGCACCTATTAGTTCCGCTTCTTGCTCTAAAAATTAAGAAAGACTTGTCGGAAATCGCCAGTTGGCTTGGTCCGACCAAGAAAGGCATGCGTTGCATAAAATTTGTTAAAATATAGTATAAAAAAATTTGTCACGGTAGCGATACCACGGTAGCGATTTTCTTTTTTTCAAAAAATTTGTTAAAATATAGTATAAAAAACATAATTTGTTAAAATATAGTATAAAAAACATAATTTGTTAATTAACTAATAAAATACAATATAAACAATGAATGTTCTAAAAATATTTTAGAGATCAATTATTTTTATTTGTAGATTTTTTAACATGAAATTTATTTGGTTTCTTATCGCGGATAAACACTCCCATTAATTTAATCTTCATCATAATGTGTAGTAGTTTGTTCGTTGAAGGTTATAAATAAACACAAAATATATATATATATATAAAGCAAAATAGATGTCTTTTAAAAACATAGTTTGACAATGAGAAATTATCTAAAAGTATACGGATTTACATTTTTTAAATCCAATCATCCATATGTAAAATCGTAATTTTTTATTAGCCGACTTCTATATATCACCATTTGAGCCAACAATTTAAAATAAAAAAATGTTTTAACAACCCACCATTTTGTTTATCAATCCCTCGTAGTAATATTTAATGACCATTTTTGCTAAACATCTCTGAGAACAAACACACTACTTACATTAAAATTCTTAGTGTTCCAACTCCTAAAGAGATCTAATTCATGGCAAAAAAAAACCTATCATCACCAAGTAAAATCTTTCAATAAAAGAATTCATTGTTTATGCAACTTCTCTATGCAATTAAACAAAAGAACCAAAGGCTAGCAGCAAACTATATTAGTGTAATATATATATATATATATAGAAACACAATTAGGCCGCCAGTCCAGCACCAATACTTATACATTCACTCATGCTCCCTTACACGGTTACACCTATGTTTCGAATAATCAAAACAAAAAGAAACTATATAATTTCAAAACAAAGAAATGTCAATAAACATAAGACAAATGACAACAATACACAAACTTAACAACAAAGATAATACATCAAGGTTTATTATGCTTTAAAATGAAATCATTAGATCTCAAGAGAGGATTGAAAGAACACTTCTACGTATTTACCCCACTCACCCCTTTATATGTACGTCTACCTTGTTCAAGTTTCTCTCCTCTCACTCATGTGGGACAACATAAATACCACTAAAACAAAGCTATTTGGAAAAAAATCTAAATTCTAAAAAAATAGATAAATATAAATGAAGCCTTCTCATCGATTTCATACCGCTTCTTACATGTGTGTGTATATATATATATAGGGTTAGGTTCAAATGTGAACTCATTTTTTGTTGTAAACATGAGGACGAATCTCAGTCACACATCTTCGGTTATGGTGGACGCGATCACGGAGGATTGACGCGATTCATGGAAGGGTGGAGATTATTAAAGGAGGGGAACCAGATCAAAGCCGTCTTTATTGACCGGATAAGTTGCTGAGATTCGTCCTCACGTTCACAACCAAAAATGAGTTAACATTCGAACTTTCCTCTCTCTCTCTCTCTATATATATATATATATGTATATATAAGTACCAATGAAGCCTTCTCATCAATTTGAGACCTCTTCCTTTATATATATATATATATTGATGTAGGGGAGGGATCATACGAGAACACTGTCAATTTAAAGGAACAAAGGAACTCATTTGTGACCACATATGGTGTGGGTCCCACGTAATATTAAATCATTTATGATTTAATATTAAATCATAAATGATTTAATATTACGTGGGACCCACATCATATGTGATCCACAATTGTCTTTTTGTTCCTTTAAAAATGCAAAGTTCTCATTTGAACCTTCCTCTCTCTATTGATGTATATATATATATATATATATTGAAATCAATATATATATATATTGATGATTTCAATATATATATATATATTTATATATTGATTTCAATATATATATATATTGATGATTTCAATATATATATATATATATTTATATATTGATTTCAATATATATATATATAAAGGGAGGTTCAGGAAAAAACGCTAAAAAAATAGAAAACTGAATAACACTCTGGGAGACCGCCATCTGTTAACCTTCTCATCGATTTGAGACATCTTCCTTTATATATATATATATATACTGATTCTCGTCTTACTAAGTAATTTAAATTTTAGAAATAAAATTTAATTGGTAGCGTTCATTTAAATAAGTGGTGATTTATAAGCATTCTCGTCTTACTAGGTAAAAATAAATTCTTTAAATTTAGAAATATAATTTTATTGGTAGCGTTCATTAAAATAAGTGTTGATTTATAAACATTCTCGTCTTACTAATTAAGTCATTTTTTAAAATAATGTAAAAAATACTAAGATAAAATGTACTTAATCATTAAGCTTGGGTTTAAGCCATAATTAGACAAACACCATTTCACATATTTCTCAAACCCCAATCAACCCTTTATATACATGTCTTTGCTTGTTCAAGTTTTTATTCTCTCACCAATGAGGGACAACCTAAATAACATAACACAAAGTTATTTAAAAAAATTCTAAATTCTAAAAAATTAGATAAAAATAAGTGTTGATTTATAAGCATTCACGTCTTACTAAGTAAAAATAAATTCTTTAAATTTAGAAATATAATTTTATTGGTAGCGTTCATTAAAATAAGTGTTGATTTATAAACATTCCCGTCTTACTAATTAAGTCATTTTTTAAAATAATGTAAAAAATACTAAGATAAAATAAACTTAATCATTAAACTTGGGTTTAAGCCATAATTAGGCAAACACCATTTCACATATTTCTCAAACCCCAATCAACCCTTTATATACATGTCTTTGTTTGTTCAAGTTTTTATTCTCTCACCAATGTGGGACAACCTAAATAACATAACACAAAGTTATTTAAAAAAAATTCTAAATTCTAAAAAATTAGATAAATACCAATGAGACCTTCTCATCGATTTGAGACATCTTTCTTTATATATATATATATATATATATATATATATATATATTGATTAAAATAAGTGTTGATTTATAAACTTTCTCGTCTTACTAATTAAGTCATTTTTTAAAATAATGTAAAAAATACTAAGATAAAATAAACTTAATCATTAAGGTTGGGTTTAAGCCATAATTAGGCAAACACCATTTCACATATTTCTCAAACCTCAATCAACCCTTTATATACATGTCTTTGCTTGTTCAAGTTTTTATTCTCTCACCAACGTGGGACAACCTAAATAACATAACACAAAGTTATTTAAAAGAAATTCTAAATTCTAAAAAATTAGATAAATACCAATGAAACCTTCTCATCGATTTGAGACATCTTCCATTATATATATATATATATATATTGATTGTTCTAAAACACGTGTTAGAATACCCAAAATCTTCCTATTTATATATTGTAACACATTTACATATGACGTATGACCTACAATTGTTTGGTTATATAAATGAGTCTATTACGACATTTCGATATATTTAGCGTCCTATGAAACTGATTTTGTTGTATTGACTTGTGAAGTGGACCGGTGCGTTTTTCAAAAGGGGGATTCAGATTTGGTTTAGGCATTTTACGAACAGGTGGTGGATCAATATAGCTCCTAATAACAGGGATTCAAAAGTGTTACATTCTGGAAAGACAAAAAAGATAGCCAAAAGTGTGGCCGGCTGATGAAGGGTGTGAAAAGGAGTTTGAGGGCTGATGCTACCGTGAAATGGAGTTCATGCAAGATTGATGTGAAGTGCAATGTTGCTAGATTGTGCAAGTGCGACTGTGTGAGCATGTTGCTGTGATGCTTGAGATGAAACAGAGAGAAGAAAACAAGATCCCTCCAGACTGCCAGCACTAAAGCCGACGAGCATAGGATAGCAATGAAATTTGAACTAGGCTCTTTTCCCAAATGTCGGAGTGTGTTTTAGGGAGAGAGAGTTGCTAAGTTATTTATCGAATAAATATTCTATTCAAGATTTTCTCCATTATCAGACCAACAATCATGGAATCAACTTTATTGTTATGTGGGATCATCTAACTGAGTTTTAAATCACCACAGTTTATTTGGTTGAAAGGCTGAGTTTTTAAGAATCAGAGAGCATATTTTCATCGTCCAGACTTTGATTCATCGTCCCCTTTTTCCCTCCAAAGAAGGAATCAACAAGTTTTTGTTTCATGAAAATTAGATGGTTTGTTAACAGGCAAGAGGTAACACAGATTAAAAGTTTAAAGCACCAAATTAAGTATTCTCGATTCTTCAGAAACTTGGGTTCCCAACCAAGTTAATGGTTCTCAAAGTTGAAAACACGGTTGGGTTATATTGTATTAGGAATAGATTTTATTCTACATTATTTAGAGAAGTTGTGTTAGATTAGCTATAATATCTTTCTTGATGAGTTCCTATTCGATTGTATCGCCTCCTTGTATATATTCTAGGGTATAATTCAATAATAAGGACACAACTTTCCTAATCTTGTCATTATGTGATATGAAATACTTGATCTGATCATGGAACCAACGCCGCAGCCCGCATGTAAGCTCTAACGACACTTTCAATTACATTTCTTAATTTAGCATAATGATTTCATGAACCCAATATTTTGTGGTTTCAGATGCAGTACTTATAAATTCAAGATTTTCAACTTCCAAATGTCAATCCTAACAAGGAAAAAGTTAAGCCTTGAAATACTTGACAAACATTCAAGGCATATAAGTTCAGCGATCACCTGAATTATGAAAACATGCAGGAAAAAGAGTTCACAAAGATAAATTAGTAAAGAAAGAAAAAAAAGGGCGTTATACGATACCATGGTGGTCACCACCAGCACGAATTGAGGTGGTGTCTACTTCTAAGGACATAATTAGTATTTTATTTCCATTTTCTTCATTGATGAGCTTAATAGTTTGCCTCAACCTTATGCGATCCTAACCGGTCAAAAGCCTAATTAATGGCATATACCAATGGATTTCGTTTATATGGTTAACCACTTTCAGGAACTGATGATCTTGGATCCAAAACCGCTCATTAACCTGTATCTAATTAATTACTAGAACATATTTAATCTCTGCCCGCATATAGTTATGGATTTAACCTATTCTCAAACGAATTTGAAGATTAATGATATGTCTTAATTACCTCGAAGACCAAATATTCCTCCTTATTTATTCCATTATATTCTTAATTGGACCAAATTGTTGTGCATTTCAAAATTTATGAAGTAATTAACGTTTTAATATTTCAGTTGGGGGTAAATTTATCATCCTTATTGTTCCGGTATCTATTCGTCAAAGTATACAACAAGAGATCATGTTAAATCATCACTTCATTTGGATAACAATTGATTATTACTTAATTATGTGCATCCTTGTTGGAAATCTGAGTGTCGTGAGTCCCAAATGTTGCCATCGTTGAAATGCATGAACCTATTTGTCAGGTTAATCCAGTATGTGTTGAATTTCAAATAAGAGGTTATGGTTTTCATGTATTTCAGTGTTAGCAAAAACTCGAGTCATGTGCTTTCATGTATTTCAGTGTTAGCAAAAACTCGAGTCATGTGCTTGCAATAATAACAATTTCAATGTTTGCAGTTCTACATTTGAATGGGCTTGAGATACCAAATCTTGTATCTTCCGTATACTATTTCCCAAGTTTCATTTTTAAGCTCTTTCATTTAAGTTATAACATTAATTAATAGTACTGATCATAATAACTAGGATCATAACAAAAACTAGATGATCAAATCACACTAACCTCCAAATATAGAGCAGTGGAATATTTACATGTACATATTGAGGATGACAAAAAAAGAACTTACTGTGGTACTCTAGGTCTAATGTGCTGAATGTCAAAGTCGATTTTACTTTCAAAATAATCGCTAAAAGTAAAAGAAACTCCATAAAACTTATTCATGAACAATACAAATAACTAGATTACCTTCAACCGCACGTACATATATGTGAATCAAAAGAGTATGATAGAAATTGAGATGCTACTTCCGTGGTTTACTTTTATGCCATAAGAGAAAACATTATAAATCAGTTCATGTAAAAGAAATGTTGTATGGCCCATGGAAATCACTTGCCATCAGTTGAGAAATTATTTTGCATTGTAAGCTGTGTACATCAGAAAATATTTTCCATGATGATTAATCCAATGACTAAATCCCAAGTTCCTAAATATTCTTTATTAACAAAATTTAGCTGAAACTTGATCTTTTTTGCCTTATTGAAATCACCAAAACTTGATTCCATGTGAAAAATGTAGGCAGTATTTGTATTTAACAACAGAGGTAACCGATTGACCAGAATGCTTCAGCAATTAGATTATGCCTTCACCTACCCCCAGCCCTACCCCTGATTTAGCATAGAGTACAGATTCAGATTCTAATTTGCTGCTAATTCTATTGCATTTTCGGGGTCCAGCACCAGCATAGATATATGTTTCATTAAATTGATGGGTGAGACTAGTGCAGCAGAAGATGAACCTCAAGTGAAAAGGACAATGTAAATAACTGTTAATTTAACGACGTATGGGTGCAACTACAAACTATTAATGTGCTTAGTTGGCAAAGGGAGATATCAAGTTTGCTCAAATACACAACAGGTTCAAGTTCGAATCCTGCCGGAAGACGGGCTTGAACCCCTCCGCTAGCCTCGGCCTCTGAGTAAGCTTTGAAATGCCTCCTTTCATGTGGTTCCTAGGGGGCAGGTTCCTTGTGATCACAAAAGTTATATTTAAAATGTTAAAACTTTGTTACCGATCTACAAGCACTACTAACGGAAAGTCTTTTGCCTACAAACTTTTTCCTGAGAAATCAGTCGCAAAAGGGTGACGCCTCACAAAAGTTGGTGGGTAAATTGTTAGTGGTAATTCGAATCAGTGACAAATTACCCAGGGATTCTCTGGATGATCCGTTGGTATTTTCTCAAAAAATTCGAATTTTACTGAACATTAGTATTTTTCGAGTTATCCGTGAGTAATCACCCAGGGAAATTTCTCTGGATAACTTTTGTGGTAAAAGTCATTTATTTTGTAGTGAAGTATTTGCAATAAAGTAAAGGGTTAAACAAATAGTTTAACTTAAAGGGGATCGATTTAAACATGTTCATTCCCTTTAAATTGAGCGCTCGAACAAGCTATCATGACATAGTCCAGCCAAATTGAGTTGAAACTTAGCGAACTTCACTAAAAAATTTACCATTTACACATCACTAATATACTAAATAACCACAGCATTCAGCCATTAGATCATGCATTACAAAATCTTTGCAAATTGATTTTTTTCAAATCAGTTGGTTCTTTACAAGTTAAAAATCGTTATGGATTTTAAGCTTTTATTGAAAAGATCGGATCGATAACTACATCAATTTATTTAGCATGAATCTAAATTGAAAGATCTTGGTTGTAAATCAGTGAGGAAATACATATCAATTTGAAATATGATTGGTAAAAGGTTTGACATCAAACAATCAATATGTATCTATGTAACAAGGGAGTGCGTACCAGTTTGCAAGAAATGATGATAGAATCAAAATTAATAAAGGGAGCAACTCGATGCAGAAGATCAGGGATCCCCCTTTCCCCTCGATCATGTCCCCAAACACAAACTGATACAAATGCACATATCTCCTATCAATGATTCATTGGTGAAAAGCGTCAAAACATTTTAAGCGCATATAGTTGCACATCACAAAGTAGAAGAACTATAGTTATACATCCTAGGAGTATTAATTATTAATTAGAGCAGTTAAAATTCTAAAAAATTGAGTTAGAAATGACAGAATGAATATCAACTACTATGAATCAACCAAACTGCTTAAAAATACAAATACTTGAGTCCTCATTTGACATTCATGTGCTCTATAGTCACATTTTAAATCAAAAGTCACACAGAAATACACATCAACCATGTTCCTAATTAAATGGTGTCAAGTCCACAAATCTATGTACATCAACCATGTTCCTAATAGATCTTTGATGTGTTTTGCTGTCTTTGTTTCCACGTTATCATTCTATATATATATATATATATATATATGTTCATGTTCATGTCATTTTATATATTTATCTATAACCGAAATCTTTAATTTATGCTGATGTTTTAATAATAAAACTGATTTATCGTACTTCTAAACCTCAGAAGTACACTTGTATTTTCTAGAAATATAAAAACACTTCCTACAGATTTCATATTAATTAGATTCATCAAATAGCTTCTAGTATCTCAAATTAGAAGTTTCGAATCTGCAAAATACTTGGTATGAATTTCAAAATGATAAAAAAAATACACCGAAGGTAAAAGATAAACTTGTTTTTGGATAGATCAAATTGCAACAACATTAGATCCTAGGAGATCTAGTCAACCAAATTAAGAAACAAAAATTAAAAGGACAACAGAACCGACATCTAGAAAAAGCAAACAGAAAAGAGATCGATACAGCCAGTTTCTCTCTTTGGAATTACTTAGACAAGGAAAGGAGTTAATTAATTGGCTTTGAAGACGAACCCGAGCACGAAGGATTATGGTCAGAAGCAAAGGGATTAGTGGTCAAGTTATCCCCTTGACCAAAGCCCAAACCGTAACCCCAGTCAGGGAACCATTCAGCACTTGCTATTGTCTCATCCAAAGATCCAGGGTTCTCTGCCACTGGTACATATCCATCTGCAGCTACTCCTCCTTCCACCATATGGTTATTTGTGCTACTACCATCCACATCTGCTTGTGGTTGGGCTAGGTGCGGCTGTGGCTGTGCTGCTGCTGCTGGTGGTGGCGGTGGTGCTGGTGCTGGTGCCCCTCTCTTGAGAAACTCAAGCCTTTCATCCATTTCTGAGACGTAACGATCAATCAGAAACACCATGTCCTTCAAATCCCCCAGGGGCAAGTTAGCCAGAGATGCTTCTCCATTCAAGCATTGTGAGATCAAAATGTCAATCTTCTTCTCCTGGTTCTCCTTTATGTGCTTGTCGAGGTGCTCCTTTGCCTTGCCAATCCTTCTCTTGATGTAGCTATCCTGGTTCACCATCTTCTTGCTCTGCTCCACCTCAGGAACCAGCATGAACTGATCTAGCACATATTGAGCAACGAGGTTGCTGGGCCACACCTCAACTTCATTCTCGTATTCGCTATAAATGATAGCACATGCATCAACGCCACATAAAGTGCATAGCTCGCTCAATTTTTTTTTCACACTTGCTCTCCTTTTCATGAAGGAGGTTCTCCTTGAATTATCATCGGCTATGTATTCAAGCTTCACTTTAGTCCTCGGCATTTTGCAAGGCCAAAAAAGTACTTCAATGATAGAAATGTGAAAGCTTGTGTGTGTGTGGCTTTCTTGGTTCCAAACCAGCATTCCGTATATATACAAAAATTGTACTTTAACAATATGACCCGTTATGGTAGTCATTAAATTAAAAAGATCTTTTCCAAAATATAATAATGACAATATTAATTGTAAGATTATCTCAAAGAAACTAAGATTGTTGTTTTATTAATAAATAAAAAAAGCATTCTCCTTGTGATGGAAATAATTTATTTTTAAATTCCGTTATTATTTATGTGTATTCGTTAGGTTTTCGTTGATGCTCGGATATTACAAAAGTCTTATCCTCGCTTTTTGCAATTGTAAAATACTGGTTGTGCTAATGAGTAAAATTTTAGGCATCGTTTAAGATTTTGTGCCATCTATAGAGCCGATGCCAATTGAAAATAAATAAAATTTGTCTGATCTATACAAATTTACGATTGGTAGGGACAGTTTTGGACTGAAAATTCGAACCGAACGGATCCTAGATCCCTTACAGAGGTGGTCTAAATGTATATGTACCAGATTCTTTGAAGAAGAAAAAAAAAAGACAATGCTAATAAACATCTTTTACTTTTTCATATTTCCTATTAACTTTTTAATGGAGGTTATTTAATTTAACCAATTACTATGTTTTAAGAGAATTAATTCTATTATCTGTATACTATATATAGTCAAATTGGTTAATACTTTTTCCTTTTTAAGGTCAAGGATCAGATTTGAACCTATTTATTCTATCATGTCATGCAGCTCCCTGGTTTAAAAGTAAAGTTAACACCTAAAAAAAGTTTAGCAAAAGCATGTTTTGTCCAGATTTTTGGTGGAGCATATAATATTTAGATTTTTTAAATATTAATCTTGCTTTAAATACAATATTATTTTGAAATATTTTGTGAAGCCATGTACCTTAATTTTTTCTGTATTAAGAACCAATGAGTGTTTCTCTAAAATGGAAAAAATAAGAATTTCAAGTCAATATTCTACTACAACAGTTTTTTCTATAGTTATTTTTAAAATGAAAAAAGTAGGAGAGAGTTTTTTATCTAAATATGGAAAACGCCTCAAAAATAATTGTAATGTGAGAGAAATATTTTTTGATATATTTCTATTTTGAAGAAATTTTGAAAAATCTGTTGAATACAGTATATTAATTAATTGAGTGTTAATAAATCATCGACTACACACAGACACACACATATAAATATATATATATATATATATATATATATCATAAATTTAATTTAATTAAATATTTCAAATTGATTCAAAAAGATGGATCATGAGTTGGAATGAGGTTGGAGAATAGGCTTTCTGCAATAAATGTATAGATTTAGCATTTACATTCCCCCAAAGTTATTCTAATAAATTTGAGTCGCAATGGTATATACAACTTCCAACACTAAAAATTAGTTTATAAAATAATAATTTTTTTTAAAAGTGTTACAATAAGTTGATAGCATGTTAATTTTTATAACGTTCTACAAAGTTTTCTAAAACACTTACGTAAAAAAGTTGTATATATTAACATTTTTATAGGACACTTTTAAGAACTCTCCTATTAATACATTTTTTTATTGGGCGCTTGTTCTTTTAGATATTTTTTTTTCCCAAATAACATCATATAAAAAAGTCTAATAAGATATTGTCTTTTAAAAGTGTTCAAAAAACTTGTTAGAGTGTCCAAAAGCTCTAAATCAATTAATCAATTATCATAACACTTTTATGTAGGATGCCTAATTATTTGGTCATATAAACTTAAATTTAATACACTACTAATGAAGACTTTACCGACATAAATTTTCATCGAAAATTCGTCGCTAAAGGATTACCGACTAATATTTTTGTTCGAAAATTTGTCTGTAGCCTTTCTAATAGAAAGTTTCTACATGCTATCTGGGAAGGGATTAAATACTCGGTAATCCGTTGGTGATTACCTAGGGATTACCGGATGGAACCTTTTAACATTTATTTGTTTCCTAACCAAAACCTATTTTTGTCCTTAAGTACTTGATAAGCCATTGGTGAATACCTAGAGACTACTACGGAACAACCAAAACAAATATTTGTTTTTCTTATATATATACTCAGTTAACCGCCGGTATTTACTTAGACTTGCCAACGAAACTGACAACTTTACTTTCAGATAATGTCATTACTATTGGTGTTCTGTGAGTGATCCGTCGATAATCATCCAAAAAAAAATTCCTAGGTAGTTTTTGTCGGTAAAAGTCATTTCTTTTACAGTGATAAAACAGTTTGTTATGATATTTAGATGTATCTGACATCTTATAAATTAAATCAATTTTGTTATAGTGCAAAAATGTGCAATTAATTAATGTGTACCACATGAATGGTAGAAAACTACACTGGCATCAATTATAAGTTCACTACAACAAAATCAGGTTTATAGCACCTCAAAAATATTTAAATGTATTGTCTCAATAGACCAATTTATATGACTTAAATTTATAGGATCAAACAACAAAATATCTTATCTAAAACTATTACAATAAGTTTATAGTGTGTTAATAAGTTTTTATGACACATTTGAAGTAAGTGTCGTATTAACTATTTTATAGGACATTTTAATTTTGAAAAAGTGTCCTATGAACACATGTTTTATATAATATTTTTGAAAAATGTCCTATGAACATATCTTTTTACTGGACATTTGTTTTTATATGACATTTTTTCAAATAGTGTCATAAAAAAATTAATAGGATACTTTTTTTCTAGAAATGTACCAAAAAGTTGGTTAAAACACCCAAGAACATTCTACGAACTTATTGTAACCTTTTTTATATAAGACGGTTTGTTTAGTCCTATAAACTAAGCCCTATAAAAATAGTCTACCATGAAACTTTAATATTTTTGTCGTTCTATAAACCCAAAATTCAGCAATAAGCGTTTTAGTTGCTTATATATAGAGGGAAGTTCATACGAGAATGGTTCGTATTTAAGAAAATAAAAGGATAATTTTGGGCCAATCATTTATTTGAATAATGCGTTAAATAAACTTGCTAAAAATTGCCCAAAAGGGTATATGTGTCATTTGTTGTATGCAGATTATATATGACAATTCAGTTATTTCTATGATAAATTTAATTAAAGCATGATTATTTTTCTCATTTACTTATTACTTATTGTTTACATTTAAAATAAGTCTGAGTTAGTTTTTCATGTAAAATATCTATTTTTATTGAAATAGTTTATTTACAGTTTCGTCAAAAATTCATATTGGTATCCACAATTAATCGACGTTTTTTCCAAAAAAAAATGTTTTTCAACAATGTATATATATGTGATATTGATTATAGTGTAAAGAAATATAAGTTATCTACGATATGACATTTGATATGTGTAAATTACGAATTATGTTTTGAAATAAATGCAATCTTATACATTTTAAATGTGTTTTGCTAAAAATCACATGTGATTCTGTTTAATTATTTTTCCTTTTCAATATTCAAATCACTTTCGATTAGGAAAATATTTAAAAAATAGTAATTGTGAATCATATGTGATTTTGACAAAAATTGAAATTTTTAATATATTACTTTAATTAAAAAACGAGTTCTTTAAATAAAAATTAAATATGTTCATTTCGAATGCATTAAATATAAAATGTTTTCTTAAATAAAAAATTATATTATGTTAAAATAATAAATATGGTAAAAGTAAAATATTCTGTATATACTTTAAATAGTTTTATATGACTAAATTACTTTTATGTTCTTAATTATTTATTTTAAAAATTAATTGTTTAAGATAATATTTAATGAAATGGATGGTCGATCAATATTCATTCTTTTATTTTCTTAAATATGTATCATTCTTATATGAACCCGACTTTATATACATATATATATTAGAAGGGTACTTGCGCAATGCAGCGAGATACTGATATGCGTTGATTATTCAACACATTAGTACCCTTTTGTAATGTCTTTTAGATAGTTATTTTACACTTCATCCCAACTTTGAGTCTTTTATTATATTATTTTATCATTTATTAAGTCATGAAGTTAAGTTGGATGAATTTCCTGTTTTAGGTACTTTATGTTAATATTAGTTAAAAACTGCAGATTTCTGAAGCATTGCTGGAGCATTGGCCTGCAGATGGTAGCAGCTGAATGAACGAGCTTACTGGATAAGCAAACTTGGGCAACAAGATTTATCAAAGATTTTCAGATTTTTTTTTTGAACAATTATATATTTTTATTAATATTGTAATAATTAAATAGGGTAGGAAGCTTCCTATCAAGACAACTTGGGGAGCAAGTTGTGCTTGGTTGGCTTTTTGTTGACTTTTATGGTCTCCCTTGTAATGACCAATCTACCCTCCTTTGTTAGTATAAATAGATAGCTTAGTAATTGTAATAGATACACCACCATCTAGAGAATTGACAACTCTCTAGATGGATTCTCTCTCTAATCTAGTAAATCTTTGAAGTTGTTTCTTGTCTTTACAATGTGTAGCTAAATTTATTAGCTTGGGTGTGAGATAAAAATGTAATATTCTAAACTAAATAATGGTGGATGTTTGTTAGCAAAAATATATTTCATTATTTCATTCAAGTTTTATAAATCTAAATGCACTTCTTGACGGGTTGATCACTTTGAAAGTGTTTAAGTGTCGTGGACTCAGGAATGAGCCACGATATGCACGTCAGCTCGAATGACATAGGAAGTAGATTTGGAAGAGTTGCTTTCTATATTTTTCTAACTGATTATTCTCGACGAGTTGGTTGCTTTTCAAAGTGTAAAGTGTGGTGGACTCAGGAATGAGCCACTATGACACACCCAGCTTGGATGATATGGGAATCTGCTCGGAAGAGCGATTTTTAGACAAAGAAATTTGCTAGTCCATACACCTTGAGGAAACTGTCTGTTACAATCACTGGTCCGGATGCTACATAGGAATATGGGCTGAAAGCTAAATACTAGTAACAATGGTTAAGTCCGGAAGGAATACCCTCAAGATGGATGGTGGAATTTATTATTGCTAAATTGTTCACTAGAATTTATGTTTAGGTCTCACCTGGAAATCTTACACCCATGCTACCTGTTTTATTCTGTTATTATAAACCGTGAATTCACAACAAATCAAACTTTTCCAATTCGCCATCTAAAGTTAGTTTCTCATCTCGAGATCTTGCAACTTAAGATACCTATCCCTGTGGAACGATACTTGGTACTTACCATTTTATTACTTGAAAGGCGATAGTAGGGTCAAAAGTATACTTGCTTTTGATCTTATTTGTTACATATCTAAGGTATATAAAATCTCCTGTCAAGTTTTTGGCGCCGTTGCCGGGGATAGGCCTAAATCTGTAGTTGTTTAGAAATTGAGTCTTGTCAAACTAATTTTTCTACCATCTTGTTTCTTGTCATACGTTTCCATGTGTGTACAAGTAACAAGTTTTTAAGTTTATCTTTCTATAAATATGGATTCAATGGGGAAATCATTTGGGCCGTATGATTTGGTTTTCTGTGACCGTTGTGGCGAAAATCATCTCCCATATACTTATCCTTCGAACCCCGAATCCCTCTACTTCACGGGAAATAGTAATTTGGATACCTCATACTTAAATTTTTTCACTCAATCATGGGAGGAGCATCCAAATTTGTTTTTAAGTAGTCAAGATCATGGCACACTCACATCAACACCACCTCCGTACCAAGATTGGAGCAACACTTATCCAAATACTTTTGACCAATCTTGGGAAGAACAAGTTGATTTTTCTAGGAGTTTTCAAAGGGATGACGTTAACAACTCATTTGTATCCCCTACACTTATAGAACTAATCGAAACTCTTGGAACTATGATGAATGACCATTTTCAAAGTATGAATGACCACTTTCAAAGTATGCAAATCATACATAATGACATGCAAATCCAACATAATGATACAATGACATCTCTTAACAACATCACAACTTGTGTTAAAGAGATGATTAGACAAACCCAACTTCCTTTACCAAGTAATATTGAAAATTCTAATGATGATGGTAAGGATGAGGGTAAGGTCAATACTTTGGAAGATAGTCAAGAAATAGAGAGTTTTGAGAAAGAACCCGAGCATTTGAGCAACCCCTCTTCACTTCAAAATAGTGAAGAGGTGCAACAAAATGTCAATATTGTCATTACCCCATGCTTTGAATATGTGCAGGAAGAACAAATTATTGATAAAGATACCACAACATTCCTGCAACAAAGTTTTGTCTTTATCGATACATCTCACTTTTAAGTTTCATTTTAATTTTTGTCTTTATCGATGTTCTAATGGTTTTATGTGGTTTTAAGAAAACTATTTTAATGTTTCATTTAAAAGTTCTTTTTTATGTAATTTCTCTAATTAAATTTTTTTATCATAATTAAATTTAGGTTTAAGTATTCTGTTAGAACTCAATGATTATCTTAATTATATTTTAGATTTTTTATATTTAAAATTAGATGTTTATCTTGTAATTGATCATACTTATCTGTAGTTAGTTACACGGATTCAGAATTGAAGCTTTAATAAGTTGTACTTACGTATAATTTATTTGTAATCTTGAAAATTAAGTAATTAATATTAAATATCAGTACCTAAGGCTTAAAAAGTTGTTTTTAAGAATTTTTGGCCAAATGCTTTATAATATAGTATAGATATATATATATATATATATATATATAGAGAGAGAGAGAGAGAGAGAGTGTCGAGTTCATATGAGAAAAATAATAATAGAATAATTCTAGGTCAATCGTTTGATTATATAACTAATACATTAAATAAAATCTTTTAAAATCGACCAAAAGGGCATGTGTGTCATTTGTTGTATACAAGTTATATATGAAAAATCATTTATCTCTATAAAGATATTTAATAAATTAAATTAAGGTATTTATTCATATTTTTTTACAATTTTCATGATTTAAGCATGATTAATTTATTTATTTTTACAACATTTAAAATAAGTGTGCTTTAGTTTCCATTTAAAATATTTATTTATTTTTGAAATAGTTTATTTAAGATTTTTTACAATTTTTGTCAAAAATCACATATAATATACGCAATTAATCGACGAATTTTTTTACAGTTTTGTTGCACATTATATGTAACTCTGTTTTACTCCACATTACATGTAATTTTTTACAGTTTTGCTACACATCAAATCTATTTTTCTTTTCATTATTTTTCTTTTTTAATGTTTTATTTGAATAATTATTTTTCAAATTTTAAAGCACGTATGATTAGGAAAATATTTTAAAAAAATTATTTAAAAAATTATAATTTTTTAAAATACTGATTTAAATAAAAAGATGAATTCTTTAAATGAAAATTAAATACACTTATTTTAAATACATAAATAAAAATATTTTTTAAATAAAAAATTAAATCATACTAAAATCACAAATATAGTAAAAGTAGAATATTAAATAAATATTTTAAACAACTTTTATATAACTAAATTACTTTTACGTTTATTTCACAATTCTATAATTGCAATTTCTAATTATATTTTTTTGTATAGAATATAAAGTTCGTTTTTCCAAGGCTATGGCATGCCGTCAAAGGGGTAGTGGACCTAGTGGTAGAGGTAGAGATAGCCCAGCGGAGGTAGGGGCAGCAGTAGCTCTAGATAGGGATGTTAAAAAAAGGGAAAACCGAGAAACTGAGCCGAACCATTTGATCCGAAACCGTAAAAATCGATAACCGTAAAATCCAAATTTCAAAAAACCGAAAAAACCGGATATTCAAGGATCGGTTTTGGTTTTGAGTTTAAGGTAACCACGGGTATCCGAACCGAACTGGATATAATGTATATATAGTATTTAATATTAAATATTTATATTATTATTTATATGTATTAACCCAAAGTTAAATGAGTGAAGTGTTTTACATTTTGGTGTCAAAAATTATGTTGGAAGATTAAATTTGATGGTATAAAGTTGTAAAAGAGTCGACGTTAACCGAAAAATGGATGTTTTTAAACAATTAAACTTATTTTAATTTGTAGCACTTGCATTAGTTTTATTTATTTGTTTTGTAATTGTTTTAGATATCATATGTTGCTACTATTTTTATATTGTAAATGATATTTTTTTTATAATTTCAGGTAACCGTGAACCGAATCGTCGGTAACCGTCTTATTTCGGTTCGGTTCGGTTCAACCCACGGTTCGATTTCGGTTTGGGTAGTCAGGTATCCGCCTCTTGCAGTTCTATTCACATTTTCCTTACTAACCGAACTGAACCGAACCGTGAACACCCCTAACTCTAGATGGCATAGCGATCTGCACACTGATGAATGAGGAATTTTTGGATGGTTCCACCCTAATCATTGACCATGATGATGAGAGGCCTTAGGTGGATATCCCACATTTGAGTGTTTCAGGGTTGCGGATATTATTTGGTTTGTATAGTTTGTAGGTTATAGTTGGTTTGCATTTGAACATCCCTTTATAGGGGCGGATTTAAATGAGAACTCAATTTTGGTTGTGAATGTGAGGACAAGTGAGAGCGCGACAAGTGTCATATTCAGACCAAATAATTAAAGAAATATTCAGACCGAATAAATACTATATTCAGTCTGAATATTAATTTGATTATTCAACCTGAATAATCTACATTCAGACACATATCGGACTCTCATTTTTCCTCACGTTCACAACCAAATTTGAGTTCGCATTTGAAATTTCCTCTCCCTATATATATATATATATATATATATATAGGAAGGATCAAATGAGAACTTTGTAAATCTAAAGGAATAAAGGAACACTTTACGGATCACATATGATGTGGGCCCCATATAATATTAAATCATTTCTGATTTAATATTAAATCAGAAATGATTTAATATTATGTGTGACCCACATCATATGTGGTCCACAAAGTGTTCCTTTATTCCTTTAAAACTTGATCCCTCCCCTATATATATATATATATATAGGATCAAACAAAAACAATATTCATTTAAAAGAACACGAGAACGAACAAATCATATGTGATTTTACACTAACATCACTGTTAGGTCCAATACAACAAGATCAAAAGAGGAATCATAGGGAAATCATCGAGTCGTATGTTTTATAGATGAAAAACTTAAAGAATTACAAACGAATAAGTAAATTAAACGACTCTCATTAACGAATACTCTATCCTAGACTCCTTTATATACTAGGTGTCTAATACATGTAAGCCCAAGCCCATAAGAAATTAAATATAATATGGAAAGTTACAATTAATTCATTCCTTCTTTATAAAACTTTCTAAATTTAGGACTTTTAGTCCTAACAATCACGTACAAAATCACATGTAATTCAGCCGCTCTTTTCCCCGCGACCTGTAGACGCAGCCACAAGTCGCATGGACACTTTTTTGACCTTTAATGAAAAATCATATGTGATTTTGCACGTGATTTACCCGTTCTCGTGTTCTTTTAAATAGATATCATTCTCGTTTCATTCTTCATCTCTCTCTCACTACAAAAAAAAAGAGGGCCATTTCCGACAGCCATTTCCGTCGGAAAAGGTCCGATCCGTCGGAAATCCGTCGAAAAGTATCCGTCGGAAAAAACCTCTCGTCATAAAAGCCTATTCCGACGGATTTCCGACGGATATTTCCGACGGATTTCCGACAGATACCTTTTCCGCCAGATTTCATTACCGACGGATTTCTAACGGATTTTAATAAAATACTAAATTGGTTTCCGATGGATGATCCGTCGGAAATGGGGTTTTTTTCAAAAAAAAATCATAATTTTTTACTATATTATCTTGTTCATTACTACAGGTATCAAAATTAGAAATTGCAATTTGGCATTGCAATACAATATACAAACATGAGCAAAAAGTTTCAGATTGACATCAGGCAGATAATTTGTATAAACCACAACTCTTTAGTTTACCAATATTACAAGAAACAAAGTTCATATCCCCTAAGCTAACAAGAACTATAACATTGAAATTGGGTTATCTTTTCGCAGAAAGATCACCTATGATGTAAGACGAACCGAACCTTTATTATTTGCTATTGGTATGCCAAAAGTTCCACCAGTCGGTCATGAACGGAGTCCTTGCAAGTTTTAACAAACAACAATTCAACCCGATGAGTATTTGGTTCAAGAACTTATACAAAAATTACTCTATATTAGAAATCTAGGAGATGGCAACCAACCAATTATGCACACAGCCAATTTAAGAGATAGAATTACAACTGATCAATTACTTGTAAGAATTAAAATTCATTTTGTCACCTAACGTCTAAAAAAGATCATGCTTGATGGATTTTAAACAAGAAAGTGAGCTATTATGTGTGAAGTTTGACAAGAAGAACACTATTAAACATATTTTTAGCATCCTCCATCAACCACTTGACAACAGACCTAATAAATGAAGAAACCCCATAAAAGATCCAAATTTTAAACACATATCATCCTTTGGCTTGTAAAAATTATAAAGCCAAATTCATCAAGAGCATTATAAATAACCAACTATAAAACAACATCAAATCAGATCTGGTGCTACAAATTTTGAGTCAAATTCATCAAATCTCAATATGAAACCAACAACTACTGTCATAAAAACTTGCACTATTAATTTTGACTATAGCAATCAGAAATCAATAACAAACCCAGAAAATAATTGTTGCAATTTGGCCACAGGCCATTGCAAGCAGGACAATAGAAGACAACAGAAGACAATATCTACCATTTTACAAAAGAAATATCCAACTTATGAATGCAAAGATGAACTATTGAATACCAACAAAGCAGAAAAAATCAGACAACTTACCTATTCTCTGCAAATCTACAAACACCAAGTCACCAACAGATCTATGAAGAATCAAGAAGAAATCGATACCAAAATTAGATCAATTCAACTACTAAATTTAGAGTCAAAAAATGTTCACAAAAAATCAAATAGACAGAAGATTTAAAAACAATCAAATGTTATTACAAATAACTAGCATCCAATTTAAAACTCACCAAACTAGCATACTTTCATATTGTTTGTAGACACATCATCACTTCCTTGTGACAATTACACTAAGACTTCAAGTAGCTTTTTGTCTATATATTCCATGTCAACAAACCATTATGTATTGAATTCATCAATAGCTCGGATTTGCGTCATCTTAAAACCAATGACCATTACTTTAAGCCATCAACATAAGATTAAAACAAAAAAATTGACATAAATTTTGGTCAAAAACTTGACCTAAAGTCATGGAAGGTATGAACTCTGATACAAAATACAGAGCTATCCTATCACTATTAGACACAAAAGATCAAGTTCTAAAACGCATACCCATAAGACCCAATCAATTCATACACCACAAAACAAATCTGCAGGATGAATAAATGAGAAGATGTTGACATAAGGTCAAAATAAAGAGTATTTTTTTAATATATTTATATATGACTATAATTATATGAGTAAAGATTTTATCTGCCAGCAACAGTGGCATCATAAGTGAATGTAACAAGAAATTTTCCAGGGTTTTCTTCATCAGGCTCGATCTTCAAAGTTTCTTTCTTGAGATTAACATAATTCATGATAATTGCATTCATAATAACTCTCATATTTAGAAATAAGGTTAAGAGAACTTACCTGATGCTCACATATACAGAAACCGATTGTTAGTAAGGCTGTTGGAAATACACACATATACAGGTAAGTCGAGAGCAGAATGTCGAAGAAAAAAGAGTGAGATGCAGGGAAACGAACCACGTAAATCGAACGATGAAACAACGAATAGAAGGTGTTGTATTTTGTGATTTATTTTAGCTTTTTAGTATTACATATAAACTTAAATATATAATTAATAATTAATTAATTAATATTAAAACTAATAGTAAATGTTTTATTCAAAATAATTAGTTTTAATATTAAATCTTATTTTACAGTTTTAGTAATACATCTAGACTTAGGATCACGTGAGACAAGTCTGTTTCCGTGAGACACGTGAGACAACCTTTTTACACTTGAAACTTCACAGCAAAAACACTATGAAGGTAAACAAAAATATGAATATTTATAGTGTTTTTGCTATGAAGGTAACCTACATAGTGTTTTTTGTTGTGAAGGTAACCTTCACAGTGTTTTTGTTGTGAAGTTTCAAGAGTAAAAAGGTGGTTTCACGGGTTTCCAACGGGTCTCATGGAAACAGGATGGTCTCACGTGAACCCATTAGATTTTTTTTTACCTTCACAATGTTTTTTCTATGAAGTTTCAAGAGTGAAAAGGTGGTTTCACGGGTTTCCGACGGGTCTCATGGAAACAGGATGGTCTCACGTGAACCACCCCTAAGGAACTACAATGGACCTTGACGGACTTTAGCGACTCCTAGCGTGCTACAATGGGCTTTGATAGGCTTTAACGACTCATATTGAGGTACAATGGGACTTGATTGTCTTTACGTACTCCTAATGGACTACAATGGGCCTTAATGAGCCTTAACGACTCTTAATGAACTACCATGGGGCTTGATGGACTTTAACGACTCTTAATGAACAACAATGGGCCTTAATGGGCTTTAACAACTCTTAATGAACTACAATGGGCCTTAACGACTCTTAATGAACTACAATGGGCCTTGATGGGACTTAACGACTCTCAGTGAACTACAATCGGCTTTGACGGACTTTAACGACTCTTAAGGACTACAATCGGCTTGATGGGACTTAACGACTCTTAGTGAACTACAATCGGCCTTGATGGACTTTAACGACTCTTAAGAAACTACAATGGGCTTGATGGACTTTAACAACTCCTTGTAAACAACAATGGACTTTGTTGGGCTTTCACGACTCCTAATTAACTACAATGGGCCTTAATGGGCTTTTTAACAACTTTTATTGAACTACAATGGGCCTTAACAACTCTTAAGGAACTACAATAGGCCTTGATGGGACTTAACGACTCTTAATGAACAAAAATGGGTCTTGATGGGACTTAATGACTCTTAATAAACTACAATGGAACTTGATGAGACTTAAAGAACCTAATTGGGCCTTGATGGGTCGTATAGTACACATATATGTACATATAGACACATACATATATATAGATACATACATACATATAGACACATACATATATACATATATAGACATACATAGTATACATATATGTATGCACATGTAGATACATACTACTTCCAACATATACATATATATATATATACGTATACGTAATAAATGTACATATAACGAATTATACAAAATAAATCAAGTTAAAGGTCATACAAATAAAAAAAACAAAAACTGTTGAAAATCACCGACGGACTTTATAAAAAAAAAAAAATTAAAAAAAAACCGTCGGAAATCCGTCGGAAATTTCCGACGGATTGAAATCCCTCGGAAAGTTCCGATGGATTTCCGACGGAGTTTTTAATTTTTAATTTTTAATTAAAAAAATCGGTTGGAAATTTCCGAGGGATTTCAATCCGTCGGAAATTTCCGAGGGATCTCAATCCGTCGGAAATTTCCGAGGGATTTCCGACGGAAATTTTAATTTTTAATTTTTAATTTTTTTAATCGGATCCGTCGGAAATACATCAAATATCCGTCGGAAATTTCCGACGGATTTTTTCCGTCGGTAAAATCCGTCGGAAATGCCCTTTTTTGTAGTAGTGTCTCTCTCGCTCGCTCTCTCTCTCTCTCTCTATATATATATATATATATATATATATATGGGATTTATTATGCAACCATTTGTATTCGTACAACCCTTACAACCAAATCAGAAGCATCAATTTGATCATAAACGGTTAGGATTTAGCCGGTTGTAACTTCTTTTAATTAAAAATAAAACAAAAAAGTAAATTAAAAGAAATGGATGGTAGATAAATGGTTTGCATGGGTTGTAAGATTTAAAGAGATTGTATTTGAACACTCCTCTCTCTCTCTCTCTATATATATATATATATATATATATAGAGAGAGAGAGAGAGAGAGAGATGTTGGTTTAAATACAAACCAGTTGAAAGGTAAAAACTATACAAATTGGTTCAAATCAATATAAAAATGATTTTTTTCATGATTTTTTTCATCAAATGCTATGATTTAAGATATTATTGTACATATGTTTGTTTTACCTTGTGAAAAAATACATGTGAAACTGTTTCATAAAAAATATATGACAAACTTTCAACTTATGAAAACAAATACATGTGAAACTTTTACATTATGAAACAAATACATGTGAAACTGTTTCATAAAAAAATTATATGAGAAACTTTCAACTTTTGAAAACAAATACATATGAAACTTTTACATTATGAAACAAACATATGTATAAGTATAAGAATATCTTAAATCATAGCATTTGATGAAAAAAATCATGAAAAAAAATTATTTTTATATTGATTTGAACCAGTTTGTATAGTCTGTACCTTCAACTCGTTTGTATGGGTTCCAGTGAGAAAGATAGTTAAGGTGAGAAGCGTAAGAGGGGATCTCCACACTTGCATACACATTAGGATAAAGTGTATCGTGATGCACCAGATTAACTTCCTTCTAAAACGCAATTCATGGATATGTATGAGATTAAAAGTGATCAATGGTTCAAATCTCTTCTTACGCTTCTCACATTAACTCTGTTTCTTACACGATCCTAAGCCTATACATATAGGGGGCTCTTCATGGGAGATCTAAGTTATTCATGATAATTATGAGATCCAATCTCCACTATCAAAAAAGTTGATCAATGGTCCACATTAATTTAAACTAAATTTGCTAATATTACCTAAATTAAAGGAATGAAATTTAATTAATAATATGTAAAGGATAACATAGTAATTTAACAATTAATTTGATCATTATCTATTTTAGGCGTCTTCCTATATTACCGGTAGAAACAAAAAGAAAAAAGCCAACAAAATCAATTCAAATCAACGATACATCATATATTCGACTAAAAGTACCAAATTGCATCCCCTTTTTTGGTATCACACATATTTTTAATTTGATATCACACATATTTTTAATTTGGTATCACACATATATTCATCAACGATACATTATCTAAGTTTGTATCACCCATGTTCTTAATTTGGTATTACACATATTCATCAACGATACATTATCTAAGATTGTATCACACATATTCTTAATTTGGTATCACACATATTCATCATAAGCTATTATCCAGATTACAACTTGAAAACCACAGATTAAGCATACAACATACATCATTAAGCATTTAATAAATCGTTTTATAAAACATTAACATTGACAAACCTTTTTTTCATCTTAAGTATCAATCATACAATACACATTCATAAGTTTGTATAACACATATTCTTAATTTGGTATCACACATATTCTCATAATATTATTCTATCTAGTGTTGCTTCGATGATATCTCGTTTGATCAATGCAATCGTGTAATTCAATCAAAGATTGTTTTGAAAACTTATCAGTTAGAGTAAATTTAGGAAGGATATATATTCATTAAATATATTAAATATAATTTTTTAAACTGTCAAACGAATTTAATTTTTTTTTAATTTAATAAATTGTTAAATTACTATGCTACCCTTTATGGTTAAATTTGTTAAGTAATTAATTGATTTAAAATGAAGGGATGAGATGAGATGAGATCTCATAGATTAAATAGATCTCGTTTGATTATGCCCCTATATATACATATATAAAGATGGCTTCTTGTGTTAACCCAATAATTTGTGTTAACCGTGTTAACTCATCGTTCATAGTGAACACCATGTTCGTTCACTGGTGAACACCATTCATCAGTGAACGAGTATCGTGTTCACCAGTGAACGATGAGTTAACACGGTTAACACAAATAATTGAGTTAACACTTGAAAGAGCCTCTACATATATATACTAGAAGGGTACTCGCGCAATGCAGCGAGATTCATCTTAATTTTAATGTTTTATTTTATTTTTTTGTCTCTACCGATGTTATAATAAGATTTTATTTTCGTGTACTTTTTTTAATTCCGTTTTTTTAATTATAATCTAGGTTTAATAATAAAATAATATATTTTGGTTTAATAATATAATTTTTTTATAAATATAATAAATTAAACATTTTGTTAGAGTTGGATGATTATTCTTATTATATGTTAAGTTGAATGATTATCCTTATTATATGTTAGATTTTTTATATTCAAAATTAAATGTTTATCTATATAGTTAGTTGTATAGTTAGTTACACGAATTTAAACATGAAGCTTTAATAAGTTGTACCAATGCATGTATAACTTGTATTCTTGAATTTTAAGTAATTGTGCTTTAATCAATTGTACCTATTGCAAAATAATATGATTTTAAGAGTTTTTGGCCAAATGTTTTATAATATAGTATAGATATATATATATATATATATATATAATTTAAATGATAAAAACATTATCGTTATTTTTTTAAAATTACATGAAATCATATTATAACATCAAATACAGAAAATAATTGATATTAAGATATATCACGTTGCATTTAACCGTCTACCATATCAGTTATTTAATAATATTTGAATACAAGGTAATCCAAATTTGGAACCAACTTAAGCGATCCTCTCGTGTTCTATACGATCGAGTCCCCAGTTGTTTTGAACTTTTCAAACCCTAACCTATTACTCTCTCTCTCTCTATTCGATCGCCACATAACAAAAACATCCATCGATCAATAATCAAACGCCACCCACAAATCAATCAAACCAATGCAATGGAAACAAGATCTGCCAAGAGAAGAAAGCTTCGTAATCCATCAGAAAACAACACCGGCGAAGATCGCATAACTGATCTTCCCAATGCAATCCTTCATCACATTCTCTTCCTTCTTCCCATCAAATCCATCGTACAAACAAGCATTTTATCCAAACGATGGAGGACTCTCTGGTACACCTTCCCTGATCTTGATTTCACCACCATCATCCCATCGGGAACTGCTTTAACAAAGTTTGTTTACTTAAAGAATCTCGGCAATGTCATCACCCAAATTTTATCTCTTCGTCACAAGCTTTCTGATGTGAGAATCCTTCGTTTCTGTGCTTGTATGACCTTTTCTGGGCTACACACACTCATCCGTACCGCTGTTAGGCTTCAGGTTCAAGAACTCGACATTAGGGTTGCAACCAATGACACATTCAACTTTCCTAGAAGCATAATTAGGAGTGATTGTTTGAGGGTTTTAAAGGTGAGGTCTTGCCCTGGATTTAGATTACCTCCATCGAGGGTTATGAGATCGGGATTTCGAACACTTCAAACGTTATCACTTTCTTTTGTTCACCTAGACAATCAATCGTATTTACTCGATATGTTCACAGATTGTTCGTTTCCACAGCTAAGAAAACTGAACTTAGATTCTTGTTTCAATTTAAAACACCTTCGAGTGGGTTGTCGTTTGCTAGAGGAACTAATGCTAGATAATTGTTCTACGTTACAAGTTTTGGAGATTTTGTCTCCTAGATTGGAGACATTGAGGGTTTCAAGTTGTTTTGATGCTGTTAATATTGATAACACTTCCTTTCAAATCGATGCACCAAGATTGCATACCATTGTTTGGGCTAATAGTTCAATTATTGGAAAGAGTTGTATGCAAAATCTAGTTTGCTTGCATGAGGTTACTATAGGGTTTCTTGCACGTCAAGAAAATCTGGATGCCGATAAGCTCCAGAGTGTATCTAGTTTTCTCTCCGGATTCTCTCATACCGAGTTTCTTACGCTAGAAAGCCCGTTTGTGGAGGTACTTCACTACTTCATTTATATTTTTATCATTTCGATTATCAATCTTTTCATAATAAGTCCACTAAGATACGTGGAACTCTTTTCAATCTCTCTGTGAAAGAGAACTGATAGAGATAATGCAGGTTCTATATAGACATGATAGTTTGTGTTTAGTCAATGTGGGATCATTTACAGGAACTTAGTTACATGTTTATTAATTATATGATCTGTAATTAATAGTTGTATGATAGAAACAATAAATATTCCCCTCTTTTTAGTCACAAGAATCTGAGTTCCCTTGCACACAGATCATATTGAAGAACAATCCTCTTGCAACCATCTTTTTCCATCCGTTTGTGAAGCTCAAGTCGTTGGAACTGCACACTACTGAAATTCGCGGACTGGCAAGTTTACTCAAGGTCTGCCCTATGATCCACACACTAATTATCAAGATTAACAACGGTCTCAAGACCGAAAGAAGAGTAAGTACTATAAATTTGGCTTATGAATATTTCAACACAATTTACTACGGCAAATGGGGTTTTTAGTGTATATTACAGAGTAATTAATAGGATTTAAGTTTGTTTCAACAACTTTGAATCTTATACAATTAATGACATTAGAACTAGTTCTTAAAATCGAGGATAGGCAAATCTTTCCATTTTCCAAGTCTATCAAATCCATTATAGCTAAACAAGTTTTATTCACGAATTTGGACAAATCTAATAGGACATGAGAAATAAATAGTACTCTTATTAACTTTTCTATATGACGCTTTTGAAAATGGTCTTAATTATTAGCCTTTTTTATACAATACTTTTCAAAAGTGTTGGTTTTAAAATGTTAATTAATAAGACAATCTATTGTTTGTATTAATTAGATTGTTCAACTTCGTTAATATATAAAACTTGTTAGTTCGTCTAACTTACGCATAATAACTTATTGTGACGTGGTTATATCATATGTTGGTCCTAAAACTTAAAAGTCCGGTAGATACTAGACTGCTAGTACGCTAAAAATTGGTTGGGGTCCTAAAGAACCCATTTGCTGTAGTGATTTCTCTACATCTATTTCCATTTTACCTGCATAAATAATCGATTTCTTCACCATTCTTGCAGTGGAACAACAGAAATGCGTGGGATTTAGCAAGCTCTTGGGAAGAACAGTACTGGGAATCCCAAACCAATGATCTGAAGCCCCTTCTTCAGTTTCTAAGGGTTGTAAAGATTCAAGGCTTTTCTGAATGTGAAAATGACATTATAATTCTAGTTAAGTTTTTGCTCAACCATGGGAGGGTCTTGCACGATCTCATTCTCTACCCACGAGACTGCAATTCGAGAGGCTACCATCGACACGAAAAATTTAAATCACGGATCATGGGATTTTCCCGAGCTTCTCTTGATGCTAAACTAGCATTCCATTAACATGGTATCAGAGCCGATGACTCGAACCGAATCATGACATGTCGTAAGGGTTTGTTTGGTATGATAAATAACAATATTTAACCAGAAAGACTCAATGAACATGCATTACACTTTTGGCACTTGTGTTATGGACACCTTAGCTTGGGCTTTGAATAGGTGGTTTGGGCTTGCTCCCTATAATTTGTTGCCCTTTGGCTCAATGGAAAGTGACTTTTTCGTGATTGTATTGACTTCGAGTTTCATTGTTATCAAGGTGCATGTGTGTTGACGTATTGTTCACATTCTTTGAACACTTTTTCATATTTTTTTTATAGATTATTAATGTAGAAATATATGTGCAAGTAAAAAAAGATTAGGGTTTGGGCTAATTAAGTATTCTCACTCTAACTAGAATGATATGTGTTATTATTTTGCATTATCAATATAATTGCTAACAAAAAATACATTGTGTTATTATATTCACTTTTGGCTTATCAATATAATTGCCAACAAAAAATACATTGTGTTAATTATATGTATTCGCTTAAAAAAACAGATTCATACGAGAATGATACTTATTTAAAAAAAAATATGAGAATGACCAAATTATGTACAAAATCATATATGATTTTACATTAATGACCAAAAAAGTGTGCAGGCGACTCTATGGCCATGTGTCGAGATCGCTTGAATCACATATTATTTTGTACGTGATATTAGTATAAAATCACATGTGATTTTTTTTTAAATTGGTATCATTCTTGCATTGTGCTAATCACTCTTCGCTTAAAACCAGGTAAATTATCAACCTTATACAATATTAGATTATTTTAATGAGTTGATTATCTCTTATATATGAAATATGAAATATAAAATAACATCATTAATTGGTACCAGAGTTATCCATCTAGAATCACCCATATATACATATTATATATATATATAAACAGCTATGTGCATGTGTTTTTGTGTGTTCCCTAGCTAGTTAGCATGGTCAAAATTTGACAGAGATTTTGGTTTAATTTAAGTGACTTCTATAACACAAAAGATGCTTCATATAAATTAAAAAATTAAGAACAAAATATTTTTCCTTTCTCGCTAATATTGTAAGTAATATATATGGATTCGATGTAATGATATATGGCTTGAATTTGTAATGTATTATATTATATAGGACATCCAAGAAAATGTTGGATTTTTAATAAAATGAAATAGGCAAAAGAGAATTCGTCATATATATTAAGCTTCAATATAATTTGTGTTTAAAGTACAAGATATTTCAGTATTTATGAATATGTTATAGTTTATTCAACATTCTAACCGCAATAAGCTTGAAATTACTTTGAACCAAAAACATCAACGTTAATTAGACCCAAATTCTCGTTGCAAAACATGATCAAGTAACGCCTGGGATTCTGTCATCAACTCGGGGCTTAACCGAAACATCAACACACAAAACTCCATTTGATTGAGCGCGCCATCGCCATCATAATCGCCTTCTTTTAACATGCTCATTAATTCGTCATCTCGTAAATCTTGCAATCCAAGCAATGAAGAGTTGTACTTCAAGCTTTCAAAAGTGATCACACCTTTGTCTTTATCCATCAACAGATCGAACCCATTGCAGAGCTCTTTAATTAGGCCTTCACCTCCCAACTTTTCTGCCATTTTTGGTAGCATATCTTCGAACTCTTCCCCACAAAGTTTGCCTCTTGCTTCTGATCCCATCTCTTTGGAACTTTCTCTTTTCTTTTTCTTTTTTTGGAAATTTGCTTATGAACAAGATGGGGGTGGGGGCTGCGTTGACGTGGGTGGTGGTGCACTGCAGTTTGTGGCTTTGGGTTTGAAAGTTTTGGTGGCTGGAGAGTGGTTTATATATAGGTAAAGTTTCAATTTTCACCCCAAGTTTTTCATATTAGACATAATGGTTCTTCAAATATGAAATGACATTTAGAACCCATTATTCAAATTTATTTATAGTTTCATCCATAAGTTGTGATTTAGAGTCAAGACGTGACGGTGTGTTTGAAATTATATCTATATTATCCAAATTTCTAAATATCTTTTCTTAATCTATCTATCTATGTTTTACAAACTAACAGATAAGTTGGATGGTTGTTTATTAAAATTTTAGTTGTTGGTCTATAAACAAGTCATTTTTAATAAAAGTCTATTAATAAGGTTGATGATAATGTAAAACAAGGTAAAAGGACATGTTAAATTAAATAAGAAAATATAAATTAAAGGACTTAAACTTGTGTGACATTCAAATATATAATAAATATTTTATATATAAGTTGCAAATTTATAAACAAACAATATATTAAATACGTTCTTGTTAAATTAGCACGTAGATAATTGAGCTTTGATATTAAGAAAAACCAAATTGTAACTAATATGGGAATCTCGTAATAATATGATTCTTCTTACAAAAAGGATACACTCTTGGAATTTATGAATAAGTTGTAAAATTGAACGGAAAGTTAAAATAGTTGAATTTGAGGTTCATGATACTTTAAGGTGGCAAAGTGAGTGTTTGGAGAAGTTGAAGGGTGCAAAGAGAAACTTATGGGGGTATGGATTTCCAAGAAACTGTTGAGGCTTCGATTATAGGGGACAAGTGAGGCCAACTACTTCCTAGAAGAACCCCTGTCTGCCGACTTGCCATCTGGCTTTCATTTTTTAATATGGAAAGATTCACACTTCCCAATTGTGTTTCCATATTTCAAACATCTTACAGATTTCCTTGTTCCTTCTTCCATTTTGATCAGGCACATAATTTGATATATACGTATACTTTTTTCTAAAAAGATATATGCATATACTTAATGTAAAAGTATGCTTGTATATGATGTATGTACATCTTAATATGTTATATAATAATCTATTTCACTTTTCATGAATACATATGTATCCAAAATGTATTTGTTTTCACAATTATTTGTCTGGGTGTATAATCGATCCTTTATGTGTAACATTTTTTGGATGTATATAAGATTTTTTTTCATAATTGTGGATGTTTGTATCAGTTTGTGTTCATCTTGACTAATCTTTAGAAGTTTTGAAATAACAGTCACGAAAAAACCAATGGCCTTAAAGAGATTCGCACCAGCGATGGAGTGACTTATGAGAAGCTAGACCCTTAAAGTGTAGCATTTTATTGGTCAACTGAGTTGACCTTCAAGGTTGGATATATGCAAGTTGCAAGTAGCGGCAGACCCAAGTTTTTTGTTGAGTGGGTGCATCACTGTTGTGGTTTGATTATTTTGGAAAAGTTAACGCGTTTTAACCCTGAATAGTTAGTTGTATCGATTTGGGGAATAAAATACATTATTGTGGGAAAATCAAAAGACAAGATTACGTGACATGAGACACAAGCCTTGAGCCATGACATGTCATGGCAACTGTTGCGGCGAGTTTTTTCGATCATTGTTCCAAACCTACGCCATTCAAACCCTTCGTACATAATGGCATCACTCCCCCCCTCGTCGCCTCTCATTATCCATTCTCTATACGACCCATCACCACTGTTTGCCCTTACCGTCAATCTCCCTCCTTTTGATCTGTTTCTTTTTTGATTCTATCTCTTTATAACAATTTAATGGAACACGTATAAACATATAAAAAATGGAGAATTGAAAAACAAAGAAACAATAACAAAAAAAAAAGATCAGTAGCAAGGACTAACAACGATGATGGAATAAAGAGCGCAAAACAATAAGGTGACAAGTGGTTTGAATGACATACGGTTTGGAAATGATAAAACCGATCTAGGTTTTTCTTTTACTTTAAAACTTTTCTAGCATGATTTATGTAGGTTTTTTGAATTAAAATGGTATACACGACCAATATTTTAAGGTAAATTTGTTTATCAAAAAAAATTAACAACTTAATCATTTAAAATAAGAATTTTTAATGTGGTTTTAATTTCAAACTTAATCATTCGTATTATTAAAAGAAAGTTTAGGGTTTTTTTGGACTCTAGCGTCAACTTGTGTGCTCGAAAGAGAGGAAAAAAATGATTTCTTTCGAAAATTGGCGGGGGGAAAAAGACGTCGGAGGTTTTCCGTTGATTTGCCTTATTTGCGCCTCCTGGAACAAAATGTTCTAGGGTTTCTGATAGCATTAGTGGGTACATTTTCGATCTTTGTTATTTTGAATCTATATACCCTATTTATTGATTCTCCTGCTTTCTTTTACAATTATCGGAGCTCGATCTGCTTGTAATTACGTAAGTAGTTCAACATTGTTTTCGTATTTGAATGATCAAATGGTGTAAGCGTTCCTATTGATTTTTTTAAATCCTAATCACCTCGGTTGATCTTTTAAGTCATACGCTATCGAGTTTTGATTCAAAATTGACAATTCAAGATCTGAAGTCGATTTTTGATCTATTAAGAATTGATTCTCCATCTCTCCTCCCCAAACGAGCTACATTTGGGTTTTTTATTTGAACCCTACTGCTTCTTGAATGCGAAATAGATAATACATATTTCATATTTGGTACCAATTGACTTCACTCTTCGTTTTCATTTATAATGGTTGTTATATCCCTCTGTTCTAGAAAATAGTTGCACCTTGATTTTGAATGTAAAAAGTGTTGCTTTTCAATTTCAAAGCTGATACAGACTTCAAACTTTTGAATGCTGAACTCTAGCTAGATATAGAAGACGATGTTGTGGCCTCTCTGAACCCTTCCAATGTTTGTTAGGTACCCGAGCTCTGGAGTTATCAAGGAAAGTTCTATTTTTGGGCATCATTATCTGAAAAGTAGCCCCTGAACGTTTGATCACAGAAGTTAAGGGGTAGCTCTTTATTTGTTGAGCGAGATTCTTGTTGATCTTTTAGTCCAAACCATGCAATTCACTTCACAAGTTATATTGTATTTTGTTATAAAGACTGCTGTTTCCATTATGTAAATTAGTTAAATTTAAACATGGTTATCATTTAAACATGTTTAGAAAGAGAAAGTGATCCTTTTTTCATGGATCGTATGGAGTTTAAGGTTTGGAAAACGGTGGAAAAAGCAGTGGATACTTAAAGCACCCTTTTTATATCCAGAATTTTGGGAAATCAATATTTTATTAAGCTTTTCTATTTAGAAAACACAAATTATACAATAACCAAACAGCTGAACATATTTTTTACCCGTATTCGTAGGTCTTTCTGTAACCATTCATTGTGCACTGTTGAGTAGGATACAACTCTTCTGGCAGTCAGGCAAATCACTTGTTTCATCATGATTGTTTGTTTGCTGTGTAAATTGTGGATCATTTTGTCTTCACATACCACAATCTTTGTTCAATATGTTTCTTGTATTCACATGTACTCTTTTTGTATAAATAGAACTTATCAGTTGGAATTTGTTTTTTGCAAATTCTCTTTGAATTCTGTTCTGTTAATTGCAAATTATTTTCTGAACTTATTTAGTTATATAGTCGAAATTCATGGGATTTATATATATAGTGACTATTGAGATTTAAGTTTTAAACTTTTAGTTGTTTACTTTTATACAACTTTAATCTTATTACTGCAGATATATTTATATGTGTATATATATACTATATATACATCTTTTAAAATTCATGTGTCTCACTTGGATGAAAATTGAAAATGCAAAAGGTGTTTCATCATTATGTCTATCCTTTCATTGCATAGAGTTGCACTTTTCATTTATTTAGATTTATCAAGTGCTAGATCATGAAAAGGTAAGCTTAGATTAATCACCGAATCTAAAATTATTATTGCAACATCCCAATCTTCTTTAGAAAAAGGATCCAATCCTTTTTGGTTGCTGGTGTGGTACAGCAATAGTCTTTGATATCAAGGATCATTAATTATAAGTGGATTAAGCACTTCATCCTAAAAAAGCTGCACCTAGCCACCTACTAGTTTTTATGTTTTTGATGATGAACATGATATACTGGAATGGTATATTCACAAAAAACCCTGTTATCTGTTAATTAATCTAGGACAGATCGATTTTTAATCCGGTTTACATTTGCTAAACCAAAAACTCACATAAATCAAAATGTTACCATTTGACCAATGAATTCATCGTCTCTATCGTGGCTCTACATTGGTCATTGTAATTTCATTGTTTGAGAACCTACTCGACATTTGAGAACTTGTATGAATTGTAAAAGCAGGCTTTTTGGGAGATTGAATAGTTGCTGTTTCATTGCTCAACATGACAACTACTTCTGACATTGTTGGTCTTTCGTTCATGATTTCTTGAACACACAGAAGTCCAATATTGATGCACTTCACTGCCTGTAGAGGATTGTAGGCATCCCTCACTATAGGATCTATCAAATCTAAAGCTCTGCTTTCCATCCAGCTGTCCCATGCCTTCAAATGATCCAAAAAACACTCAAACTGAAGTTGTTTGCGAGTAATTGTTATGCAACAACTGAAAGATAACACAACAGACTTACCCATTCAGACACTGTAGGACAATTTTCTGTGCCGTGAAAACTAGTATTCCTTTTACCAGTTACAATCTCTAGAAGTAAGATGCCAAAGCTAAATACATCAGATCTCTCAGAAAAACGCCCATGCAGTGCATATTCAGGTGCCATATATCCACTGCAATTAACAGAAAAAGGATATTAATTCGTCAACTCTTTAACATATTAATTGGATTTATGATTTAAGATGTAATTTTCATGCACGAGGATGACTTCTGGACTTACTAGGTACCAACAACCCTGTTGGTTTTGTCTTCAATTTGGTTCATTGTGAAAATTCTTGCCAATCCAAAATCTGAAATTTTAGGAGTCATCATTTGATCCAAAAGAACATTGCTCGCTTTTAAGTCTCTATGGATAACTCTGAGTCTAGAATATTTGTGGAGATAAAGGAGTCCTTGAGCTATCCCTTCTATTATTTTGAATCTTTTACTCCAATCAAGATTTACACTTTCAGATGGATCTAGAGACAATAGAATAAACAGATATTCAGCAATGTGAAACAAAAGAATCTAATCTGTAGAACAGATAGAAGACAGAAAAGTGTACCAAACAGGAACTGGTCTAGGCTTCGGTTAGGCATGTACTCGTACATTAGAATCTGTTCATCTTCTTCCATGCAACATCCTAAAAGCCGAACAAGATTTGTATGCTGAAGTTTTGCAATAAGTTTTAACTCGTTCATGAACTCCTCACGCCCTTGTGATGATCGTTTAGATAGCCTTTTTGCTGCCACTTCTCTGTTTCCAGGCAATGAACCCTGCATTGTGTGAGAATATTTGTAACCTCATTAGATTACTTTCCAAAAAAGCCCTTAAGGAGAGAAGGAAGGTTCCAACTTCCAACATGTATTAAGGAGAAAGGGTCTCGTCTTAATAGCTAAAAGTCCAAATTATTTGTTTTTTTTAAGTTCAGATCTTCTAAGAATTGTACCTTGTAAACAGGACCAAACCCACCCTCTCCAAGTTTGTTTTTGACTGAAAACGAATCCGTTGCAGCCAATACAGTCTTTAAGCTAAATGTTATGAGCTCTGCATTGTTATGTCCATCCCCAGAGGTGGTGCTCATGGAATCAAATCCAAGCAATTCGCTGTTTATTCTCTCTGTTTAAGTTATAATTAGTAAAACTTCAATTGAATGTTATTATATGGAAAGGTTTTTAAATTGTTCACTTCAGTTAACTGTTTACCTTTCCTTACTTGCCTTTTCCTTCTCCTGAAGTAGCCAAAGATGCTGATAAGAAGCAATCCTATTGAAACAATGGCGCATGCAACTGTGATCAAGCGTATCCTCGTGTGGGTAAAACTGTGTTCTTGACTCTCATCTACTGCATGTTGATCATGGAAGAAACATAAAAAAGAAATTCATTTCAACATAGCAGATGAAACATTATTAAGTGAACTCAGAATATGTGGAACCCCATTGGATTACTTTCCAAAAGAACCTTTGTGGAGAGAACAGAAGTTCCAACATATATTGAGGAGAAATGGGGGTAGCCGATATGGGACTCTACCAATAAAGTAAAATAGACGTACCCATCTTGGAGTTATGAACTCGAACGAAGAGATCATGGCCAGTATCGCTGTTACTTACAATATCCACAAGTTCCCTGAACCAATTCAGACAAACTACTATTGTAAGGTCTGTCAGATTAGTATAAGCATAAGCTGTACAGGAGCAGTTTTGGAAGCATTTGTGTTCACAGTCACTAACACTACCATTCCCTATGATAACTGCATAATCAGGTAGCTTCATTTTTTCATACTTGAAAAACCCGTCTCCCTTATCGCACCTCAACGTCTTATTCCTCACACATCCACCTTTCCAATTTCCCATGATCCATTCGATGTGTGATTTTGGCTGGAAACCAGTCAAACATTTGCACGAATGAATGGATTCGTTTTTTTGACAGATTGTAAATGGACCACAATGGCTGTAAAAATCACATTTAGCTAGCGGCGCCTGCCATAGAACCGTCCATCTAGTTTTCACCCATACCAATAATTCAATCCGGCCGCTAGGAAACAAGGTGAACCGTGTGCTGATTGAGCTCGTAGAGATGCTGGATACAAGATAAATTTCATCTTTTTCTACAACCCAACTTATGTAGGCTGAAAATCCTCGATCAAAGTTTACAAACGGACTGGCATAAGAAAAAGTAGTAGGGTAGACATTGCTTCTCCAATATGGTTCGTGGCCTTTCCAAATATAAACCTGATGTCCATTTGGGTCTATCCCAATTGAGAATATACCTAATGAAGGATCTTTATCGTTTACCCATGATGTAAGACACAATTGTTTACCAGTTCTTCTATTGGAGCTAATTTTCATATCAGCCACATATGTGTCTGATGGATGATCAAAACTCTGCCATAAATAACCAGTTTCATCACTTTTAAGTTGAAGATTTCCGTTATCATTTAACATTGCAACTATTGAGGTTGTAATATTAAAGCGGTTGATTGTAACATTTGATGTCCACACGACCTCATTTGTTTGGCTTAAAACTAGTACAAGATTTCCATCTTGAGAAAGATGGAAAACTGCTGGTGAAGTTTTGGGAATTGGAGATGCTCTATTGGCAACCCATATGACTGTTAGTTTAGGGATTGTGTTGTACCATATCCCCAGGTAGCTACTGGTGGAATTTTGAGGACTAAAGAAGCCTAATGCAAACTTACCTCCTGCTGAGATTATGGTTTGGTTTTTACTGATGAAGTTGGTTGTGGTTATTCTGTCTTCAGTTGCAGATGATGATGATGATGATGATGATGATAATGAGGATGATGATGATGATGATGACATAATGAAGAAAATACACCATAACCATTGGATTGATGTTCCATATGCCTTCATTTCTTTTCTTATTGCCAAAGAGGTAGAGGGGTGATGGATGATGGATGATAATGCAGCAAATGTTAAATTGGTTCTTCTTCTTCTTATACAAGTAAGAATAGTTTCATTTGAACTTTGGCACTTTTTCATTATGCATTATTTTATGATCTGAATATTGTGTATATCGCTATCATCTTCGTACTCATTAATCATTATCTTCATGTTTTCTTGAATAAACATATGGGTTAAAATAGTTTTTTGGTGGTTCTTTTGGCAGTGCCCATAGATTTCTGATTTTGACATGTGTTTTATGTTTTATGTTAAGGCAGGCATATTTGAATATACAATGTTACTTTGACTCATTTTAATCTGCTCATTTTCTATTGGTAAAAGTTTTTAAGTGGTAACATAATTTGACTACATGAAAGTTTTAAATAAAATTGTTATAGATCTTCTGGTTGGTTCCTTACCTTTGGACAAAAGGAACCATGTTCTTACCTTATGTTTGAAATCATTTAAAAACACAAAAGTTATATAAGAAGCCAAAAATTTAAGGTGAAAATAATAAATTTGACAAAAGTAGAATCCAAGCCTTTTGTACAACATTAACCATCTCTAGCGTTATAAACTTGTGTCATTAGTTTAGTTTAAAAAAAATACAAAGGCACCCAACAAAATGATTTTGGGTGGCATCTTTCAGAAAAAGTAACTTTTTTTCTATTAACAATAGAACCATGAAGCGGTACATACCATCATATTCCTTTTTTGTCCATCCGCCCCGCCTTTGGGTGGGACATGCTTTTCTAAGGAAATAGTCACTTTACCCGTTGGGTAGATGGTTAGATCTGTCTACGTCTTAAAACCTCACTCTTAAGTGGGATATACTGGATTAGTTTGATTTAGTTTTTACTGGTTTTGGGTTTGGTTCGGATATTTACAGTATTTGTGAATGTGAGTGCTTGACAATCATCTCTGTGTACATGTGGGGGACAGTGGTGGCTAATGTTAATTTAGGTCCAAAAGCACAGTGGAAGTGGCACTACAACACTAGGAGTCTAATAAAAGATTTGAGCTATAAAGTTGAGATTAGGGATGTGTGACTTATAATATATATATATATATATATGGTTGGTCGGTTTTTAATTCTTATATTTTGATTCTTATGATCGATGGTCGGGTTTTGAAACCAAATTGGTTGTTGTTGCTTTTACGTATTTGTTTTAAACGTTTTGTGACGAATTGGAATTATGGGAATCAGTTGTCGTCAAAGATTTGATTTTTTTTTGTCTTGTATTACCTTGTAGCTTGTAAGTTGTTACCATTATGTTCTAATAATTCATTAAAGATGATCTATATATTAATAATCAAATCAATTGCATCATATTTAGCTATTTACTCAAATTTGATAGAACTAAAATGTTGGTTTTTAAAACAACTGACAGGAAAAAAAAATCATGTTGTGTAATTTTAGAGTTAAATGTAAACTGGGTTCATGTGGTTTACGTAAGTAAATTATTGAGTAAGATCTCTGAAAAGAATTTCTAATGAGAGACGTTTTTGTAGTTTCATTTTTATAACGGATATGGTCTTTTCCCCTATTGTTGTCAACTAATTTTTGTTAGTGACCATACTCTCTTACTCTCTCTACTTTCATTTTTATTAACAGATTTAGTCCCTCCAACTACTTTTCATTTTTATAACATGTTTGGTCCCTCCGACTACTTTTTATTTCTATAACATATTTGGTCCCTTCAACTACTTTTCATTTTTATAACATACTTGGTTCCTTCAACTACTTTTCAAATATGATAACAAAGTGAACCAATAAACCGAAACTTTGAATTTCGAATATGTATATATTGAGAATTGGTAAATATTTGAGAAGTGATCGTAGCTATTCATAGTATACGGTCAAGATTAGCTTTGACTTGTCACAAATTACTACTATGAGAAAAACAGAGAGGGTAGTTTCGTAACTTTTACACATAGGCAGCAAACGGGTTCATATATGAACCTATTTGATTCACATACGAACTATATGTTCAAATGTGAACCTGTGTAATTAACTATGTAAGCATGTATCTTAGACAATGACATAATGAGAACTTGAAAGGCAAGAATGCTTAAGGGCATCTCCAACAGCAATGCTATAATAGAAAAAAAGAGTAATTTCAGCATATATGTTGCTCCAACAGCTATACTATTCCATATGTTAAAATAGAGAAATGAGAAGAGAGATGAAAAAAAAATCTCTAATACCATATAGAAGAGAGAGAAATAATAATTTAATTAAATCCAACCAATTAAAATTATTGAAATGACAAATGTAGGAGAGAGATAATATTTTATTAAATATTTTGAATATTTTATTAATATAGTTTAATTAGATTTGTTAAAATAGAATAGCTGTTGGAGTTGGATGCAATTTTTTTAGAGATTTTTAAGTTTTCATACTCTATTATAGAAAAATAATAGCATAGCTGTTGGAGATGCTCTAAAAGCTTGCAAGAATGTGATTTTAGTTGTCTAAAGTTGATAAAATGATATTTATGAAACAATGTTGCTTTGTATCAGAAAACTTGTGTTGATAACTTACATCTAATAAAACTAACGTATTGGTTACCTACCTTTATAGTTACTTAATGTATTGATGTATGGTATTCACATGCTCGAGAATTGGGAGTGTTGCAGAGCACATAGTTATAAACATTTACTATGATATAACACAGTCGTACATATGCAATGTTAACAATAAAGCTCCAAAACAAAGTCATTTTGGTAGGTGTGTATAACAGTTCGTTAGTTTGTAGGTAGATGTATTCATGATTTCTTTTATTTGCAACGGATTGTTTTAAAAACAACAAGAACGTCTATAAGAAACAAATTGTAATACAAATCATCTATCAATTGTTTGACAAAATGGCATTTGATTATCTTAATCCAAGGCCACTTCTATTGACCATTTCCAAAGAGAATGAGGAGGGTGGATTTTTTTTAATTGTTTATTTAAAAAATGCTTGGATTATAGCGGGAAAGGATATATCAATATTCTAAATGAGGTTTTAATTAGAGGATTATAGTTAAAAAAATTAACTTAAAAGACTTGTTTCTGGTGTTAAATATCATCATGTCTCTAGTATAAATATCATGACCTTGTAAAATCATAGAAAAGCACTCATTATAATGGCACTCTTAGGTGTTGATGTTAACTTAAAAGAATTGTACTGTAATGGGTGTCGATTTTGACTTGTGTGAAGATGACATTCACTCTTAGGGGTGTCATAAGCATACCTTAGAGGTGCCATTAGCACCCCCCTTATAAAATAACTTCTTTTAAAAAATAATAAAGAATGACCCTTAAGAAATCCCCTTTTTTTTGTCCTTTTTTTGCTATATAACAAGTAACTAGAAGACTTCCAAATCATTGATAACATATATTTGGTTCAAAGTGGTATGGGTTTTTTTAGGTTAGGTTTAGGTAAGAATAAAAGTTATGGAGATAAGATGACAACAAAATCTTCATATACATTCATTTACTTTCATATGTTCAATTACCTTTATTTATTTATTTATTTTTATCCTAATGATCAAAACTTTATAAAATTCATTTATGGAAAAGTGATTAAATGTGTGTAAAAGTTTGTGAAAATGACTTAAAAGTGAAAATAAATTTGAAGATAGACGAATGTAGTTAAAAAAAATTTAAGTTAGATTAAAAAGTTAACTCATTCAAAAGCTTATAAATTATCATTATTATTCTTATCCTGACACGAGCCCTTGTCTTTTAATCAAATATATTTAAATGAGTTTTTAATAAAAAAAAGCCATTATTTTTAAATTTTTTCTTGACTCTATAATTTTCAAAAAAATATAATTTGGTCACGTGTTTGATGATGCTTCTACAATATCTCACTCGAGCTGTAAATCCTTTGGAAGTTTAATTGTTGAGATCTTATACTGAACATTGACATATTTTTTAACACTTTTTTGTTATAAAAATGTATGTAAATATCATTTCTTATTTAACATATTACACAATTTCCTGTATTAAAGCAAAATATTTGAAAAAGAAAATATAAGTTATCGGTGATCCCAACCGATCTCACATGTGATGAGACATTTCAGAGTTGACTCAACGACTGAGACTAGAATAAAGTTCAAGCCCAACACCCATAGACCACATGATTCAAACTTGAACTTGTTGTGTATTTAAATAAAATCGTTCTCCCACCCTCAATTAAGTAAAGGGTATTTTAGTCATTTCTGAATAATCTAAAATTAAATTTAAACTTACAAGTCTTTATTTCTTGTGTACAAATTGTAAAACAGTTTTTAAAAAAATACTATCCCCTTCCCCACCGTCCCTCCCTTTAGAGGTGGGTTTTCTTGAAGGTGATGGAGAAAGCAGATAAACAGATTGGGAATTCGGGAGGGGTTGAGGTTTGAAAGAGATCAAAATACCTATCATATGACTAGCATGTAACATGTAATGAAAGACATTTAACTTCAAATTTGGTCCCTGTGGTTTACAAATTATAACGGATAAGGTTCCTGAATGATTTTTATAACGAATAACGTCCCTGTGGTTTCCATTTTATAACACGTAAGGTCCCTCCATCTAATTTTTCCGTTAAATATAGCATTTTTAACATAATTTCTTTATTTTTCCATTTTTCAAACCATATGGACCAAATCTGTAATTTACTCTAAACTATATACATATACATATATTTATATTTTATGTATTGTATAATTATATTTGCATTTCATTAATTATATAAATTACATATTTTGTTAATTGTATAATTTTCTTATTTTATAAATTATACTACATATTTATAGGCACCTTATAATTTTATTTAAAAAGTATTTGTACTTTATATATTTATGATGTATTATATTTATCTTTTATAAAATTTATTTTTTATTTATATATATATAAAATACAAATAATTTTATAAAATGTATCGAATGTTTAGTTTATGTTAAAAACACTAAATCGGTTCATTATACAAATTATATACATATATGAAAGATGGAAGATTCAAATAAATAAAATAAATACAAATATAAAATATAAATACAAGTACAAAGCAAACTATAAAATATAAATATAATATAAGATGTTGGTTCATTTACAAACTGGATGACGAGTACAAACTCGTACAAGACAATGTAAAAATAATTTTTTTTCATCATATGCTATGATTTAAGATGTTATTACACATATGTTTGTTTCATAATGTAAAGTTTCACATGTATTTATTTTCATAAGTTAAAAATTTATCATATATTTGTTTCATAATGTAAAAGTTTTACATGCATTTTTCACATGTAACTTTTTCATAAGGTGAAACAAACATATGTATAATAACATCTTAAATCATAACATTTGATGAAAAAAAATATTTTTTATATTGGTTTGTGAGTTTGTATTCTTTATCCAGTTTGTAAATGAGCTGACATCTATAATATAATATAATCTTAAATATACAAAAAATTATTAATCTATAGATATAAATATATACAGTAAATGTAATATAAAAATTAAATTCAAACACGTACAACATCGATGTCATCAAGATGATTCTCCTGAAAATCTACCGTCTAACCTTCGTTACCATCTCTATTCACTTCATATATGAATATCTATGAATTATTAATTATTTGTATATTTAAAATTATATTACATCTATATTTTATAAAAAAATTATATTTATATTTTATATTTTTATATATTTTATGTATTTAAATATTCTATACATGCAATTTATATATTGACATGATTTAATGTTTATAGCATAAATTGGACCTTTCATATATATTATTAACATTTTATAAAATATAAAAGTAATATATTATATGAATATACAAAATAAAAATAATTTATAAAATATAAATGTAATATAATTTATAAAATATGAAAATTATATAATTAATTAAATAGGCAATTTATATAAGTAATGAAATAAAAATATAATTATACAATACATAAAATGTAAATATATGTATATAGTTTAGAGTAAATTACAGATTTGGTCCATGTGGTTTGAAAAATGAAAAATAAAGAAAATATGTTAAAAATGCTATATTTAACAGAAAAGTTAGATGGAGGGACCTTATATGTTATAAAATGGAAACCACAGGGACGTTATCCGTTAAAAAAATCATTAAGGGACCTTATCCGTTATAATTTGTAAACCACAGGGACCAAATTTGAATTTAACTCTAATATAAATCAACAATATTACACCAAATTTGATGGGTTAGTTAACGGAGATCATATTAAATGGAGATAACGTCCATTTTAAATGGAGATCATATTTATATTAAATTGAAAATGATATGTAAAAAGGTTAGTTAATGTCTCTGAGGGAAAACCCAGCTTTGGGGTATCCCCTCCTACTCTTGTCGATCGAAGCTGCTCGGCGGGATGATGAATTTGTGATCAATGTGAGTTTAGTTTTAATTTGATTTGTATTCTTTAATCTCAAATTTAAAATGGAAGAAATGATCTGAAATCAAGAGAAGAAAGGATTAGGGTTCGTGGATTCAGTTTGAAATTGACGAAGGTGATAATGCTGATATCACGAATAGCTGTTCAGTTCAGATGATGGTAACAACGCTGCAGTTCAGATCAAGAGTGCTTGCGTCATTCAGGTCTTTATATACCTTTCAGTAACTATAAGTAAATGATGAGATGATTTAGGGTTTAAATTTTTGGTGCTATTGGTTATTATTATTATTATTATTATTATTCTGTTTTTGATTGATAAAAAGATAAAAGAAGATTAATAAAAATTCTTGATGATGTGATGTGCCATGGATTTCATAAACGTGGACTTGCTGAAACCATTACACCATTTTGACTAAAACAAATCTTTTTTATAACAAATGATTTATTCAAAAAATGGACTAATTCCTGGAGAAAATTTCTACTTTAATAAGCTTGAATGTTCTCCATACCATTTTGGGCCACATTTTCCTAGTCCCCACTCCCCAGTTGGCAGTTGACTGCAAGTTTTTCCTTTTAAGTTGTTCTGATTATCATGCTCTTAATTTGTGGGAATCAGCAAAGTTGAGCATATGCAGAAGCTGAGCATAATAAAACATGATTGCAATCTCTTTCTGTTTCTTTTTCTTTTTCTTTTTCATTCCTTATCTCTCATATGGAGCTGATACTTTGGGTGTGAATCAATCTCTTTCTGGAGATGAGACACTTGTTTCTCTTGCTGGAAATTTTGAATTGGGTTTCTTTAGACCAGGTGAGTCTCCAAACTATTACATAGGCATCTGGTATAAAAAGGTCTCTTTTAACCCTCCTACAATAGTTTGGGTAGCAAACAGAGAAACACCCATATCTGATAGATTCAAGTCTCAATTACAAATCTTAGATGGTAACTTAGTGATCTTAAATGAGTCCAACACCCAAATTTGGTCTACAAATATGATCTCTACCACTTCAAGTTCTGCGTCAATACTTCTTCGTGATGACGGAAATTTAGTTTTGGGATATGATTCAAGTTCTTCAAGTCCACCAATTTGGCAAACTTTTGATCATCCAACCCATACCTTCTTGCCTGGTGGTAAGCTTGGATACAACAAGCAGACAAATAGAAAGCAGGTTATTACTTCATGGAGAAGTAGTGAAGATCCTGCAGAGGGACCATATTCTTTAGAGATTGACCAAAATGCATCACAGTATGTACTTAAGTGGAATAAATCCGTACAGTATTGGACTAGTGGCCCTTGGAATGGTGAAATCTTTAACTTAATACCTGAAATGAGGCTGAATTATATCTATAATTTCAGCTACATTAACAACGAAAACGAGAGTTATTTCACTTATTCTTTGTATAATTCTTCAATTATTTCAAGATTAATTCTAGATGTCTCGGGACAGATTCAGCAGCAGACATGGTTGGAAACTGAGGAGCAGTGGAATATCTTCTGGACTCAACCTAGAAGTCAGTGTCAAGTGTATGCTTTTTGTGGGTCTTTTGGTAGTTGTAAGGAGAGTGGATTCCCATTCTGTAATTGCTTGACTGGATTCGAGCCTAGATCAGAAAGTGAGTACTTGAATCACAGCAATTTCTCTGGTGGGTGTGTCAGAAAAACAAACTTGTGTGAAAATCCAGGGTTCATAACAAGTTATGTACCAGTCACATCTTTTTCCCCATTTCTCGAGAATGGAATTCGGTTGGATGAATCAGAATGCAGAAGTACTTGCTTGAATCGATGCAGTTGCAATGCATATAGTTTTACCTTTGAAACATGTGGGCTATGGAATAGTGAAAACTTGAATAATGTATCACTTGTGTTTGTTTCAGACAATACAAATAGCGTTCCATTAAATATCAAAGTTTCTTCTTCTGATCTTCCTACCAATCCTGCAAAAACCAATTCCAAAGTTCTTGTAGTAGGTAATCTCAACTAGTTCTAATTATAATTTCCATTTTTTTCTGGTCTTCTTTACCCCTGCAGACAATAAAATGATAAAGGGTCTTCATTTCTTTTCTATCCCAGGAATTGTATCAGGATTTTTCGGTCTTGTGTTTCTTTGCAGCATTGGCGTTATATTCTACAGAAGGGTGAAAAGAAGAGGTAACTGCTACAGTTTTATCCTTTTAACTACATGTTATCTTTTCTATGTAATTTTAATTCATCCACGTGGCTAATTCAGGAAGCAGAGACAAGAACCGAGGGAATTTAGAACTTGAGTTTGACGATAGTGCAACAAATGTTAGATATCTGGTAGATCCAGGGGTATTGAGCGCAGAAGATAGAAAAGGCATTGTTGTGCCTTTCGTTGAATTCAAAACCGTATTATCTGCCACACAGAATTTTTCGTTTGCAAATAAACTTGGCCAAGGGGGATTTGGGCCTGTTTACAAGGTAACAACTCTTTATTATATTGTTTCTTAGCAAACTGTACTTGTATCCCTTCGTCCCAAAAGATAGTCTAATTTTGGGTTTTGAGTATCAAATAAGATACTTACTATTTGTCATATATAATCTAAAATACCTACTTGATAGGGAATGCTCCCTGGAGGAACTGAAATTGCGGTGAAAAGGTTGTCGAACCAATCTGGTCAAGGGTTGAAGGAATTCAAGAATGAGGTGGTATTGATTGCCAAACTTCAACATCGTAATCTTGTTAGGCTCTTGGGATACAGCATGAAAGATCACGAAATGATACTATTATATGAATACTTGCCTAATAAAAGCTTGGACCGTTTCATATTTGGTTAGCTCTCTGTATTTTCTAAATCTTTCATTTACAATTATTATAACATCAACACTTTTTTTTATCTGAAACTGAGATTTTGATTGCAAGATAGGACACTTTGTATGTGTCTTGACTGGGCAATGCGGTTCGATATCATCATGGGAATTGCTCGAGGACTTCTATATCTTCACCAAGATTCACGGTTGAGGATTATTCATAGAGATTTGAAAACGAGTAATGTGTTACTAGACGAGGAGATGAATCCCAAGATTTCAGACTTTGGTTTGGCAAAGATTGTTAAAGGTAGAGAAACAGAAGCTACCACCGGCAGAGTTATCGGAACCTAGTAAGTACATTTCAAGCCCATTTCTAGTTGCTAAAAATGGCAAATATTTATAACTTGTAGACTAGTATCTATGATATAAATATACATGGGTTATGATGTTTTTCATTTGCAGTGGCTATATGTCTCCAGAATACGCACTAGATGGCTTGTTTTCAGTAAAATCCGATGTTTTTAGCTTTGGAGTAGTGGTACTCGAGATTATTAGTGGGAAAAGAAACACCGGTTATTATCAGAATCAACAAGCCTTTAGCCTTATATCCTATGTAAGTTCTTTAATTAAACCGGAATCTTAATTCCTTTTTGTTTTGAAAACTAATCTTGATGGCTGAATTTCTTTCAGACCTGGGGTTTGTGGAAAGAAAAAAGACCGTTAGATTTACTAGATACAGCATTAGCTGAATCAGGCAACTCGATTGAAGTATTGAGATGTATTATTATTGGGCTTTTGTGCATACAAGAAGACCCTCGAGATCGGCCAACAATGATGGATGTTGTTCTTATGTTGGGAATGGATATCGAGACCCTCCCGGATCCTAAAGAACCGGCTTTTGTTTCAAAACCACGTGTTGATATGCCAACGTCTTCAAGTGAATTGGAGATCAATCAATTAACTATCACCGATTTAAAAGGGCGATAGATGAAGAACATAGCCAGATAGGCCGTCAAGATGTAGCACATTTGATCCCAAGATGGTATACTTTTATAAAGATACGGGTATGTTTTGTTGACTTGTAAAGACAACTAAACTATTTTTTTTTTCAAATGAAATTGGTATGTATTTTATTACCTAGTTGAGATCCTTTGCCTCATGGTGTTGATTTTTAAAGTCAAACACACCAATTTTTGGATGAATTTGTGATCAATGTGAGTTTAGTTTTAATTTGATTTATATTCTTTAATCTCAAATTTAAAATGGAAGAAATGATCTGAAATCAAGAGAAAAAAGGATTAGGGTTTGGGGATTCAGTTTGAAATTGACGAAGGTGATGCTTCATGTATAATTCTATATGATATCACGAACAGCTGTTCAGATGATGGTAACAACACCGCAGTTTAGATCAAGAGTGCTTTCAAAGACAGCATCGGCATTTTCTACAACTTCATTCAGGTCCATTTTGCCATCTCTAAGCATGAGTAGAATTGCATGTTATTCAACCTTTCCTGGAAAAAAATATTACTGTCTCGGGCTCGAATAACTTTTTCGCAGTAGGACCCTTTTTTAAGTGATCGAGCTCGATACTCCGTTTGTGCTCGAACTTGAGATCAATTAGCTTGATTATTTGATGGACCTTAATAATTTGTATACTTTGATTATATGCTATGAACATATGAGCATGTTTGCCTCGAAAAATTTATGCTCAAATGGCTAGGTTTAATCAAGTCGAACATTAGTGTTACGAAGCTCAAATCGTTAAGTTAGATGGGTTTTAGTGTGTGTTAAAAGCTCGACTCTCTAACACTCCTAGATATGATGTGGACTTCATATTACGTATGTTGACTTGCTGAAACCACTAGTAACATGTAAAAAAGAATTCTTACACCATTTTCACTAAAAGGAAATCATTTTGTAACAAATGGTGTATTAAATAGATGGACTAGTTCAAGGAGAAAAGTTGTGCTTATACTTTCCAATATACATTTTGGGCCACATTTCCAAGTCCCCCTGGTTGACTGCAAGTCTTTCCTTCATGTTTGTCTGATTGTGGATATCATTATAGTTTTTGGGAATCAGCAAGGTCCAGCATATGCAGAAGCTATTAATTAATAAAAATATGATTTTAATCTCTTGTCAGCTCTTTTTTTGTTTGTTTTTCTTTTTTATTCCTTATCTCTCATCTGGAGCTGATACCTTATATGCAAACCAGTCTCTATCTGGAGACCAAACAATCATATCCAAAGATGAAAACTTTGTGCTGGGTTTCTTTAAACCAGGTAACTCTTCAAACAGTTACATAGGCATCTGGTATAGAAATGTCATTACCAACCCTCCTACCATAGTTTGGGTGGCAAACAGAGACACACCCGTATCTGATAGATTCAAGTCTGAATTAAAAATCTTAGATGGTAACTTAGTTCTCTTAAATGAGTCAAACACCCAAATTTGGTCTACAGATATGATCCCTACTGATACAAGTTCTGCATCAGTGGTTCTTCTTGATGATGGCAATTTAGTTTTTAGATATGATTCAAGTTCTTCAAGTCCACCAATTTGGCAAACTTTTGATCATCCAACCCATACCTTCTTGCCTGGTAGTAAGATTGGATACGACAACCGGACAAATAGAAAGCAGGTTATTACGTCATGGAGAAGTATAGAAGATCCTGCAGAGGGAATTTTTTCTTTAGAGCTTGACCAAAAGGAATCACAATATTTACTTAGGTGGAATAAATCTGTAGAATATTGGACTAGTGGATCTTGGAATGGTGAAATCTTTAGCTTCATACCTGAAATGAGGCTGAATTATATCTATAATTTCAGCTATGTTACCAATGAAAATGAAAGTTATTTCACTTATTCTTTATATAATCGTTCAATTATTTCTAGATTAATTCTAGATGTCTCGGGGCAGGTTAAGCAGCTGTCATGGTTGGAAAATTCGCCGGAGTGGAATTTGTTTTGGTCTCAACCTAGAACACAGTGTGAGGTCTATGGTGTATGTGGAGCTTTTGGTATTTGCAGCCAGAATGGTCTTCCATTCTGTAAATGCTTGACTGCTTTCGAACCTAGATCACCGAGCATTTGGAATCTGGGTGATTCCTCTGGTGGTTGTGTGAGAAAAACAAAGTTGGATTGTCAAGAAAATACAGGGTCCGTGACAAGTTATGTACCACTCAATTATTTATCATCATTTCCCGGGAATGGAATTCCGTTATTGGATGAATCAGCATGTAGAAGTTCTTGTTTTGATGACTGCAGTTGCGATGCATATAGTTTTATCTCCGAAAGATGTTGGCTATTGAATGGTGAAAACATGACCGACGTATCACTTGTGTTTGTTCCAGAAGATGTAAAAGGTGTTACATTTCCAATCAACATCAAAGTTTCTTCGTCCGATCTCCCTAAAAATACTGCAAAAAACAATACCAAAGTTCTTGTAGTAGGTAATCTCAACTAGTTCTAATTACAATTTCCATTTTTCTGCTCTTCTTTACCCCTGCAGACAAATACAATGATAAAAGGGTCTTTATTTCTTTTCTATCCCAGGAATTGTTTCAGGATTTTTCGGTCTTGTGTTTCTTTGCAGCATTGCCGTTATATCCTACAGAAGGGTGAAAAGACTAGGTAAAAGCTCACATATTTGTCCTTTTAACTACATTTTATCTTTTCTATGTAATTTTAATTCATCCACGTGGCTAAGTCAGGAAGTAGAGACGAGAAGCGAGGGAATTTAGAAGTTGAGTTTGACGACAGTGCAACAAACGTTAGATATCTGGTTGATCCAGGGGTATTGAGTGCACAAGATAGAAAAGGCATTGTTGTGCCTTTCGTTGAATTCAAAACCATATTATCCGCCACACAGCATTTTTCGTTTGCAAATAAACTTGGGCAAGGGGGATTTGGGCCTGTTTACAAGGTAACAACTCTTGATTATATTGTTTCTTAAACTGTACTCGTATCCCTTTGTCCCAAAAGATAGTCTAATTTTGGGTTTTGAGTATCAAATAAGATACTTACTATTTGTCATAATATAATCTAAAATACCTACTTAATAGGGAATGCTCCCTGGAGGAACTGAAATTGCGGTGAAAAGGTTGTCGAACCAATCTGGACAAGGGTTGAAGGAATTCAAGAATGAGGTGGTATTGATTGCCAAACTTCAACATCGTAATCTTGTTAGGCTCTTGGGATACAGCATGAAAGATCAAGAAATGATACTACTCTATGAGTACTTGCCTAATAAAAGCTTGGACCGTTTCATCTTTGGTTAGCTAGCCTCTCCTCCACTTTTTGTGTATATTTTTAATAAATCTTTTATTTGCAATTATTGTAACATCAACTGAAATATGACATTGTGGTTTTGATTGCAAGATAGGACACTTTGTATGTGTCTTGACTGGGCAATGCGGTTCGATATCATCATGGGAATTGCTCGAGGACTTCTATATCTTCACCAAGATTCACGGTTGAGGATTATTCATAGAGATTTGAAAACGAGTAATGTGTTACTAGACGAGGAGATGAATCCCAAGATTTCAGACTTTGGTTTGGCAAAGATAGTTAAAGGTAGAGAAACAGAAGCTAGCACAGGCCGAGTTATTGGAACCTAGTAAGTATATTTCAGGCCTACTTTTAAATCTGATATGGGCAAATATTTCCTCAACCTAATTGTTAATGTGTGCACCTCGTCCTATGGAAAAGGATCGTGGTCCTTGAAATCCATTGTATCTCTTGAATCTTTGGAACTTGTATCGATGATATATATATATGGATTATGATGTTGTTCATCTGCAGTGGCTATATGTCTCCAGAATACGCACTAAACGGCTTGTTTTCAGTAAAATCTGATGTTTTTAGCTTTGGAGTAGTTGTACTCGAGATCATTAGTGGTAAAAGAAACACGGGTTATTATCAGAATCAACAAGCCTTTAGCCTTATATCCTATGTAAGTTCTTTAATTAAACCCGAATCTTAATTCCTTTTTGTTTTGAAAACTAATCTTTGATGGCTGCATTTCTTTCAGACCTGGGGTTTATGGAAAGACAAAACGCCATTAGATCTACTAGATTCAGCATTAGCTGAATCATGCAACTCGATTGAAGTATTGAGATGTATGATTATTGGGCTTTTGTGCATACAAGAAGACCCTCAAGATCGGCCAACAATGATGGATGTTGTTCTTATGTTGGGGACGGATATCGAGAGCCTCCCCGATCCTAAAGAACCGGCTTTCATTTCAAAAACACGTGTTGATAGTATGCCCACATCTTCAAGTCAATCAGAGATCAATCAATTGACTATCACCGATTTAGCAGGGAGATAGATCAAGAACATGGCTTTTGTTGGTTTTCCATATAGTACATAATAAATATAGTTGATTGTGTGGATTAATCGGTCTTCATAGATTGGTTTTTTTTTTTTTTTTGGGGGGGGGGAGGTGTGGATAGTTGGAAGAGAGAATTTTGGAAGGAAAAAAAACTTTTATATAGAACTCCTGTTATAATCCTTACTGAATAAGTCAATTTCTTATATCATCAAGTAGGAGTGCTCATGGGTTGGGTTGCCCAGGTTGAAGGCACTTGACCAACCCAACCCAATATTTGCGGTTTAAAAAATTTCAACCCAACCCAACCCAAACCATGCGGGTTGATCGGGTTGACACTTTGGTACATCATTTCACGATCTTAGTAAGCGTTTTGTATAAACGAAATATAATTAAAATGAGAATATATAATAGGAAAGTAAATTACGGTTGAAATTGTAATATAATTTTAAATATATACATAACTACGTGTTGGTTTAACGTACATATATTATTCAAAAACTTAATATTCGTAATAAATCCGTAATATATAAAGTCATCGGGTTGGGTTGGGTTCAAATTATCTCAACCCGTTTCCAACCCAATAGGTGCGGTTTGACCTATTTTTGTATCAACCATGCGTCGGGTTACCTTGGTTTGAGTTTTTTTTTGGTTTTTTTGGGTTGGGTTGGCCGGATTCGTTGGGTTGGTCAGTATTTTGAGCACCTCTATCATCAAGCCACAACCAAACGGTCATCTTTGCTTCATAGTGTTAAGACCTTTAAAGTCAAACACGCCACTTTCTTGAATGAATTTGGATTACCGTTTCTCATAATCATGGTTCTTATGCACACACACTAACACATACCATTTTGTTAGCATGTCGTAAAATTAATTTCGACATATGTTCCATTCGAGTCTTAGCAAAAAGTTGTAATACGATCATACTTGCATTTAACAATAAAGTGCATAACAAACCATCAAATCAAACACACCACTTAATCCGGAAGTGGCTAAAGAAGTCGGAGGAAGAAAGTAGTTGGACAACTGTATACACGAGGGTACATTAGTCCAAAGAAGGAACAATATTATTACTCCATTTGTCTTAAAATATGGATTTACATTACTACTTTAGTTAATCGTAGAATAAGTGTCCAATTGTAAATGTTTACTTTCTCATTATACCTTTAACTATAAGATGGAGAAAATTCTTCTTCTATAATTAAAGGTAAAAAAATTGTTTTGTCGTTAATCAAATTTTTATTAGTTAAAAGGTGAAATAATTACACACCCTTACAACTTGTGTCTTTTTCATTATGGATAACATAATTGATAACATACGAATTAGTAACATAAATAACATAATTAATAACATACGGATTAATATAAATAACATAATTGATAACATACGAATTAATATAAATAACATAATTGATATTTATAATGATGATTGTGGCTGGGATGCTCCAATGGGTGGTGCTGCATTTTTGGGAGAATGATTAGTAATGAATAATGCGAGCAATCATTCAATAAAAGGGAGAAAAAAAATATTTTAAATGTTAATTAGCTCATTTTGCTATGTCGTTAGACAACAATTGATTAAGAAGAATAATTTAAAAATGTTTTAGTTCTTTTTCTTTTGTGTAGAAGGGCATATGTCAAGTAGCTTTCTATTAGTGTATAACTTAACGGCTGTTTGGTAGTTGCTGAATGTTTTAGTGCAGAATGATTAAGTGGTCAGAAGGATTAAGAGGCTCTTATGATATAGTGCAAAATGAAATATCATTGTTTGGTAATTGTTCAGGGTGTAATTAGGGCTTTTAATGGTTAAGGGAGATCCGGGATACAAAATGATTTAGAGGGTCTTGGAACCATTAAGAGACGGACTTATTTTTTTCCAAACAGGATTCACCTCTTAGCGATTCAGAGACTGCCTCTTAATGGAATTGTTAAGAAGTAAACAAACAACCCCTTAGAAGTTAGTAGACAACGTATTAAATAAAAATATATGTGCGAACCAACTTATGTGTATATTGACTAATTTTATAAGATGTTCTAATTAACAATAAAGCAATATTCAATAATTTTAAGAAAAATTAAAGGATTACAGTACCACTGAAAAGCAATTTCAAGACTATATTAATTCGGCTACCTATATGGTTTGACATTGACCTTTCATAGAACAAGTATAACTCCTTTTGAGTCACATTAAGCTAGAAGATGTGTTTGTTACAAAGCCCACAAACGTTCCTAAGAAAACAACCACCACAACACATTAAAACCTACCATGTATCAAATTCGACAACCACTAAATAACGATCATTATCATAACTCACTACGAAAAACCACAAAAAATAGAATCTAGAACGAAAAAACTCATAAACGTAAAAATTTGAGTAAAGATCTCTTGTTTTTTATTTATTTTATTGTTTTAAGGAAAAAAATGGAAGGGTAGTCTGTTTATATACGATTTATAAGATTCAATTGAAACATAAACTAACTTAAATCGAATGTTAAATTATATGAGCATTATTAGTATTTTTCAAATTTATCCTCTCTTACCTCTCCTCTTCATGGAACACTTGTGAATAAAAACATAATGTGAAATATGAACTACTATCAAATATATTGTTTTAATTAAACATTATGATCACATGTTTTAGTTATATATTACGATAATCTTGTGAACATAAAAACACCAGACCAGAAACAAAACACAAAAACTATAAATCCCTAAAAAAATATGTAAGTACTTGGATGTACGTTGTAAACAAAATTGGTAATCAAATTTGAACACCTACCAACCATCTCTTAAACCTGAAACCAAAAACCTACAGTATTTGAACCATTATAAGTATATTGTTTCATTTAAACATTATGACCGCCCATTTTTATTAGATATTGTTATCATCTTGTAAACACAATTTACAACACCATCAAGGACAAAAAACCAAAAATCATATATTCCTAAAAACATTGTGCAAGCTTTTGAATAACGTTGTAAACAATTAGTTAATGCTTTTATCTAGGTTAACGGTTTTTATGGGAATCGTATCCCTTTATGTTGAATATTTTTGTACTTTTGTTGTTTTGTGAATTTAAAAAATGGGTTTTAATGTTGATGTATGTGAGAAGAAATTCATTTTATAAGGATTCTCGTTATAGCATCTTCAATGGAGATTCTTATAAGAACCTTCTTTATGCACTTTTTGTTGCTACATCATATCCACCTCATCAAATTAAGAACTCTCTAAAAACTCAAAATAAGTAAAATGTCATTACTCACAAAAATCATGGTAAGAATCGATGTTCTTGTTCAAACACCTATAGAACATTAGGTTCTTATAAGAACATCTTCACAATGGTAGTTCTTACAAGTCATTGTACTTTTTTGTTAACAAGAATCTTGCATTCGAGATACTCTTAGCAATACATAGGAGTGCCATTAGCCTCTCTTTTTCATTTATGGGAGTTTTGAATTTCTTACGGGAAAAAAACTAATTAAATGTTTTTATGAGTTGTGTTTATTTACTACAAAATTATGCTTTTATATTTATTTAATAAACAGCGTAACTATCTTAAATGGTTGATTCACATTAAATTTAAATCTTATAAATTCTATAACTTTTCAGTTGTTTAAACTCAATACATATAGAGACAAAATTAAATCAGAATGGTATCTATTTAAAAAAATACGATAATGGGAAAATCACGTGTAAAATCACATATTATTTTTCATTAACAGTAAAAAAAATCACATATTATTTTTCAACCAATCATTTTTTTCCATTTTTTCTTAATTATGAGGGTTGATTAGTCAATAATATGTGGGAAAAAAATTCATTAAGAATACATGGGTGTTGATTTGTTAGTCCCTGTTTAGAGATGGCTATGTAAGTGAGGGTTTGTAGAAGGGGGGGAGGGGGAGGAGAGAGGGGGGGGGAGGGGGATTGAATACAAACACACAAAATTTTACTCTTTTAAATTTTTTAATATAAATATTAAAAATTTACACACAGAAGTTTGTTGCGAAAAAAAATAGACACACTATTCTAACAAGCTAAACACATGATAACAGTAATTAACTTATGCACTAAGAAAGCTAAAATAAAACTGTTAAAACACTCAGGATTGCCGGAATCAAACAAAATATCACTCAGAGGATTTGTTGAAAGCGTGAGGTTTATGCGAAGGACTTCATCTCCTTTTATAGTGCTCATGCATGGGATGCATGCGGACAGCTGTCAAAAATTCATTAGCTTGAAGTTTATCTGATGGATAAAGGAAGATGCCACTTCCTTTCTACTGGATTAATGGATGAACCATTCTTTGCAGCACGCAATGTCAGATGACTTTATCTCTTTTTCTTCATACTCTGTGAAGTCCTATAAAACCTTTTAGCTTAAAGAAAAACATCCTTTTTAGGTGAGTAAAAAGAGAATGTCCGAATTTAAGGTTTGCTACCTAAGTTCTTGCTGCACACATATCTTGCATTTATTGTGTCATAAGAACTTATCTTCGAAAATGCTAAGTGATACATACAAGGATGTATCACATTGGTTAGTGCTTCCTAAGTTTTGGATCGACAACTTGCATATTAGCTTCTAGGATTAGCAACTGCATAATCGGTGACCACACTTGCATGTGTTGGTGACCTCAGTAACATCGGTGACCACATCTTGGATCGGTGACCCAATCCAACGTCGGTGACCTCTTGCAAGGTCGGTGACCTCTTGCAACATCGGTGACCTCATGCAAGGTCGGTGACCACACTTGATTTCGGCAAGTAGTCTGAATTTTAGTGTTAGTTGATACATCAAAAATTCCACATTTTGATGTACAACCTTTGATTGGATAGTCTTCGATTTTCCAATACTTGAAGTATATTTCAGACCTTCAAAAGAACCTGTAAAAGATCAACCATATAAGAGAGAAGGTTCATCACCAAATCATCGGTGACCCAACATGATTAATTATGAATATGTGAAACACTACGTTTCATTAAAATGAGAATTTTTTCATAAAACGATTTCATTTTCATGTTGAAACAAAATAATGTTATGAAGAAAAGAATTATATGAAACAATTTTATTGTATTAAACATTTGAGAAATTTGCTCAAATAGCCATTCTAGAAATTCAATTTGCTCAAATAGCCATTCTAGAAATTCAATTTGCTCAAATAGCCATTTTTTAAAATCAGTACGCCATAAAGAGGTACGTCATGGCGTACTCCACCTATTCCAGAGTTTTTTTTGCAATTTAGTTCTTCAGTACGCCACACACAGGTACGCCATGGCGTACCTTGGCCCCTGAACTATCAGTACGCCGTGGTGTACCTGTGTGTGGCGTACTGAAGGACTAAATTGCAAAAAGAACTCTAAAATAGGTAGAGTACGCCATGGCGTACCTCTTTATGGCTTACTGATTTTAAAAAATGGCTATTTGAGCAAATTGAGTTTCTAGAATGACCATTTGAGCAAAATTCTCTAAACATTTTCATGAAAAAAATATATTCAAATAAACAATGAATCACGCGATTTGTACGATTTATATGAATTGACGTGATTTGTATTTGAAATCTTCCTTATATCACATTCAATTTACGAGAACGCGAGAACACTCTTTTACTATAGAAAATCACATGTGATACTATTATTCCATCACATATAGTACACATGTGATACTAAATCAGAGATGCGGATGACTTTTTGCTTGATCTAGATTACCGTCCAAGTCGTTGTTACACCACTAAGCTCCATCACATATATTATCACATGTGATAAAGGTGTCTTTGATGTGATACTATAATCAATCAAAACCACCACATGTGATATTAAATCATAGACGCAAACGATCTTTGTTGCGACCTAAATAGCAAGGCACGTCATCCGCACACCATCAAGTCTCCTCTCGTGTATTATCACATGTGATAAGGGTATTCTCGCGTTCTCGTAAAATGAAGGTGTTCTCGTTTGAACCTCCACTTTTATATATATATATATATATATATGTATCAAAAGTTATTTTGAAAAATGATAAATATTTAAAAAGTAAAAAAATAATCTAACAAACGAAAGTGGTCAGGTTCTTAATTGTTTGTACTTGTAAATAACTAAGAGGTTCGAAACCAAAATAAAATGCAAACCAGAATGGCTAGGATGTAAATATAATTAATGAGGTCAGGGACTAGAACCAGATTTTTGTCAAATCACAGGGACTAAAAATGTAATTGAGTCTAAGAAATAAGATTTAAAAAGCAAGCGTACTATTTTCAACCACAACAGGCTGCCACGTTGGCTTTAGGCACGTGGGGTTACGGAATTCGTGGCTGCTGCCCACCCACGCCCCACCCCTCCCCTCATCATCCCATGATTCCTTTTCCTCCTACTCCAAAAATACGCATTTACTTTTTCTTTTTTTCTTTTTTCTTTTTCTTTTTCTTTTTTATATCCAAAAATCAAATGTCTTTATTTTATAGCTCATGCTTTGTTTTATGGATCAAACATATCAAAATTCAAAGGAGATTTTCTTTCATTCTTATTTAGTATAATAATAATAATTTCTTAATTAATATAACAAAAAATTAAAAAAAATTATTTAGTCACCCATCTTGTACCATTTACTGAATATATTTTTATTATAATATTTTGATCTACAATGTCATATTATTAGTAAGGATGTACGACGGGTGGGTTCACATACGTTTAGGTAGACAAATTAAAAACCCGATCGGATTTTCAATATGGAGATGAAGCCCCGATTTTTGGATTTAGAATTTCGGATTGATTTGGTTCGGGTATGTCGGGTTTTAGGTTGAGATCGGTCAAGTTCGGGTTTAGTTCTAATGCAAAAACTGTATATATTCAATTGATTTTGAGAATGAATTCAACCAATTTAGGGACTAATAAATTGATATTATGCTTAGAAATTTGAAAATAATACGACAAACTAGACTTTTTAGAATTTTCGAAAATTTATTAGATAAATAAATATATTTATATAATATTTAATATATATATATATATGTTTCAGGTTTTGGACGAATTGGATGATCAAAATCCAAAACCAACCTGAACCCAATTTTCCCTCTAAAGTCGATTTTCTGGTTTTCGGATTTCAGGGCATTTGGGTTTCGCATAAACATTTTATTTTCAGTTCGGGTTCAGATTTTGAGTCATTCAGGTTTTCCACACCCCTAACTATTAGAAAGTTACCGGTCAATATATAGATTTAAAATAAGAAAAAAAAAGTAAGCCGTATTATATTAATTAAGAAAATTAATTTTGGATAATAATAAAAACTTATATTTAATATATTTTTCTATTTTGTTAAATAATGAGTTTATTTTTTTATTAACATATTATTACTATGTTTGAAATAATTAACATATTATTAATTAAAAAGCAACAAACCCGTTTTTCTCTTCTAATTAATGTAGTTAATTGATCGAACAACTGCGGCCCTTTAATTAATGTGTTTCTCAATATTGGAGTCCAACTTGAGTCGTATTAAATTTCCGACATTTTTGGTTGGTTTTCACATCAATGTAGAAGTCGTTTGGTTGAGTTTTTGTATATCTTTATGGTTCGAGTTGTTTTTTATTGGGGTCCTCGAGTGGTTCCATAATGGTTCCTACAACTTATGACGTTTCCCTCTTGTATTTATGTTACTACTACTTTTTCTTTGATTCCATCCAGTTAGTACTTTGTACCTTTTTATAAATTTATCCGATGTATTTTTAAATAATTTTTGGGTGATTTTATTGTTATATTAGAACTACTTTTTATCTACTTCATTTGTAGCATCAATATTACGAGCAATTTGTTATAACTAATCTTGGAGGAATACAGGTGGCAAACAATTAAAGTATTAGTTAAAAGAATGATGTGTCATCGGTTGGAACTTGTGGTCTAAAGAGAGTGGATTCGTGGGAAAATTGGAAAGGGATTTCATGGAGTTCTAGTTGGAGTGAGATTGTAAGTTTCGTATCTAGATTTTTATCAAGGAACCTACTTATCACCACTAATCTCATTATATTCTGTAAAATATCGAACCAAAACTTAACTAGTTGTGAAGAAAGGGAGCAGTTTTGGTGTAGCATTGAAGCAAGAACATTACAAAGAGGGTTAATTGAGTTTCTGGAGATGAATCATCATTTTAAAGGTAGATTTCTCATATTAACATGTTTTAAAGTTGGGACAGTATCATAGCACATTGTAGGACTATTTGGTGATGACTTTACATCGAATGTGAAGCCTTAATGTCGTTTAAATGTTGAAAAGTGGAAAAATAAACATAATTGCATGATCAGTGGTTAAGGCTTGAGTTTTATGCACCAATGTTTGTGTTAAATCAATGCCTAGATGTAGATACAAATGCATTGCATGTTATAAACATTCTCATGCATAAGGATTTGTAAAAACGATACAAAATGAACAGTATTTGTTGATGGAGGCCCGTCAAGTAACAACTAAGAAGATCCGTTGAAGCTTAAGGACGACCCAATTATAAGATCAACAGATAAGAAAACACAACAAGTCATAACAATTCCAATATCTGGAATTCAAGTTCAAGCCAGTGCAATGAAGACAATGGATTGATTTTCAAGCTACAAGTTGACGAATATTCTTGAAGTCCAAAATGCAATGAAGATCTCAAAGTGATTATGGAGCCAAATAAAGGATCGGAAATACCCCATTAATCAAAGACTTTTATGGAACTTTGAATTTATGGAAAAAGTCTCTATTTTTGTTTTCTTTAGCTCCAAAAAAATAAATTCATCTCGAGCTTCCTTTCTTCCTGTATTTGCTTAAAATTGGGTATATTTTGAAAGATAAGAAAGAAATATTTTATATTATAATCTTCTTTTAAATTTAAACTTGACTTATTTATTCTTTTCCTTAAGTTTCTTATTTAATTGTTTCCTTTCTTTTGGGAAATTCTAGTTTTATAGTCCTATATGCTATGACACAAATTTTAATGTTTAATCACCATTAAATCATTAAAAAAAATCATTCTTGAATTTATTTGTAAGCTATTTTTTCTTACAATTTCATCGGCTTTTTCTTAATATATGATTATGCCCTTTCAATATATATATTATTTTGATTTCTGTAATTATATAGTTAAGTGAAATAAAAATGATTTTAGTGGGGAATTAAGAAAAATGCAAAGAGTAGCCTAAAATAATTAAAAATATAAAAAAAGAAAAAATCCACGTCAGACGATGAGAATCTTTAATTTAGAAGGGGTATCCCATTTCCAAATCAAAAGAGAGGCTCTCCCGGAAATATCTTGATCTGGGTCCCACACACCTTACCTTAGACCACACAAAAATATTGTTTCTTTACAAAACCCTTCTTGTCTCTCCCACCGTCCGACACGTGTCATTTCCCCTCTTCCATTACTGACCACATGTTTCCGGCGGTGGAATTTTTCTTCATTTCATTATTTTCTCACTCTCAAATGACCATCTTACCCCTTCCCTTGCCTTGAAACAATAAATATACTATCCACAACTTTATTACCATATATTATACACCAACGTTCCAAAACCATTTTTTATTGATAAAAAATAATTCTTATTTAATTTAATTTTAAAATTTATAATATTAATTTGTATTATTATTAAAATAGATATTAATTTTTGTCCTTAAAATTTTAATTTCGTAATTTTTATTCATATGAATAATAAAAAATATTTTTTTTAAACAAAGGGTAAATAATTTTAATGTTTTTTTTTTCAAAGTTAGATAATTTTGCCATTTTTTCTTGTACTTTCTCTGTACTAGAGAATATCTTTTTTTAAATATTAACCCAAAATCTCAGTAACCCTTCATTTTGAAAAATCTATTGAATGTGCTTTTTTGTATTTATACAATATAATGGAATGTAAAATTGTATTATAAATTGAAATTTAATGTAATTTTTGTTAAAAATACAAAATTTATGAAGTACTATGTCTAAATAATAAACGTGATTCCAAAAGGAAAATATATCTCTTTTCATGTAAACAATATTATGTTATTACCTGTCGTCTTCTTTTATCGTTTTTATATCTAGAGTTAGGTTATCCTTAGAAAATACGCAAATATTTTTTCAGTCAAAACTGATAATGCTTTCATTTCCTAGCACTGTTATCAGCAAAATATACACCATTCCCCTTACTAATTGCTATTAGAAGATCTCATAACATTTTTGTATTTAATTAATGTGTTCTATTTAATAACATACGGTTATCAATACAAAATGTTTACGACCTTCAGATCAATTGAAGATTTTCTATTGTTTTCATTGGAGGTTATATATGTCGTTTGACATTGTAAATCATAATTTTTTTGACGGTCTTGATTATAATTGTATTTCTTATATAATATAAAACAATCATATCACACTACAACAAAAGTCATATATTATAAGTCTATTAGTGTCCTAAGAACTTATTTATTACCACCCCTTAAATTTATAGGATCAAAAAAGGAGTGCTCTATATAAAGATGTTACACTAAGTTGTTAACACAAAATAAGATGACATAACAAATTATATAACTATAACACAAATTTTCAAACGTCTTATAAAATGATTTGCGTAACACTGAAAGCATTATGATAAAGTAGGACATAGGATACTTTATGTTGTCGTTAAATATGTTTACCTTCTATTACACTTAGTAACACATATCGGTGTCCCAATATGTGGTTCTATAAGATGTCGTATTATTCTAATAGGTCCTAGAAGATAAATTTCTATAAAAAAGACGTTTTTCAAAAAAATGTCCTATTAGATTTTATAATAATAGGATGCCATATTGGATTATAAAACTTACAAAGTAAGTGACGTATCATAATGTATCAATAATAACACGTTAACTAAAATGTCCTATAGTTTCTTTTATAAGACACTCTTAGAAAGACGTACTAAAATACGTCATATAAACCTTTTTTTGTTTTAGTGGCACAAATTGTTTTAAAATAATTATATAATTGTTAAATATTTTTATTAAAATATCTAGTATAAAATTATGTTTAAAACGATGTCATTTTAAACATTGTACAAAGTACACATACGTACACAACTTAGTGGTTGATTTTTATTGAGTCATATATATCTGGATTAAGCCATTTGTCTGATTTAATATGAATTGTTCTTCTTTTATGTGATAAGTAAATGGTCCGGATGACATATATAAATTACTATTATACTCTTAGCTATAAAAACTCAAGTTCGATTTCAACTTTGGCAAGTCTATTTTCAAATATGAATCAAGAATCAAATTTAAAAAAATAACAGGTGATTTCAACCGTAAGTAAGTAGCTGTAGAAGAAGGGCAACAAAGAACACTAGAGACGCAATGAAAAAAAAAGATAAGGATAAACATAGAATTTGTTAACTGGTTTTCATGTTAATATAATTTTACTTCAAACTGTACGTTAATTTTAAAATCAAACATGCTTTATAGACAAAATCATCATATATTGACATTCATGATCATTAGTCATGAGTTTATGGGTTCCATTTTATTTTGTAAATAATGATAGATGTTTTTATATAAATAATAATTTTAGTCAAGTGATTTGATTTCTTAATCATTTTTTTTCAACTTTGTTAAAATAATTCAACAAAAACAATTTACAGTTTTCATCCCTCTACGTAATATCTTACCTTTGCAATTGTGATATGTTCTTTGGAGTTTCAAATTTTACATTTTATTTGCATAAAGGGATGGAAACTGTAAAATTTGTTGTATTCATAGTGATTTAAATTTATTTATTGATATTTGATTTTGTTTATTCTTATTATACATAAGGTACTTAATTCTTTTTATTAATTTTTGTTAATTTAAAATAAACATTCATAACATACATTAAAACAATAAGCAGTTGAAATGACCACGTATAAACAACATAATCATAAATTAAAATTTAACCAAAAAGAAGAAATTATATACAACTTAAAGTTTATCTAAATGATTTGTATGTGTGTCATTATCTAACAACTAAGAAATAATCATTTCCTATAAATGTGTTAATATATACCAAGAATGTGTTGTCTAATACATCATGATATGGAGTCGATAATTCGATCTTAGTTCATGTTTCATTCTTCTGTTATCTGTCTATCTCGATTTTATTTTATAACTTTGTCTAGTTTTAAGAGAATAAGATTTTAGGTTGGTCACTAATTTTATTGCGTGTTTTGTTCTATCATTATCCTTCATTGTTTATGATGTAATTGAAAGTGCCTATTAATTGGATTTGATGAAGTTCAGATGTGAAATTTTAAAAAGTTACGTGTCCTCACTAAAAATGTAATAATTACATATTTTAAAAATTATACAACATTTTATTGGGTTGAATTCACGTGAGACCAACCTATTTTTGTGAGATTCGTAAGACCACATTTTTACACTTGAAATTTCACAATGTTTTTTGTTGTGAAGGTTCCGATTTTTTTAACTTTCACAGTGTTTTGTGTAAAAATACGGTCTCACGGGTATCACAAAAACATGTTGGTCTCATTTGAAGCCAACCCTAATTTTCTCTGTGAACATTTATTTTGGAGGGAGAGAGTATTTGTGGTCGAAATTTATAAAACTAATCAAAAAATATACTCAAATATGTATTAAATTAAAGATAATAAAATACTTGTTTTTTTAACTTAATTTGTTAATTAAAAAAATAAATATATTGAAGATAATTTTTTTAAATAAGGTAAATTTGATATAATATATAAAAAAAATACTGAGTTTCCAAAAACATTCGTCAAATTTAATTCTTTTTGTTTGCAGAAAAAACAAAATAAAAATATTACAAAAGATTAAAAGATTTAATATTTAATAATGTATTTTTTTTAATTAATAATTTCTAGAAAAGAAAACCTGGCTATAATTTTGTATATATATTTCACATTTTTGTTAAAAAAAAAGTTGTGAATGAAAAGAACATAGGGGTATTTTGGTTATTTTAAGTCGAAGGTAAGGTAGTTTCAACGATTAAAAAGCAAGTTGCCCTTTTTTGCTGTTTGTTTAACATCCCTTCGTCTTGCCTTTTCTTCTCCTCCTTCCTTATTTCGTTTCCAGGACCTCTTTGAGTGTTCTTTCTTTTTAGAGAGAGAAAGAGAGAGAGTTTTTAGAGAGAGAAAGTTAAGATCTGCGTTTGTTGAGTTGAAGAAGATGAAGTCGTGCGAGCTTTGCAAATCCATGGCTAGGATCTATTGCGAATCTGACCAAGCTAGCTTATGCTGGAGCTGCGACAGTAAGGTTCATTCGGCGAATTTCCTTGTAGCTAGGCATTCCAGGTGCCTTCTTTGTCGTGTGTGCCAGTCTCCGACGCCGTGGACGGCGTCCGGCGAGAAACTAGGGCCATCGACTGTGTCGGTCTGTGAGAAGTGTGTTGTTGACGGTACTTCTGAAGAAGATGACGATGATGACAGAGAAGAGAGCCAGGGAGGAAATGATGATGATGATGAGTACGACGGAGATGAAGACAGTGAAAATGAGATTTATTTGGAGGATGAGGAGGAGGAGGAGGACGGAGATGATAATCAGGTGGTGCCGTTGTGTTGTACTCCACCTCCGGCAGCGAGTTCATCCAGCAGCGAAGAGTTTTCTAATAGCAATACAAGTGTTTTGGTGAAGCGAAAGCGTGAAAATGTAGCAGATCTTTCCTCTGAGGTATTAGAATTTCTTTCCTTCCCTAAATTATCATTTGCAGAATTTTGTTCAAATTCAATTATAAATTTTTTGTGAACGAATCATCACAATTTCTGAGCAATAACTTTTAATTTAACCTATGGATTATAATTTTGTTCCAATGGAGCACTTTTGTTCTGAAATAGCGATAACTTAAATGATCGATATGATTGTGATTCTGTGTTAATTTTCACAAATCGTGAAATTATCGACATAAATTTCTATTTTAGTTCCCAATCTCTTTCCTCTTCCCTAATTTTTAGAGATCGCGGCAGATTTCATGCTAATCAACTGTACTAATTTGTTTCCTTGTGGAATCAGGATGACGTCGATTGCTCATCGGTGCAGAAACGCCACCGTGAGGCCACAGACGAAATCGGAGATAACGGAGCTACATTACATCGCGCTTTACCTTCGAGTTCGGAAGCGATCGTGGAGAAACTCAGTATGATCCGTCACCGGGAGAAGATCTACGGCGAGAACAAGTCTGAAGCGGTTGTTGACGTAAGTAAAGCAACGAGAGCCGTCGGATTTGACCTAAACTCATCGGATTCGTCGTAGTTGTATTGTAGGTAGAGAAACCACCCTGCCCTAATTAACTTGATCCTATTGGCTAACAATACCAGAAATTAGTATCGATCAGATGGACATAACATAACCATGGTTTTTATTTGGGTTATTTAGTAGTGATTGATTAAAACAGATTTCTTGATTATGAATTTGTATTTTTTTATTTATTTTTTTATTTGGAATTTGTTAATGAGGTTTGGTTTGTCCCATGTTGAATCTTTTGTGGTCAGGCTTTGACTTTTTGGAATTCACCTTCTTTCATCCTCTTGACGTGTTTGATAAGTTGTGGTATATTTTTATCTAGACGTGTTTTCAGCATTTGTTTGTATGTTAGAAATGTATTAGTTTCTTTTTAATGTTAAAAAAATAAGTGGTATATTTTTAATTTTTGTAAGCAAATACCACTATTAAAAAAAATTGAAATTGAAGAAGGATGTGTAACTTTTTGTGTTAGGACACCAATAGGTATGCATGTAACTTTTTGGGGGTGTTTGGATTAGCTTATTAACTTATAATTTATTGACTTCTTGAAAAAGTGTTTATCAAAAGTTGATAAGTTAGAATTTTTAACTTCTTAAAAAATGACTTATCACCGGTTTGGTACCGGATAAGTTGTTTTTTCCAAACACTTAGAATGACTTATTACCGGTGCCACACCGGAATAAGTCAATAGGTTGTTTTTATAAGCTAATCCAAACACCCCCTTTAAAGTGTTTTTAAATGGTGAATTTTATTCATATTCAGATAAAAATTAGGTGTATGTGAGTTAATGGATATGAATAACAACTCCTTTTAGATAAGATATCCTAGAAGATTTACGGGAGTGACACATAGTATTGGTTAATTGCAAAATCAAAAGCAGAGGTCAACGAGGTGTTGAAATAGTGGATGATGGGTTTGAAAACGCAAGGTCACTGAATTAGTTGTTCGAAGACATAATATTTATGTTACAATTTTAAGGGGAACATATGGAAGAGGGTTTAGAAGTCAACATTGGGATTAAGGTCTAAGGGTATAAAAAGGACAAGTTCAAGTATTTAAGTTCCATGATTTAAAACGGTGGTAAAAAAAAAGGAAGAAGATGAAATGCATCCCATAAATGTAATGAACTTAGGGATGGTTAAAGTGCAGAGTTGCCACTTGCCACATGAGTGTTTTATGAGAACAAGGCTTGTTAAAACTAAAGGGTAAATTCTATCGGATAGTCATAAGATAGCTATATTGTATGGATTAGAATATTGGTTTCCAAAAAGACCGTTGCGAAAATGAAGATGCTTAAGTGGACATGTGGTCGGACCAGGTTAGACAAAATTCCAAATGAGGGTTTCCTAGCAGAGTAGAAAGAAACTGTTGATGGCGCCAATGAGAGTAGAAAGAATGACGATTGAGAAAATGAGGAGGGAAAGACCAAGGAAAAGGTGAGCTGAGCAATTGATGATGGATACAACAACTTTAGACATTTCTCTGAAGACTTAGAATTAGGATACATATGATGACCTCCAACCAACATATTTCCTTACACTCTTATGCAAGCCGCATATTTTCATAGAAACAACCAATCTACTATTTAAAATAGCAAACCTGTATATATCTCAATACCAAACTCTCTATTCAGATGAAATTTACTATCAGTTATAATATCTTAAAACCCAAAATAACAGATTGACTCGATAACTTTGAATTTAACATAAAACCATGATTAACATTATTGGTAAGATATTATTTTTAGTATCGAAAAAGGGTTGTTGGAATGAGAAGTAAAATTTGTTAAAAAGAAAAGAGTATGATTGAAGTATGGGTATATTTTGGGATGATATGATTTGATTTGTGGGGAAAACGTCATCGGTGAGCAAGTGTTGCGTGTCACATATGTTAGCCTCACGCACAAACCATGTCTTCGTTCAATTAAACATCATCCTCATACTCTCTGTCACTCACCATCATTTATTCAGCATTCATTTTACTCCACTCTTTTTTAACTTTTATAGACTAAAATAAATAAATAAATAAATACTTACTTCCATAACTTTCTTCTTTATTACAGCTATCTCTAACGGTTTTTATTTTTATTTTTATAAAAACCTCTATTTTATATATATTTTTATCACATTATTTTCAACTCATGAAATTAAAAACTCATCAAATTTTTTATAATGGAGGTTTTTATAAGGACCTTATTTTTATGGGTCCTATTGATTTTTTAACATCAATAATTTAAATAAGTTATATTTTAATAATTAAATAAGTCAAAGAAATAGATAAAACATGAGTGAAATGACATTTTTCCACAAAAATCATAGTAAGAACCAAAGTTGTTGCTGGGGTACCTATACCTTGTTAGGTTCTTATAAGAATCTCTTTATAATGGTAGTTCTTATAAGCTAATGCACTTTTTGCTTATAAGAACCTTACATTGGAGATGCTTTTAAAAACAAAAAAATTAATAAAAGTTATTACACTTGAAACTTTACAGTAAAATATGCTAAAAAATATTCACAGTTTTTTAAGGTTTAGATTTTTACCTTCACAACTTTTTACTTTGAAGTTTCAAATATAAAAATATAATCTCATAAGTTTTATAAAAAGAGACTGGTCTCTCGTAAGTCCAACCATAAACTATCTATAGTAACTTGGAACCATTTATTCTTGATCGTTTTTACTTTTACTCAACGTATAAAACTAGAAATCATATTAAATATTTTAAAACCATAATAAAACTCGTTTGGTCTAGCTCCATCGTTGACTAAGGTAGCCTATTTGGCGACAATTATGTTTTTATGTGGTGGTTGTGTACTCATAGTCTCATACACACATACATAGAAAGAGAAATAGGTTCAATTGTGAATCGATTTTTATTTGTGAACCGGAGGACAAAGAAAATTGCGACATGTGTCTTCGGCATCCACAGAATAACTAAGATGAACTTTATAAACTATTCATAATAAATGATACAACATTCAATATGAAGAACACATCATTCAATATGAATAACACAAGATTATGATCTATGTTAAATTCATTATTCATGGTGAAAATAATATACATTCATCATGAATGTGTATTAATAATGATGAATAGCCTATGGACACCACAAGGGAAACGTGTTGCTCTCTTCTTCATTTTCACAACCAAAACTTGATTTTCATTTGAACTCGTTCCCCCCTCCCTTCTCTCTCTCTCTCTCTCTCTCTCTCTCTATATATATATATATATATATCTATATCTACACACAGAGAGAGAGAGAGAGAGAGAGAAGATATGATTAATAGTCTCTTAAAGATTCAAGAATTAATTTTTGACCTAATCAATAATCAATATACAAGTCCCGTCCATCTAAATATTTTCCCATTCGATCGCATATGAAAATAAGCTATAAAAAAATTCGACATTAATATGATTGATTTAAGAGTTTACATTTGGAAGTTACAAGTTTTAGAATTCAATCTTATAAAACGTTATCAATATTTTGAAAATTATTTCAATTTTTGAAAATTTAAATTTGTAAGGAAATATAATAAAATATTGAAAGAAAGAATAAATGCAAATGTCAAAATATGTTTTATAATCCTTTGATTCCCATCCTTAGAAAATGTAGTGGGTGAGATTAAATACAATATATAAAGTGGATTTATGTATGGATGAGTATTGATTAGGTTTGATTCTTTTCATGTATTTTAATAATATTTCTCATAAAAATATCTACTCGGTATTATGATCCATTAATATTTTAAACTTTTAATGATGAGATATTTATGGATGGTGTTTTGATCATGTTAGAGCATTTTCAATAGCTATGCTAAAATGAAAAAAAAGTATAATTTTAGCATTTTAGTTGCTCCAACAACTATTCTATCCTATATGCTAAAATAGAAAAAAGAGGAAAGAAGTTGAAAAATTCTCTAAATTTAGAGAAATCTTTAAAACTTATTAGAAGAGAGAGAAAATAATATTTTAATTATATCAATCAATTAGAGTATTGAGATAAAATGTCTAGAAAAGAGAAATATTATTTTATTAGATGTATTGAATATTTTATTAATATAATTAATGGTAGAATTGCTAAAATAAAGTAGCTGTTGGAGATGGATGTAAATTTTTTTAGAGATTTTAATTTTTTTTACTCTATTGTAGAATAGTTTTAGCATATCTGTTGGAGATGCTCTTAGTATCTATTAATATTGTTTTAAACACTTTTAATATATTTATGGTTTCATTATTAAACCGTGTTTTACCATTCATGCTTATGTTTTCTATTATAAGGTCGTTAGATATTTGATCGATAGTTTGCAATATTACTAAATAAATTACTTTATAAAACACTTTTTTTATCAGGTAATGAACAAATAATTAACTAATTATATATTAAATTTTATTCATATCGGTTTGTTTCTAACAATAATGAGGAACAAATTCAAACTTTTTACATGGTATGAAGTTCTATTATACATTTTGAAGATGAAAAAGTTATGAAATCAATACAACTGTTTTAGTTTATTTGGATAAAAAGTTGATTATCAGTAATTTCAACTTGTTTCATACGAAATTCGTCTCTAATGACATTATTATAATAGACATTGTTTAACTTATTTAATGATAAGAATAAGCCAAAGTCATATCTTGTATTTAGATAAAATTATCTCGCTTATTTATCAACCGAGTTGTATGATTTTTTATGTTTGTATTATTTAAGATGATTTGAAAAAAGATAAAAAAAGAGAGGGAGAATTATAGAATGAGTGGAGAAAATGTGGTTGGATAGATGTGTGGCCATAAACTCAACATTCTTTCTCTCAACAACTTCCAAAAAAAACAAGGTTGATATTTGAAGTTATGTGATAATGACAACTTCTATTCAGACCAAGGTGTCTGCTCTCCCTCTCTCTTAAAAAATCGACATTTACTAAAATATCTATGGAAAAATATTGAGAAATTAATTAAAGTAGTTAATTTTTTATTTATGGTTTAACAACCTCTTAATTTATTTATTTTTAATGTTGTTAAAATAGTCTTCGTAATTATGAAAAGATGAAAAAAAAAGTTTTTTAAACTAGGATCGTAATTTTAGGGACCAAATATGTAAAATTTGAGGCAATATTAACTTTGCAATTGCAAATGTAATTTTCAAATTTTACATATTTGGTCCCTACAGTTGCGAACCTGATTAAAAAACATTTTTACATTTTCACCCTTTGCAGTTGCAAAGTTCGTAATTACGGATCTGATGGGTATTTGGTAATTTTTGGAAGAATAGATTAGAAGATGAAATCACAAGTAAAAAAAATGACTATTTTAATTAATTTCTCGAAAATATTTCACATTTTATTTTTTAAGCTGTATGTGTATATATAAATAAGTTGTTATATTTATCGTCTTTATCTTTTGGTTGTATGCATATATAAACAAGTTACTTCTTTACAGTTTTTTACTTGGTTGTATGCAGATATAAATAAGTTACTTATTTACAGCTATTCACTTTCTAGGATGCATGTATACGTGAATAAGTTATTGTATTCTGTCATCTTTCAACTTATGTGTTACATGAACATGTGAATAAATCCCCATATCTTTCAACTTATGTGCTACATGAAGATGTAAATAAGTCATTATACTCAATGTTTTTCAACAAATTTTCGTGAAAACCTTAAAAATCACTTTATTAGTTGATGTTCACATAAAGTAACATCTCAATATATGTTAATCTATGTTAATGTATTTTAGTTTACGTTAATATTTGTTATTTTAACAAATAAATTAGAAATTTACATTTTTTACAAGATCTTAATTTTACCCTTGTTAATACGAGGAATATAACATTTTAATCAAATAAAAACATCAAACATAAAAACATTGAGAATAATGAATATTAGTTTCAACCGTCCAAAGAGGGGTTTTGACACATCAATGACTTTTCATTTTCACAAAAAAATAAATATTATCCTTTTCAATCTAAAATATTTTATTTTAGATCTCTATAATGACCGTAGGAACGGTACAATGTAGATGCTTGAGTAGGGCAAACATTTTATTGACAATTATATGATTGGTGAACTTGCATTTGAATGAGTATTGTGGGAACTACAATGGTTATATACACGGAAGTGATAATGGCGCTCCTTAACAGGGTGTAGATAGAATTTCTTACACTTTTATAGCTTTGGAAATATAAAAAATGGCTTTTGACATTGACATGTGTGAGAAGGATTCACTTTTATAGGGGTACCATTAGCGTTCCCTATATATATATATATATATATAGAGAGAGAGAGAGAGAGAGAGAGAGGGGGGAGGGAGGAGGAGGAAGGTTCAAATGAGAACTTTTTATTTTTAAAGGAACAAATGGACAATTGTGGATCACATATGATGTGGGTCCCACATAATATTAAATCATTTATAATTTAATATTAAATCAGAAACGATTTAATATTATGTGGGACCCACATCATATGTGGTCCACAAATTGTTTCTTTGAGGAGAGGTGGTTCTCGTATGATCTCTCCTATATATATATATATATATATATATATATATATAGAGCAAGAAAGACTTTGGTTGAAACAAGAATAATGATTAAATAAGAGTATCTCCAATGCAAGGTTCTTATAAGCAAAAAATGCATTAGCTTATAAAAACTACCATTGTGGAGAGGTTCTTATGACAAGAACCTTGATTCTTACCATGATTTTTGTGAAAAATGTCATTTCACTCGTGTTTTATTTATTTCTTTGACTTATTTAATTATTAAAATATAACTTATTTAAATTATTGATGTTAAAAAAATCAATGAGACCCACAAAAATGAGGTTCTTATAAGAGCATCTCCAACAACTATGTTATAATATTTCTATAATAGAGTAATAAAAGTCAAAATCTCTATAAAAATTTACATCCAACTCCAGCAACTACTCTATTTTAGCAATTCTAGCATTAATTATATTAATAAAATATTCATTTCATCTAATAAAATATTATTTATCTCTCCTACACATTTTATCTAAACACTCTAATTGGTTGAATACAATTAAATATTATTTTCTCTCTTCTAATGGCTTTTAGAGATTTCCCTAAATTTAGAGATTTTTACAATCTCTCTTCTATTTTTTCTATTTTAGCATAGTGGATAACATAGTTGTTGGAGCAACAAAAATGCTAAAATCCTATTTTGTTTTTCTATTTTAGCATAGCTATTGGAGAAGCTCTAAGGGGGCGTTTGGTTCGCTGGAATGGAATGGAATCTGGTGGAATTGTAATGTGAATTTCATTGACCATATTCCAATTCCCTTGTTTGGTTCATTGTTTTCAAGAATTGGAATTTGGCAAATTTCAAAGAATTCCAATAGAGGGCAATTTGAGATTCCTTGGGTTACCCTTGGGATTTCATGGGAATTGAATTTGCTCATTTCTTAATTCCTCAAATACCCTTATCACATTACCCAACAATACCAAAACCGAACTGTTTGGATTTTCGATTCGGTTTTTTTTGGGGTTTTTTTCCCGTTTTCGGTTTTTCGATTTCAGTTCGGTTTTTTCGGGGGGGGTTTTCAGTTTTCAGTTTTCGGTTTCGGTTTCTCGGCTTTTTTCGGTTTTGTTTCGGTTTTTTCTCACCCCTAGCAGTTAGGTTCTCCATCGTCTCTTGCAACAACTAAACATGTCTTGCCCTAACAGATGTTGTTTTGCAGTTTTTCTGCAGTTTTTTGCTGTAAAAAAATTATGATTTTTGCTGTTTTATGCAGTTTTTAGTTGTAAAAAAACTTATTATTTTTAGTGTTAAAAAAACTGAAGTAATTAATAATTATTTTATTTTATTAATTCTAGTTTTAAAAAATTAAATTTAATAAAAAGGGTAATTTAGTCATTTACTTGAATTTCATTCCAATTCCAAAGCTACATTCTGTGAACCAAACAGACAGATTCCAATTCTTTCAACATATTTCATTCCAATTCTGTCAACCAAACAGTTGGTCAAGCCTGACAACATTCAATTCCAATTCCTTCAAAGTCAAATTCTTTTGACAGATTCCATTCCATTCAATTCCATTCTGCGAACCAAACCCCCACCCTAAGAATATTTATTGTGGAATTTTTGATGAGTTCCTAATTTCATGAGGTGGCATTGATGTGGCAAAAAAGTGTATAAAAAAGAGATTCTTATAAGAACCCCATTGTAGATGCTCTAAGAGAACAAGAAAATGGTCAAATCACATATGATTGACACAACTTTGGTTGTGACCTAAGGTAGCAGTCCAAGTCGCTCACTCACCCTTGAGTTGATTGTGTTCTTTAATCACATGTCATTTAGTCGTTTTCATGTTTTCTTATTTGAACCTTGTTCTCGTTTGATCATCTCTCTCTCTCTCTCTATATATATATATATATATATGTGTGTGTGTATGTGTATATAGGGTTAGATTCAAATGTGAACTCATTTTTGGTTGTGAACGTGAGGACGAATCTCAGCCACACATCTTCGGTTATGGTGGACGCGATCACGGAGGATTGACGCGATTCATGGGAGGGTGGAGATTATTAAAGAAGAGGAACCAGGTCAAAGCCGCCTTTATTGACCGGATAAGTGGCTGAGATTCGTCCTCACGTTCACAACCAAAAATGAGTTCACATTTGAACTTTCCTCTATGTATAATATATATATATATATATATATATATATATATATAAGTACCAGGAAGTGCACCTACGGAATACAACACAATACATGTCTATTTCATCTCTCTCGAATTTTTTTGCTCAAAAAACCGCATCATAGGAACCTTAGTAAAAAAATATCAAAACACGGACCAAATCCAGAATTCACTCAAAAACAATAATATGGGCACTTACATTTGGTTACAACTAAATCCATGATCATAAGAAACGGTTACATTTGAATCCGAGTCATCTACTTTTTAGATCCCGACGTTTAACAAATAACATGATTATTTTCCCTCTTATAATATAACACATAAACTTGTTTCTTTTCCAAATTGAGAAGCCCACATGTCCTTAAAAATGTACACCTTTTATTGTGCAGAACACAAATAAATACTCTAAAATGGCTGTGAAATGTAAATGGTGACCTTAGCGAAAATTTCGGGTTAATCTGCTCTTTTAGAAAGTGTAATGGGCTCACCACACAGTTGTTTGATCTCCGTTTCAAGTGTCTCTAAAAGTTTAGCCTTTGTCCGCCTGTATATCCAAGCTTCTGAACTTCGATCCCAGTCAAATCTCGATGGACCACTGCACACAAAAATTAAATAATAAACTTTCTTATTTTTTAAGCCATAAACTAGTTTTTTGAAACACTATTTGAAAGGATTTTTTTCCATTTCTCTTTTCCTAATTATGCCCCTTGTAGGTTTTTGCAGTGTCATCTAGCCAGCTTGTATCAAACATAACTAGCTTATCAACTAACAGCTAGCTTTTCAGGACAGTTGTCCCAATGTTTCAAATATTATTTGGATATCGATAAGAATCTAGAAAACAACTATGAATATGCAAATTTGTATATTTATCGGAATATATAAATATGGATGTATTTACATCCTTTGGTGCAGAGTTTGCATAGCATATCGACCAACCAAATTACTTGTCTACTTTTGTTACCACCTGTGCTGTCTTTATGAAGTTAAGAAGGAACCATTCCTAACGACTTATAATATACGCTTAATGTGGCTTACATTTGTCAACGTGAAATCATTACCTTCTCATTGTCGTTTGTTAAGATTTCACAATCTTTGGATTTTCTTGAATGTGCCCAGTTTTTAATTTGTAAACTAAAAATTATTTGAGTGTCAACTTCTCTAAGATTTTATAACCAATTTGTTTTCCATTTTTCTTTAAACATTGGGTAGGACTTAGGAGATTGTATGATATTTCAATTTTCAATTAAAGTGTATATTGTGTATATAAGGTCAGGTTCAAGGGAAAACCTCAAAAAAGAAGAAAATTGAAGAACACCTTGGGAGCCCTCCATATGGACGGTATGCACAAATACATACCAGTAATCTTTAACATGCATTTGTGCATATGCATAACATGCACTCGTGCATAGAAAAAAAAAACGCTTGAATGCATTTGCGCATACCGTCATTGCACAAATGCATTCTGTCCAAATGGAGGGCTCCCTGGGTGTTCTTCAGTTCTTTTTTTTTTTGGTTTTCCCCTGAACATCCCTCCCTCTCTCTATATATATACACACATACATATACAGGGTCAGGTTCAAGGGAAAACGTCAAAAAAAAAGGCACTGAAGAACACCCTGGGATCCCTCCATCTAGACGGTATGCACTAATGCATACCGGTAATTTGTAACATTCATTTGTGCATATGCACCAATGCTTCTATAATTATAGAAGCATTGGTGCATAGAAGAAAAAAAACGCTTGTATGCATTAGTGCATACTGTTCGGATGGAGGGCTCCTAGAGTGTTCTTCAGTTTTCTCTTTTTTTAGTGTTTTCCCTTGAACCCCCCCCCCCCACACACACACACACATATATATATATATCAGTGCATAATATATTTAATTGATTTTATAATTTACTAACTATTTTCACATGATGAGCAAAATTAATATTTACATCATTTTTTATTTAATTTTATACTCTGATACAACTCTTACAGTCTCACTTGCATTTACAATACTTGATAACTTGTTAAAGTTAACTTCATCAGGCTGACATTTTCATTTGGTATATGAATGAAACATACCTCATGTTTACGACTGTAAATTCTATCACTTTATAATTATTAAGAGAAATATGAAATCTATGCATATATGACAAGTTAAAAGGCAATCATAGTGTAACACTTGTATAGAAAATAACTTTGCATGTAAAGCCTGTTATCTACGGTTAAAAACCTTATCTATAATATAAGTTCAGATAAAACTACTAAAATAACATGCATGAATATCAAGAAATATATCATACACACAATAGATCCTAAGAAGCTATAAGATTGCAATGCCAAATCAGAAGTTTTATGTGGGAAGTTTGTACCTCACAGGTGAAGACATCCAAATCTGTCTATTGGGTGTCTGTTTGTTTAACACATAGGTTCCATAGCTACCAAACTTCACGGTTAAAACTTGGTTCTGTAAAAATCGAAAAATGAATTTATAAAACTAAAAATCAACACCTTCAAGAAAACAAGAAACGTAAAATGAGAATAGGATCTAACCCCATAATCTATATCAAAACCATCAATGTCCACGGAATCGCCATATTCCTCTATCTTCTCTAACAAATCATGAATTGTTGCATCAGCCAGTTTATGAAATTCATCCTCCTGTAGCAAAGCACTGTATGCACATTAACTATTAGCAATTTTATTTCTTCCCCATTATGAAACAGTTGATAGATAGCTCAAAGGACTAAAGTCTAGAACCTATTACATCCTACACAAATTGAATGGATGAATGATACTGTAAAATAAAATAAACTAAAAGAGTGGAAGAGATACATATAGATTTAGATTTTCTATGTTAACCCTAGAATATTCAATATCAAATTGATACTGTGATTTTCTTCCTAATCTATCACTGCCATTTATTCAAATTGAAGTCCATGGTGTACTGAGTTCAATGCTGTTATAGTTTTTTTCCTAAAAGCTATGAATTCACCATATATTTTTACGTTGAAAAAACAATTAAGGTCAATTAGGGAGAACACAAGTAAGACGTTAAGGTTAAAGCACACAATTTTGCATTGGATTAGCCAATTAGGTCAAGGTCTCTGATTCGAACCACTGTAATTTGTTTATGCAGGAGGTTTTTACACAAACAAAACCTAGATACAGTACATGACAAAGCATAATTTGTATATATTTTGAAGCAGAACCAAAGATTATACATTAGACAGTTTCAAAATCGCACCAGCAAAACTATTATTAAAGGAGATTCACAAAAACTGAAAGATGGAATGATGAAATTACGAACCTGTAATCAACGGCAGCAGGTCCTTGAGAAAGAAGTTCGTCAAAATTAGAAGTCTGAGAGCAAAAATCTCTACTACAAACGCGACTATGCATATCGTTATACAGAAGGGAGGAAGAACAGGGAGGATGAGCAAACTTAAAATGTTGAAGAGGAATTCTAGAATCTGAAGAAGAAGAAGAGGACGACAACAAGCGCGAGTTGTGTATGGAATTGAGGGATGTTGATACCCTTCTCAGGAACTTTGAAGAAGAAGCCATTTTTGCTTCTTTTTTTGTGGGGTTTGAGCTCAAATTGAATCGAATGGAGTGGTGAAATGAAACGGTGATGCCATTGCCATGGGAAGTTGGGAACCAGGGGTGAAGCTTTAAATAAGTTGGGCTTGTATCTTGGGCTTATTTAAATGGTACTATTAGCCTTCTCTCGAATAAAAGATAAAAGATAATGTTAACTACAAGGGTGGATTTAGGGGTGTAATCGAGCCGAGACAGTTCATGAGATACTCGAGATCGACTCGGAAAGTATTCGAAATCGACTCGTGAATTGTCGAGTCGAGCTCGAGCTACTCGAGTAGATAATCGAGCCGAGTTCGACCTATAAATTACTCGGCTCGAGTGGCTCGCGAGCCTTATCGAGTTTTTATAAAATTACAATTATACCCCTATATATGTGTATATATTAAATTATCGAGCGAGTCGAGTCGAGCCTTATCGAGCTTCTATAAAATTACAATTAGTATTTATGTTATGCGTTTTTTAAGACACAAGCGAGTCGAGTCGAGCTCGAAAGTGTCGATACATGTCACGAGCTCAAGCTCGAGCTTGAAAATTTAGGCTCAACCGAGTTCGAGTCGAGTATCGAGCTTCGAGTTTGAGAGTCGAGTCGAGCTCGAGCTTGACACTGTGTCGGCTTGACTCGGCTCGATTACACCCCTAAGGGTGGTGTATTGGTTGCAGGGGTGGCAATCGTGTCGTGTTCGGGTTGGCGTGTCGCGGGTTGGCGGGTTGGCGTGTCATGGATGCTCAACCCTAACCCAACCCGTTTAGCTAATCGTGTCGAGATACGCAACCCTAACCCGCACACGTTCGTGTTGGCGGGATGGTCGCAGGGTGGCAGGTTGGCGAGTCAACTTGCGTGTTGTCGGGTTGGCATGTCGCGAGTTGGCGGGTTGGCAGGTCGTTCGCGGGTTGAGGGCTCTTGTTTCTAGGTAGAGCGCCGTCGTAGCTGCTGTTGAGTATTCTGAGTTAGGGTTAAGGTGTTCGTGTTTTACATTTCTACGTTTGAGTTTTGACGGACGGGATTACAATTTACACAACAAAACGAAAGAAACTCTATTGATTAGACTTTTAGATTTTAAAATAAAACATAAAATATATATATTATTATTTTTAATAAATTTTGGTGGGTTGGCGTGTCAACCCGCGACCCGTTCGTGTCAACCCGAACCTGACCCGTTTATTTGGCGGGTTGACGGGTTGGCGGGTTGACGGGTTGGCGTGTCAAAAAGTTCAACCCTAACCCGTTTATTTTCGTGTCGTGTCGAGAATTGCCACCCCTATTGGTTGAGCTACTGGGGGATGTGATGGAATATCTTATTTATTCAGGATTTGAATTCAGACGTATATAATAATTGTGGTCATTGAATTTATCAGGGTTGATATATTACAGTTATAATTTTTCGTGGTTAGTGACGCATCGGGATTTGCGGAAACGGATCGACAAATGTCAACCCAAAAGATAATAGATCTTACAAGCGTAAGAACTTAATAAAAACGAGATAAAAGTCGAAACAATTCTACAGAGAAGAAATATTATTAATAATCAAAAAACTTAATTAACAATGAGGTAAACCTATCCTATTTATAATCTAACTAAAACTAAAGATAACTATTAATAACTAAGATTAATAAAAGATCAATTATCTAACAATTCTAAATAAATTAGGATACTTAATTAAAAGATAATTAAAACTAAAAGGATAACTAAATAAATAAAATAAATAAAAGATGATGGATTCTTGGATAAGGAAAATAGGAGAATCATGGACTCAATGGGATGATGGGTCGGTAAAAGAAGCCAAGTTGGAAAAGGAATGTATGCATGGAAGCCTTCAACAAAAAAGATTGTTTTTCATAACCAAAGAGTCGATTAGGCTGATTGGAATGCAGGTACACCCGTATTGTTACCCGCCATGGCGGTTTGGGTACGGGCCGAGCCGTTTGACACATGCGTTCGTTTTTGTTTTCTTTGTTCAATTTCCAACTTTCGTGCTTTCTTGGAGCTCGTTTCCTTTTTCTCCAAAGATCGAAAAAGAACTTCGCTAACTCTCGAATTCTCCCTGTATCAGTTAGTCCATAAATAGCTGGAAACACCCTTTCCAAAAAAAAAAAAAGACAATGTTGATGCTTAAGTAAAGCATTAGAATTTTCTCTTGATCCATGTTTCAAAAATATATTAAAACAATTTAGTATGTATAATATTATATTTAAACACCAATTTTGAGTTTCAGTTTCAGTTTTAGTTTCAGTTTCAGTTTTAGTTTTAATTTTAGTTTTAATTTTAATTGACTAATTCCAGTTTAAAATAAAATATCAAATTTCAGTTGTCGTTTTGGATGTTTTGTGTAGGCTTGCAAGAATGTAACTTGGAGTTAAGCTTAAAACTGGGTAGTAACTACTATGTGTGATTATTTCGGGGTTTAGATCAAGCGGGGAATGTTGAATTGAATTGAACGTATTTTTATGTTCAACAGAGTTAATATAGCAAACTCGATTCTTTTTTTTTATTGGTTTGATGACTTATCTTTACATGTTTTATAAATGGTAGAGGCTTGTCTAGTGTCTACAAGTTAGCAAGCCTAAAATATTTTTTTACATTTTTGGAGAATGTAAATTTTATTATAAAATCATAAGTTATACAAAAATGTTCAAAATACATAACAATCTTTCCAACTTAAAAAAACGACGTAGTAATATAACAATGTATATACGTTTACAAAATACGTTAATAGATGATAGATTTAGGCATGAGAACGAGACCTGTCTCATTGGGAAACCTGGTGTACCTACCTTGACGGGGACGGAGATTCCCCGAAAGTTATAAAACGGGGATGGGGCCGTGTAACGTGGTTCGTACCCCGCACGTCCCATAATATTAAATATATTTTATATTTTATTATTAAATGCATTCTTTATAAATAATTAGATTTAATATCTTTTAAATTTAGAAATAGTATTTTGACATTTCATCTTATATACCATTTTTTTTAGTTGTCTTACCTTTTTTTTGTATAAAAAACGTTGAAAGCCGATAGCATTTGATCAAACAATTACATATGATGTTGTAGTTTTGCTCATATATGAATATTTTATACTCTATAAAAGCAAATTCTGAAAATACGTGAGATTTAAACATGAACTATTATTGATCGAATGTGGTATTTATTATTTAACACATTTAATTTAAAACATCTTATATTAACAAAGGGAGAGCGGAAATCTCATTACCCACCGATGACAGAAATGAGGATGTGATCATATTTTCCAATAGGTAATATGAGCATGAGATAAGTTTAGTATGCGACTATGTATATGGGTACATTTATCGGGATATTGTAGATAGCGTAAGGAAACAATTGGATAAATTTATCAAAACGACACCATAAAGGATTTTGTGAGTCATACCAATGCCAACAATTTTGAAATCTAAGGGGCCGTTTACCAAACACTTACCCAGATAAATGCTTACCAAGTCATATTATTTTACCGGAGGAATATAATAAGTACCAAAAAAATTTCCCGGTAAGAGCGAAGACAATGAAAACAATGACCAAGAGTCTTACCCGGGTAAGTGATTGCAACGACTCTTACCACGGTAAGCGCTTACCGGGTAAATTGTTGCATACAATGCCGTTTTGGTGGACTAAAATCTTACCCGGTAAGTAAGTGATAGTGTTGAATTTTTCCGGTAGGTACTTATCCGGGTAAGATTTGGTAAACGGCCCCTAAATAAAAAAAAAGTCTTATTATTATTGTTATTAATTGTTGCAAGCATGAAGCATTTTTCATGACATTATTTGCATAGTGTTTCTAAGAAGTAATGTTTTTGAGAATGTGCATGTTCCATGAGATACCAAAATCATGACCCATGATAATTGACTAGAGGAATTTACATAAGGGGTAGGGAAAGTGGAGGGTTAAAAAGAATGCAATGAGAATTTGTAGATCATTTAAACTTAGCTATTTTCAGATTTGTGTTCGTTTAAGTTAAGAAAATTTATTTTATTTAGATATTATAAGATTAATGCTATATCTATTAATAAGTTTAAATGAACATATGTATATATTCATGGTGAAAATAAAGTATCACACTTAGAAGTTGTTTAGTAGTTATTGAATGATTTGATGTAGAATAATTAACTAGTCAGAATGATTAAGAGACTCTTAGAATATAGTATCAAATGAAATATAATTGTTTGATAATTGTTCAAAATAAAATTAGGATTCTAATTGGTTAAGAGAGGTCAATGATACAAAACGATTATGAGAGTTTTGGAACCATTAAAAGACATACTTATTTTTTGTCAAACAAAATTCACATCTTAGCGATTCGAAGGCTGAATGAAACTGTTAAGAGGCAAAAAAATAGCCTCTTAACGACAAATATACCTAAAATCATATAATCTAGTCATTTTTATATGTTTGAGTATTTCTTTTAAAACAATTTTCAAAATAAAAAAAAACCAAAATAAAATATATTTCATTCCGTTGCATTTCAAATTTTCTTTAGACATATATCGAATCCTTTATATGTTAGTTACATAGCTTGTCACAATCATTAAATTGAGGTTTTTGAAAAATATTTATAGAAAATAAACCAATAAATTTTCATGTATTTTACTTTAAAAAGTTAATCAAATATCGATATGAAAAAAAGGGTGTTATTCCCCAAGTGTTCATATTATTAAAATTAGAAGGGTAATCGCGCAATGCAGCGAGATACATCTCAGTTTTAAGTTTCATTTTAATTTTTATCTCTATCGATGTTTTAATGATTTTATGTAATTTTAAGAAAACGATTTTAATGTTTAATTTAAAAGTTCTTTTTTATGTAATTTCTATAATTAATTTTTTTTATCATAATTAAATTTAGGTTTAATCACGAATATAACTTTTTATATAAATGATAATTAAGTATTCTGTTAGAACTCAATGATTATCTTAATTATATTTAAAATTAGATGTTTATCTTGTATTTGATTATACTTATCTGTAGTTAGTTACACGGATTCAGAAATAAAGCTTTAATAAGTTGTACTTGTGCATAATTTATTTGTAATTTTAAAAATTAAGTAATTAACGTTAAATAACAGTATTTAAGGCTTAAAAGTTGTTTTTAAGAGTTTTTGTTCAAATTCTTTATATAGTATAGATATATTTTAAAAGAAAGATTATTCCCTAATTTTCCGGAAAGTTATTCCCCTTTATTCCACAAATATAAAATATAAAATATATTCACATGAGAAAAATCTTCAAAATCAGATTTTTTGACTTTGGTAACGATATTAGTTGATAACCACATAGCGTCGAATCTGATGCATATATAATAACAAACTCACCATCGCCGTTCATCTTCTCTACAAATCTCAGCCAACCATTCTCATCCTCATAATCAAAACTCTTATCTTTCAATCACTGCTGCTTTTTATGCCTCCCCCAAATTTCATCTCAATCCTAAATCTCCAAATTTCATCGATCCAATACCTTTCTTTCGCTTTTTGTTTTTATATAAGAACACCAGCGCAATTTCAGAGGGAATAAGCATTCAAAACTTGGGGTTTTTTTTTACAACAAATCTGGCTGTAAAGAGGTTGGATCTTCATCATACTTTCATGGATTTTCTTCAAATTTTGGATTTTTTGTAGAATTATTTCCAAGTTTTAATTTCAAATTGTTTGTTTTGATTGTGCAATCGTTGTATCTAATGTTTTTGTCGTTGAATCTTAGGTTGTTTGTAGATTTATTTTGCTTTGTTGATTCAAAATTGTGTGTTTCGATTGCCTTGTTATTGTATTTACGGGGTTTTCTTCAAAATTTTATCTGTTTTTATAAGTTTATTGTGTTTTACGATTAATCGAATTCTAGGGTTTCTTTACCTTTTCACCATATGTATGGAGACTATTATGTGCCTTTAACCATGCTCTGTAGTCTGTGTTTGTTTAATCGATACGGATTTGTAAATTCGTTTGTTTTCAAGCAATGAATTTTGAAAAAAAAAACATGAATATTAATGTTTAATCATCCAAAAATATTGATTTATGTTGATGAATTCACTAATTAACATGAACATGCTTGTATAGGGAGATTCTCTAGCTGCTTTAGTTCAATCCTTTTTTAAATTTAGATCAATACTCTTTATGTTTTTTTTAGATGTTGCTTATATGAATTTGACTCAAACTTTGGTATCTATTTGTGATATTTAAAATTTTGATTATGTGAATGAAGTTGTATTTTATTATCTTCTTTTCTATTGTTGTTCTTCGTTACTTAACGATAGTTTATTAATTTATTTGTTGTTTCCATTTGAAATTTTATCAGGCAATTGTCTCTTACGCATGTCAAAAACTGGGATCCAATAGGACCCAAAGGATTTGTTTCAGTCTGGCCGCTACAACAAAACTAAACCGTTCTCGCACCACTAAACAGGTGTGGGTTAATCGTAATGAAGGAGTGATTCTACTTTGCGTGTTGAGAAGATCAAGATCATCTCACATCTGGAGACTACGTCGTGTTTCAGTTGGATTGTCACTTGATTACGGCTAAGACCACCGTTCTTTTAATCACACCACCCACAAAAGTTCTTATCGAGCTAGTTATTTGTTTCATTCTTCTAGATGTAGTTGATCCACTGAGTTCGTTGTCGTTTACATTTGAAAAATCAGCACAACGTGAGTCAAGTCAGCGGCTTTGAGTTTGAGTTTGACCAAGATGTTTAGGTTCTCGTGCTTCCATTCCCCCGCTCATTCTCAGAAACCCAAGGTTAGCAAGCTCGTATTTTTATGGTTCTTTATTGTGGATTATTTAGCCGTTGACCTTAAATGAGAATTTTATTCATAGCATAACCTTCTGACAAGTTTAATAGCATTCTTGTATTCAAAAGAATGCATCTTGTTGTCGTTGACTGTTGTATTTTTTTATATATATATGCAGAAAACCGTTCATTTGCCTACGGAGGCAATGCAAAAAACATTGGAAGATCACCAGACAAACCAACCTAAAAAAGATTCCATCTTTTTGAAAGAAGTTCCTGAAGGAGAAAATACTGACCGATCTCAATCTTCTACGGTTCAAGATTGGAAATCTGAAGGACTCAAAAGCAAGAACGATATTGATAGTGAAGATGACCACGAAATCAGAAGAATGAGGAAGAGCGTGTCTCTTGGAAGCGGCTTGGCACACTATCAAGAAATTGCATCTGGTGAGGGATCGTCGACTTCTAATGGTACTAATTGTAATAATCCTAGTGATTCCGGAGTTCAAGTTGACGAAAAAGATGAGTACTTGAATACTCAGGCTTCGGCTTCACCTCAAATAAGTTCGAATTTGGTTAATCACGCATCAGATTTTTCACCCGATTGCTTGCAACTACAATCCGAGAAGGAAATTGGTGAAAACTCCGAGACTCAGTTTTCTGGTGCGGGTACTGGTGGTGGTTCTAGCAGCCGTGCACCATGCACACCACATGCCATTGTGAAATCAAGCTCTTTGCCGTTTTTGCATTTGGCTCATGCCAATCTTGTCCATCAATCTCGATCTTCTGAGGACTTGACGGCTTTAGATTCGAGACGGAATGATAAATCCGTTGATAAAGACGACACTGGTAAAACTTCACCAGAGCAAGAAACGGAGAACGATAGTGTAGGCCAGATTGATAAAACGGACGTTGATGATGGTGAAGATGCTTATGATTATGTGGGTTTGGCGAAAGATTGGATCGTGCCACCTGTCGATGAAGTGGGAAGCGGTAAAATCCTCCAAAAAGCTACTTCGCTTTCCCAGTGGGAGGAATTGCCACATGAGGATTTCAAGATTAAACGGATTGAGAAATGGGTTATGGATCTTCGGCGTTGTTCTTCATTGGAAGAAACTAATATTATTACGAATCTTGATCATGGGCAAAATGTTAAAAGCACCATCTTGGATCCAGTGGCAGCTTCAAAAAATGATGATAAGGCCGTTCTGGGCTTGGATGCTGCAAAAAGATACATTTCTACTTTGAGTGCTTCAGCCACAGCAGCTCAACTTACAAACCATGGGTTGGTTGTGATCCCATTTCTGAGCGCTTTCTCGAGCCTTAGGGCGCTTAATTTGTCGGGGAATTCAATAGGTTCGAATTCCATTTTTTGATCTTTTTTTCTTTTTGTTTTTGTGGATTTAGTTATCATGTTGATTGGTTTATTGATGATATTTATTTGTTTTTATTAGTGAGAATAACTGCGGGTGCACTTCCTCGAGGACTCCATATTCTGAATTTGTCGAAGAATAATATCTCCATCATTGAAGGGCTTCGAGAACTGACTAGATTACGTGTACTTGATCTTAGCTACAATCGAATTGTCAGAATCGGGCATGGTATTTGCTTTTTTCCTTCAATATTTGCTAATTGTCTTTGTTTCTACTACCTGTTTGCTCACATTTTTGCACAAGCCGGGGGTTTTCACGGAAACAACACTTACATATATAGAAGGAAGATCAAACGAGAACAGTAAGTAAATAAGAGAATCCGAAAATAACCAAATCACGTGCAAAATCACATGTGATTTTACATTAACGGGCAAAAAAAGGTGTGCAGGCGACTTTTGCCGGGGCAAAGTCGTGTGAATCACATGTGATTTTGTACGTGATGTTAGTGTAACATCACATGTGATACGACCGTTTTCTTATTCTTGTATTTAGGTACTGTTCTCGTTTGAACCTGACTATATATACACACACACACACGAAGGATCGTGTGAGAAAAACAAGTTAAGGTGAGAAGCGTAAGAAGAGATCATCACCCTTGATCACTTTTAATCTCATTAGTGTTGATCTTCAATTGAAGATCGATCCAAGGGTGGAGATCCCTTCTCACCGGAACCCAATCCTACATATATAGGTAGGGAAGGAGAGAGAGGGAGGGAGGGAGGTTTAGGAACACCCCCAAAAAATGAAAAACTAACACTCCAAAAAAAGAAAAAGAAAAACTGACCATTCATTTGGGCGGTATGCACATATGCATACAAGTAATTGAAGCTATTTCTTGTTATTTATGCATGTGTGCATGTTATGCACATGTGCATACCAGACAAATTGCTTACAAGTTACTTGTATGCACATATGCATACCGTTTAAATGAATGGTTACCGGGGTTTCTTAGTTTTTCAATTTTTGTGGTTTCCCCTGAACCTACCCTATATATATATTATAAATTTCATGAACTTGTAACAGGTTTGATAATGCCTGGATTTAGAAAGCACTCGTGAGAAGGTCATTTAGCTAAATAACTCCTAGACCCTGCTTTCGAGTGGGATTTATTGGGTTGGTTTATTTGCTAGTTTGGTTTAATTTATTTTCAATTAAAGTGTGTAAATTTGTGTGCTTGGAAGGTCTGGCGTCGTGTTGTTCGTTGAAAGAGCTGTACTTGGCCGGAAACAAAATAAGCGAGGTGGAGGGTCTCCATCGTCTCCTAAAACTGAACGTTTTGGATCTTCGTTTCAACAAGCTGTCCACAACAAAAAGCCTAGGCCAGCTCGCGGCTAATTACAACTCCTTACAAGCCATCAGTCTGGAAGGCAATCCTGCCCAGAAAAACATAGGAGATGAACAGCTCAAGAAGTTCCTCCTTGGTCTTCTTCCTCATCTTTCTTATTTCAACAGGCAATCAATCAAATCTGGTGCCATGAAAGACTCGGCTGACCGAGCTGCCCGACTCGGCATTTCTGCACATCAAATTGACCGTGGGCTAAGGTCAGAAACGAAAAAGTCAGCACATGGTCGGAAAAGTCAACCGGTGGCGGCTCGGGGGCGGCATGTGCGGCTGCCGCCAAGTGGGGTTAAGGTGACGAGCGATAGGCATCACTTTCGTGATGTGAGTCCCAACCTTCTGAGCTTCAGGCCGGATCTTGCAATGAGAAGAACTCATAGTGAGGGATTGCTGAGGGCTGTTTGAGATGAATGAATAATAAGGAAAAAAGGTTTGATTTGTGGGTGTTTTTTTGGTTTGTTTTATTGTGACATGGATCATTTTGATTGGTGGGAACACATTTGTTGTTCTATTGGATTTGAACTTTGTTTATTTATTTGATATTTTGATACATTTGGTTGGAAGTTGGAATCCTTTGTTTTAAAGTTCTTGATTGATCTCTTTTGGCTTTTACAAAAGACCCTGGTATGTTGGCTTGGCTAACCACATAGGCAACTCAGCCACCTTTCTTTATTTTAATCTTTCAAAATATGAAAATCTGTTCGGTCTTTTTTTCAGATTTTTTCAATTGTTTTATCACATTAACTAGTTTTATAGATTATAAGAGCATTTTCAAGAGCTTCACTAAAATAGGAAAAATGAAGAAAATGAGGATTTTAAATCAAAAATTTGCTTCAAGAGATTCCTAAAACTATCTTCAAAACGAAGAAAGTAGGAGAGAGGGTGAGTTTTTCTTCAAATACGGAGAACATTTAAAAAATAATTACAATGTGAAACAACCAATAGAAATTCTTGAAAGTAAATATTTATCATAGGCAACTCAACCACCTTTCTTTATTTTAATCTCTTTCAAAATGTGAAAGTCTCTTGGGTTTTTTACGGACTTTTTCCATTATTTTATTACATTAACCGGTTTTATAGATCATAAGAATGTATCTAATAGGTTTTATAGTCCATTATTTTATCATTTTAACTGGTTTTATAGAATGTATCTAACAAGTTTTAGAGTGTTCAAAGACTTGTTCGTTCTAAAAAATTGTCGATTTCATCATTTCAAACTCTAAAGCCTGTTGGCTTTTTTCGGACTTTTCCATTTGGGTATAAAATTTAATGTGATTTATATAAAATAGGGTGTAAATAACAATCGTTTACCGACTTGAAAACATAATTTATTCCTTGGGGGATTTGGAAGCCATAAAACCCGCCAAAGAGAACTGTCACCATCTCAACCTTTAAAACCTAGATTTTCAAAATTCGATTGATACGAACAACAAATGGATAGAAGAATGATATCAGTGGATCGGTGGGCGGGAGGCAGTCAGGTGTATTTCCTAACTCATCTTCACGCCGATCATACTGCTGGCTTATCGTCTTCTTGGAAGAGAGGTCCACTTTTCTGCTCTCGTATTACTGCTAAGCTCTTCCCTCCCAAATTCCCAGGTTTCGACCTCTCATTGCTTCGAATTCTCGAAATTGGGGAAGTCTACTCGTTGCCTTTGATTTCCTTGTCCTCTGGATTGGAAACTAGGGTTGAAGTTATAGCCATTGATGCCAATCATTGCCCTGGTAAATCTCTGTTGGGTTTCTACTTCCTATTGTTAATGTGTTATGTGATTTAATTAATTTCTCATCACTTGTTTGCTTTGGTGTTCTGAATGAGTGATTGATAATATCATATATACTCTAAATTACTTTCCGGAAAGAATTCCCATTTAGATTTTGGTGTTGAATTTGTTACATACATGTTGGTGAAGACCAGCTTGATGTACACGTAGAAGTATAGTTGGTATGAATTTTTTTCTTTACAAACCTTTTGTTTGTTATGCCAGAAATTTTGACTTTTTTTTTAATTTTTAAGGTTTCTGTGACGGATAAATTGAAGTTCTGTTTGGTGATACTGCTTTAGGTGTTCAGAAAATATTCATGCCAATTTACTCAAGATTAGGAGCGTATTTCACGATATGTTCATTTCAAACATTGAAATAATCTATTAGCCCACCCACCCCAACCCAACCCCATCCTCCGAATATCAAAGATACTGTGGAAAAGGGACCTCCCTATTTCAAATTATCAGAAATTTACAGACAAGCTCTTGAGTGATAAATCAGTGTATTCTGTACCTCATTACATAAGAATAATTTTCAACTTTAAAGGAAAACATTTGATTTCTTGTACTTTTTATAGTGCATGGATGAGCCTGCTGTTGTTCATCCATGGTGGGTATAAAACTTACACTCTTTTTCACTCCATGTCATATATTGAGCCTGTGGTGCATTCAATGTGAAGACGGACAATTTTTATCGTCTTAAGCGTGTAGTTCAGAAGATTTAGACGGCTTTTCAACAAAACAATTATCTTAATGACCAGTCTAACACCCTGCTTAAGTATTTTGAGTTACCATTCAGTATTGATGGTAGGAAGGATGGTCCTCCTTTATAGTTTCCATTTCATGAAATTAATTTACTGCAAATAATTCTTTTTGGTCGTAATTTTGCTTTAGTACCCTGTCCTTATCAGTGTGATTATCCCAGAGTTTAAATATTAATGTAGGGTGTATTAGTTTGTTTGATTGTATGGTTCCTTTTTATATGTGGCAGGTGCAGTTATGTATCTGTTCCGTGGTGAGTTTGGCAGCATGCTCTACACTGGTGATTTCCGTTGGGAAGTAACATGTAAAATTGCAGAGGTTGGAAAGACCATGCTTCTTGGTGCTCTCAAAAATGATAAAGTCGATACGCTCTACATAGACAACACTTATTGCAACCCATCATATACATTTCCTTCTAGGGAAGTTGCTGCTCAGCAGGTTTGCTCTTCCAGATCTTAAATCTCAATCTAGAGTCCTGTAATCCCTAACTTAAATCCATGATTTGTGGGATCTTAATAATATAACTCAAATGAAATCCTATAATTTATGTGATCGAAATAAAACAGGAAACTATCATATAATAAAATTACATATCTTTACCAAATCTTTTTTAGAAAATAATCAAAATATTATTGTTTCCTTGTGTATACCCAAATTGACGGATGGCTGAAGTGTAAAGTTGGTCTATCTATATGTATGTGGCTATCTTTAGTGAGATCATACGAAGGGTATGTAAACATAGTAACATACATAAATTCTTATTGTTCTTTTATGAATATCTACAGGCATGGGCGGATCTACAGCCAAAGGGTAGGGGGCACTAGCCCCCAACAAACCACCAAGAAACCCCAAAGAGAACATGATTTTTAGCTTTAAAAAAATATGTTTTTACCTAAAATTACTAATAGGCCCCCCAACAATAAAAATGACAAGGTCCCAAATCTAATTTCTACTATATCATTTACAACTTTTTAAGTCTTAACCCATGGAAAGTAGTATTATTTATTTTTATTTTATTTGGTTTTAGTTGAACCGCAATAGTAAAATATATATATATATATATATACATATATATAGCAGTATACGTGTGTAGGTCTCAGTTTATCCGAAATAGTAAAAAAATTAATAGAAAAACCAAAAAGGTTATATTAATAGATTAAACTGAACCGTTTAAGCCGAAAACCGAATAATCCAAAATCGTATGGTTTGTATGAGTTATTCGGTTTCAATTGTTTTTGACACCCTATTCCTTAAATGTGCCCCCAACAACAAATTTTTATGGATCCGCCACTGTCTACAGGTAGTCAATATCATCAACTCTTATCCTGAGCATGATATCATCATTGGCATAGACTCATTGGGGAAAGAGGATTTATTACTCTACATCTCAAAATTGCTGAAATTAAAGGTAATTTGCTACTAATTGGTTTTATCCTCATCCATGTTAGGAGCTTTGAATGCCACCATGGATGCTACATTGCTTCACGTACCATTGTTGGAACTTTATATGCAACAACGTCACAATGTGTTTATATATATATATATATTTGGTGACATCAATTAGTATATACTTGTTAGCAGTGTTAGTGATATTACCAATTTACCATTGTGTCCATTACGGCAGATTTGGGTGTGGCCAGAGCGCTTGCAGACCATGCATCTTCTTGGATTACATGGCAACTTCACGACAAAAACTACTTTAACTAGAGTGAGAGCCGTTCCTCGTTACAGTTTTACCGTTGAGACTCTAGAAGGATTAAATACCATGCGCCCAACCATTGGCATCATGCCATCAGGTCTTCCATGGGCACTAAAGAAAGACGGATGCAAAGATAAATCTTGTGGTCTTCCTTCAACAAACACAGATATAAATATGCCAAATAAGTATACAAATAACATCGTAAAACACCATCAGTATATCTACACAGTTCCATATTCTGATCACTCCTGCTTCCCAGAGATAGTGGAGTTCGTAAAGCTTTTATGCCCAAGCCACATCAAAGGTATCGTGTCTTCATCATCATCTTATATTGATCCTTGTTATTATCTTCGCAATATATATGGAACATCCAGTTTATATAAAAAACCCGAGATTAAGGAAGGAAGGGAAAGAGTTGAAGGGAAACGTGATAGTTGTATTGAGGAGAACTTAAAGAGAAAAAGGATTAAAGAGTATCAATCATGCCTCCATAAAACTAGGGTGGGTTTGTTAAGAAGGTTTAAATGTGGTGCGAAGCTAATCGATGAAGATTAATCATTAATTAAACTTTTTTGTAATATAGTTTATATGTTCTTTTTATGATGTTTTAGTTTTTGTTCTTAAATCTTAATGTTCACATTTGAGATTAGAGTAGGGTTGTATACTTCTAGTAAATAATTAGTTTTACTTTTAACAGTTATGGATACTTGTTTAATAAAGAGAAAGACAATTATGTATTAGTTAGAGGCGACTAATGATAATGCTCAGAAATAAAGTCATATGGCTGTTGACACTACAAATCTCACTCTTATTCATTTGAATGTTTTTTTTTCATTTTGGGCAACTCTCAAATTCCTAAATCTTACTCTCAAATCTTCAAAAACTTTAATATTGAATTCTTTTAATTTATTTTCTACTTTACATGCCCAATCATCTCAACATCTCTGAAAACCTCAAAAATTGGTTGCTTTGTTTGTTTTTATTTTGAGCAATATTTAATAAATTTGGGTCTTTTGTCATCTGGGTTTCTTTTTAACTTGCCTTCATCAATATCAATCCTCAAGACCCACAAACCAAACCAAACCAAACCTAATCTAACCAGAAGACCAAGATAACATCTTAAATGGAGGCTGGTGCATGTTTTTCAAAGAAGACACCTACCACCACTGTATTAAGGACAGAAAGGAAAAAAATCTAATAAAACAAAAAAAAGGAAATGGAAATATTTGTTTAGTTTTTTAATAGAAAATTAAAGAAATGATAAAAAGACTAAATTACCCTTTGAGTTAACAGATTTTTTCAAATGAAGGTGGTCAGAGGGACCAAAAGTGAAACAAAATGGCAACCATAGTGACCAAAACTGTAATTAGTTTAAAATAGGGACCAAACTTAATAGTGAGTGGCAACCACAAGGACCAAAAATGTAATTTACTCCTTATTTAATGCATATGCATAATAACATTTAAGAGGCCCACCCTGAGCTTAAATTCTGATCTACTACTGGTTCATATTTGAAACAACAAAGGAGTTAACCCTGATAAATAAATCCATGTTTTACATGTTTCAAATGTAGTTCTGTTTCACATGTGTAACAACAAATTTTTTTTATTTAAATTACAACAGTAGTGCAAGGAGAGCTTGCATTATATAAAAACCCATCACCAATGGGGACAAAGATTCTCTGTACTTGTTTTCGTTCTTATCGGGTAAGATTTTCGATCCTTGCCACATTCATCCAGGAAAGTAATATGACTTGGTAAACGCTTTTCGATCCTTGCCACATTCATCCAGGAAAGGAAAGTAATATGACTTGGTAAACGCTTACCCAGATAAGTGTTTGTCAAACGGCCCCTTAGTTTTCATCGTACCATTGTAAGTGTGGCTTCTTCTAAGTTAACAGTGACTGAAATAATCACGAGGTTGGTTAGAGATTAATACTAGAGGGTAACGTAACTAAACCCATTTAACAGTAACACGTACCATGTAGAAAATTTGACTCAGTGTGGTGACTTGTCAAACGTTTGAAATACAGATGCTTGCTGAACCATTCAACTGTCAAATTGTGTTTTTGTTGACATTATTTAAAAATTTCAAAAGTCTTTCAACTTTATAGCCCATGGAGAAAAGACTTGGAATGGGAGAGGTATTTCATTTTCTTCTTCACTTATTCTTTTAATCATTATTCCAAGCGGCTTTATCAAGTTAGAGTGTGACCAGCAACACATTGTGCATGACTTTTAGGAGCTTCACCGGAGGGGAAATTTCAGTTCTATATATAAAGCCCAATAATGTTAATATGTTTTAGCATCTGATATGATATCCCTCATCTCATCTCTCATTCTCTCTTTATCCATCTTCTTATCCAAATATTGTATCAATCATGTGCTGCACAAAAAGTAACAGTTTGATGGGGGTTCTGCTACTCATATATTTCTCTCTCACCGTTTGTTTCTCATCCAGTGCTGACACCTTATATGCAAACCAGTCTCTATCTGGAGACCAAACGATCGTATCCAAAGGTGAAAACTTTGTGTTGGGTTTCTTCAAAACAGGTAACTCTTCAAACTATTACATAGGCATCTGGTATAAAAAGGACTCTACCAATCCTCCTACCATAGTTTGGGTAGCAAACAGAGAAACACCCGTATCTGATAGATTCAAGTCTCAATTAAAAATCATAGATGGCAACTTAGTGCTCTTAAATGAGTCCAACTTCCAGATTTGGTCCACAAACGTCACCACCAATTTGAATTCTGCAGTTGTTATTATTCGTGATGATGGTAACTTAGTTTTGACAGACCGGTTAAATTCAGTTAAAACCGTTTGGCAAAGTTTTGATCACCCGGTTCATACTTGGTTGCCTGGTTCTAAACTTGCTTATAATAATAGAACGAAAAAAAGTCAGCTTCTTACTTCATGGAAAAGCAGAGAAAATCCTGGTGTAGGACTCTTTTCTTTGGAGCTTGACCCGTTAGAGATGGCGTATATAAGTAAGTGGAATAACTCCAACCGATATTGGACAAGTGGTCCTTGGAATGGTCGTGTCTTTAGCTCAATACCTGAAATGGGGTCCAATTTTAAGTATAAGTTCCACTTCGTTTCAAATGAGAATGAGAGTTACTGCACTTATTATGTGTCTGATACTTCCACTGTATCTACACTTGTAATGGATGTTTCTGGACAAATTCGGCAGCTAACATGGCTTGAGTCTTCCAAACAGTGGCTTATGATTTGGAATCAACCTAAAACACAGTGCGAGGTCTATGCAATTTGTGGGTCTTTTGGTGCTTGCAGTGAGACTGGATTGCCAGTCTGTAACTGCTTGGCTGGCTTCAAGCCTAGATCAGAGACTGATTGGAATCAGAGTGATTTCTCTGGTGGGTGTGTGAGAAAAACCAATTTGCAGTGTGGGAGAAATGTGGAAACTCCCGATTTTCTCATGATTACAGTCACGGATCTGCCTCCAAATCATCTTGTGGCAGTTGGGAGTTCTGAAGAATGTCGTACCAACTGTCTGAACAACTGTTCCTGTAATGCTTACTCTTTTGTTGATAATCAGTGTTCAGTTTGGGATGGAGATCTCTTAAACATCTCAGAAGACAACTCTAATGGGAAAACAATTTACGTCAAGGTTGCTTCTAAAGATCTTCCACGTCTTAAAAAGAGTAAAGGGGTCACTGTGAGTACTGTTGTTGGGTCTGTTGGCGGTGTGGTTTTTGTTTTGGGGCTAATTATACTTATAATCTATAGAAGAAAGAGGAGTTTGGTTGGAAAAACGACAATGGAAGGTTTATTGGTGGCTTTTGTATATAGAGATTTGCAAATAGCCACCAAAAATTTCTCAGACAAACTTGGAGGAGGTGGTTTTGGTTCCGTTTTTAAGGGGGTTCTGCGTGATTCATCGGTTGTGGCAGTGAAAAAGCTTGAAAGCATGAGTCAAGGAGAGAAACAGTTCAGGAGTGAAGTCAGCACACTTGGGACCACCCAACACGTTCATCTTGTACATCTTCGTGGCTTCTGTGCACAAGGTAACAATAAGTTGTTGGTGTATGATTACATGCCAAATGGTTCTCTAGGTTCCCATCTTTTTCATGAAAAGCCAGTTTTAAAATGGAAAACGAGGTATGAGATTGCACTTGGAACTGCTAGAGGGTTGGTTTATCTTCACGAGAAGTGTAGAGACTGTATAATTCACTGTGACATAAAGCCAGAAAACATCCTTCTAGATGCTGATTTCTGCCCAAAAATTGCAGATTTTGGTCTGGCAAAGCTTGTTGGTCGAGACTTCAGTAGGGTTTTGACAACTTTAAGAGGAACAAGAGGGTATCTAGCACCAGAATGGTTATCAGGGGTGGCAGTGACAGCCAAAGCAGATGTTTTTAGCTACGGAATGTTGCTTTTCGAATTAGTAAATGGTAAGCGAAATGCAGAACCCTCTGAAGATTCTAGGAGTACATTCTTCCCTTATTTGGCTGCGAGCGTAGTTATGGTGGGAGGTGATATCCTTAGCCTACTAGATAGTAGGTTAAATAGGGAAGCTAACGTTGAAGAAGTGAGTAAAATTTGTAAAGTTGCATTTTGGTGCATCCAAGATGAGGAAGAGAGTAGACCTTCGATGAGCATGGTGGAACAGATTCTTGAAGGGGTTTTGGATGTGAATATGCCTCCAATCCCACGATCCATCAAGTTATGTGCTGATAACACAGAGCATGTTGTTTTCTTCACCGAGTCATCCTCTCAAGGGAGTTCAAATGAACCAATAAGTTCCGTGAGTGGTGTTTCCCAGTCGAAGAGCGCTTCTTCTTGAAGGTAATTCTGTATATTCTTTTTCTTTGTTGTGGTCGCATTATACATTTTATCATTACAGATTAAAGGAGTAGTGGACATTTTAAAGTTGTTATCACATTATGTAGTCTATTGTTATGGAATAAAAGAGTAATTTAAATTGTTATACCTGCTGTTTGTTGGAAACAGATCATTGTTATAGTGAAAATGCACTCATATTGTTATGGTAGTGTTCACTTGATATTTTTACAAGAATCATTGTTTTGTTTGCTACGTAAGCAAAGTACAATGGTTAAAAATTACAATTTTAATAGCTCGGTATCTTTTAAAGAATCAATGATAAAAATTCAAGGTGAAAAAGTCAATGATATTGACTTTTGGCAGTCTTTGCTAAGATTGAGCTACATTTGACACATTTGTTTATTTTTACGTTGCAATCAACAACAAATATGCGTTAGTAAACTACAATTTGCAAACACGGTCACACCCTTGACCAATCGACTAGACGTTGGCTGGGATTTGAGGCTGAATGGATGAATCAAGCAGCACCCCCTTAAAAACGGAACCAAAACCACCTCCACCCAGTTTGTCAGAGAAGTTGTTTTGTGGTAATTTGCAGATCTATGTATACAAAAGCCACCAACAAACCCTTCATTGTTGTTGAAAAAACCAAATTCCTCTTTTTTTTTCTTTCTGTAGATTATAAGCAATATTATACCCAAGAGAAAAACCATGTCTGCAACTGATCCAATAGCTGATAGGATATGTGGAACCCTTAGAGCATTTATAGAGTAGGTTACAACATTTATAGAGGAGAACTTGTTCAAGTCCAGTCGATGTAGGACTCTTAACAACAATAGTTCTCATACAGTTGCTCTTTTTGGATAACAAACCTTGTGTTGAAACAAATGCAGTTAAAAGGACAAAATCGTAAGCTTTTACCTTGTCTTTGCACCCTTTTGTAGAATAAAACACTAATGCTGCAAAGAAACACAAGACCCAAAAATCCTGAAAGGATTCCTGGAATGGAAAAGGAAGGTTTCTTAATAGTGGTTGAAGACCCTAACACTGTATTATCTGCCGGGGTAAAGAAGACCATAGAAAAATGGAAAATAGAAACAAAACAACTTAGATTACCAGCTACAACCACTTTGATATTCATTTTTGCAGTATTGTTAGGAAGATCGGACAAATAAACTTTGATGTTGACTGGAAATGTCACATTATTTGCATCTTCTGAAACAAACACAAGTGATATGTTGGTCAAATTTTCACTATTCAATAGCCAACATGTTTTCCAAATTGGATAACAAAGTATGACCTAGAATAATATGTGTTGAAACAAATGACGTTAAAAGGACGGAACTGTAATCTTTTACCTCGTCTTTTCACACTTGTGTAGAATATAACGGCAATGCTGCAAAGAAACACTAGACCGGAAAATCCTGAAACAATTCCTGGGATGGAAAACAGTTCCTGGCCTGAGACATCTAGAATAAATCTAGAAATAATCGAAGGATTATATAAAGAATAAGTGAAATAACTATCATTTGCATTGGATACGTAGGTGAAGTTGTAAACAATATTTAACGTCATTTCAGGTACTAAGCTAAAGCTAGGACCATTCCAAGGTCCACTAGTCCAGTACTGTATTGCAATGCATTTTCGTCAATATCTAAAGAAAAGGGTCCCACAGCGGGATCTTCTCTACTTCTCCATGAGGTAATAATCTGCTTTGTATTTGTCCACCTGTTGTATCTAATATTACTACTAGGCAATAAGGCATGGGTTGGATGATCAAAAGTTTGCCAAATTGGTGGGCTTGAACTTGAACCATGTCTCAAAACTAAATTTCCATCATCATGAAGAACTAGTGATGCAGAAGTAGTTGAAGAAGTAGAGATCATAAGATGTGTAGACCAAATTTGAGTGTTTGATTCATCTAAGAGCACCAAGTTACCATCTATGATTTTCAATTGAGAAGAGAATTTATCAGAGATGGGTGTGTCTCTATTTGCTACCCAAACTACAGTAGGAGGGTTAGAATTGAAGTGACCTTTTTAAAAATTTGACGAGTGTCGAATCCGACAAATAATGAAGATTTATAATTAAGCCTATTATCTCTAAACACAACAACTTGTGATAGTGATAAGTAGGGTCTCCTCAGGGATTTGTCGTGAAATATTATTTACTTTTACGCTTTATGTAAAAAGGGGGGGGGGGTGGATTGATATATCGAACTAAACATAAAATTAAAGCAAATAACAAATAAATAAAAACTAGCAATGAGTGTAAATCAATGACTGGACTGTGTATCATAGACTTGTTCATAAAGAGATTTTTCCCATTTTTTTCCAGAATGGCTATAAGCATCGATACGCACCGATACTTTGTTTGTCCGTAAGACTAAACTAGCATGAGACGCTTAATGACTAATTCCTAACTGGTTAATCTAATCTAGTTATGAACATAGAGTTCAATTACCGGTTGCTTTAAGAATAGACAAACACCATTCCTAGACAATGATCGAACGCCGACCATTTAGACTAGATTAAGCAAACCCACAGTACAACAATTAATCACACGCCCAATCAATTGAAGTATTGTTTGCTACTACAATAGAGTTGAGATCAATTACGGATTCTCAACTTCATCTAACAATTCACAATTAGGCTAAACTATTTCAAGGGTACCGACTTAAATAAATAACCTAACAATGATGAACAATTAAATTAAGGTTTGCATAAATGGAAAATCAAATGATATGAAAAGTTCAACAAGTCTCAACACAACCCTAATCAAATATTTACAAACTCATTACTTGAAAAGAAATTATTAACTAAGGAATCAAAGTTAAACCTAATCTAAAATACCTAATTCCTTTTTATTTTCTTTACTTGGTTATTTGCTGCCGTCCATCGAAAAACCACAAGAACAAAAATTAGATGGTGGTTTTTTTTTTTTTTTTTTTTGCTTCTTGTTGCACACGTAGACCATAACCAAAATTAAAGTGAATTTTTTTTATATATATTTTTTCACATTTTAAATATGGTAAACAATTAAACATTAAACTCAACTTTTAAGGGTATTTTAACCATCTAAACAATACTAATTTTAGGGTAAATTTGACATTAAAATTGTATAAAATTGATACTTATCAATACCGGATGCCTATGTAATACTTGGGAGGCTTACTTGGTCTAAAGAAGCCCAATTCAAAATTTCCAGCAAGAGATAGATTCACAACCAAACCAAAGTATCAGCTCCAGATGACAAACAAGGAATGAAAAAGTAACAGAAAAAGTGCCGAGAAGAATCGATTAAAATCATGTTTTTTGTTAATTAATGCTCAACTTAATTCTGCCTATATATGCTGATTCCCATAAATTATAATCAGACAAACTTGAAGGAAAAACTTGCAGTCAAGGGGGGACTAGAAAAATGTGGCCAAAAATGTATGGAGATCATTCAATCCTATTAAATTGAAAAGTACAAATTTCTTCCTCCAGGAACTAGTCCATCTTTTTTAATAAACCATTTCTAACCAAAATTCCCTTCCCCCCCCCTTGGTCAAACATATATAGCTGGTCATTTTTACTTAATAAACAATCTGTTACCATTTTTTTAGTGAAATGGTGTAAGAATTCTTTTCAGTATCTTTAAGCCTAATAGTTTCAGCAAGTCAATGGCTCAATATTATATAAATGATGTCGTGTTTAAAAAAGATGGACTTAGTGAAAAATCGGGTTGGTCGAGTAGTTTGCAGCTCCAGATTGTTGGGGGAATCGTCCCAACTATCAAAACGATCGTTGGAACCGTGTAGGCAAACAAGGGTTAATCGATCACCGGATTATATTGAGAATCGTGTGAGACACTTTCCGAATTGATATTTCGACCCTATGCCCAGGTTACACGAAATTCAATATGGGATAAGACTCAAAACACTTTCGTTCTTAGGCACAAAAACGAGAGCAATTTTCTGGAGAGTATATGGGAGTATTGTTCACAAAACCGTGTACAAAACCGTCTACAAAAACGTGTCTAAATCCATGAGTATATATTCTTCTTTATACTCAAAATTGTAACTGAAATTATTAATCATGGCTGACTGAAATTCAGGAGTAATGGAGGTTACAAATTTCTTGTAACTCCTCAATAACTGCACATTTAATGTGCAGTAACCGTTTCAGAAAACTGACCATCTAGAGCTTCTGGTCTTAGTCCAGAAAATGAACCTCTGACTTTCAAGCTGACTTTCAAGCTGACTTTCAAGCTGACTTTATCTAGAGCTTCTGGTCTTAGTCCAGAAAATGAACCTCTGACTTTCAAGCTGACTTTTCAAGCTGACTTTTCAAGCTGACTTTTCAAGCTGACTTTTCAAGCTGACTTTTCAAGCTGACTTTTCAAGCTGACTTTTCAAGCTGACTTGTCAAGCTCACTTGTCAAGCTCACTTGTCAAGCTCACTTATTCAAGCTCACTTATTTACTCCAAGTCCTATAACAGCACGACCGGGTTCATACTCGTCTTATAACAAGCGTGCACTCCGCACCACCTTACTTGAATTAGATCACAGTATAAAACCCATATAGACATCATGTTATTTCCAATCACATAAATGGACCGGTGACACTAAAATCACCAACAATCCTCCCCCATTTTAGTGTGACCCATGAAATACCATCTTAATAATAAACAATACCAAACTTGCACATAAATGAAAATGTCAAAACGATTGAATTTCCATCTTAGTATTTTACACATTTTAAATATTCGAGAATCAAGGTGTCCCAATGATTGAACCCATCAACTCATTTGAATACCTAAAGATAAAATACATACAAGTTTCACCTACTCGTCAAGAAAATAAATGTAACACAATTATAAAGCCGAGTGTCCTAATCCTCTCATGATCGTATAAAGGCCAAGTCCCCAACCTTCTGAAATGCGGCTACACTTCACGATCACATAGGTAATTCCTTTACTTCGTGTACCTACAAATACACTTTCTCAAAGGAATTATTAAGAAGATAAACTTCAACCTACCTACTGTAGTACCGAACACATACCTGGGATTATTTATCATGTGTTCCAATCTTATAAGTGTGAGCTTTCCTCATTGAATTCAGCCCCTAATGTCATATTAGAGGGGAATTGGGTGTCTCACCATTATAGATTTATAAGGACTTTAATCCCATCCCAATGGCATACTTGTCCACTAAGTCTCTTGCCAAACCCTTGGTCAGATGATCCGCCAAATTTTGTTGTGATCTAACAAACTCAACAGAGATTACACCATTCATGATTAATTCTCTAATCATACTGTGTCTAACACCTAAGTGTCTAGACTTGCCATTGTACACTTGGCTATAAGACTTAGCCAAAGTGGCTGCACTATCACAATGGATAGAAATAGGTGCAATTGGCTTCGACCACAATGGAATCTCATAAACAAGATTCTTTAACCATTCTGCCTCTTTACCGGCAGCGGCTAAAGCCACAAACTCGGATTCCATCGTTAAGTTTGTAATACAACTTTGCTTCTTTGATGCCCAAGAAATCGCACCACCTCCAAACAAAAATACCCAACCACTCGTGGAAGAGTGATCCTCCATATTGGATATCCAACTTGCATCCGAGTATCCTTCTAACACCGAAGGATATCCTAAATAACTCAAACCATAATCCATGGTACCCTTGAGATATTTAAATACTCTTTGAATAGCTTGCCAATGTTGAGTGTTCAGATTACTAGTATACCGACTCAACCGTCCCACGGCATAAGCTATATCCGGCCTTGTACTTGTCATGGCATACATCAAGCTACCAATAGCCTTAGAGTATTATAGTTGTGAAATAGAAGTGCCCGTATTTGGCATTAGTTTCACACTAGGATCCATAGGAGTGCTCATGGGAAAACAATCACTATAATTGAACTTTTTGAGAATTTTCTCAACATAGTGTGACTGTGTCATAACAATTCCTTTGTTAACCCGCTTAATTCTAATACCAAGAATTACATCAGCCTCCCCCATATCTTTCATGGAAAAATTAGATGATAACAACTTTTTAGTTTCATCTACCTGATTTTGATCAGTTCCAAAAATCAGCATGTCATCCACATACAAATAGATGATAACACTCGCACCTTTAGCATCAAATCTGCTATAAACACATTTATCACTTTGGTTTAGAGAAAACCCACATGATAAAATAACCTCATCAAACTTTTGATGCCATTGTTTGGGTGCTTGTTTCAGCCCATACAAGGATTTCACAAGTTTACACACCTTATGCTCGTTTCCGGGCATAACAAACCCTTCCGGTTGTTTCATGTAAACTTCTTCATGAAGATCACCATTCAAGAAGGCTGTTTTAACATCCATTTTATGGATAACCAGGGTGTGAATTGCAGCCAAGGCAACCAACAACCTAATAGTTGAAATACGAGCTACCGGAGCATACGTATCGAAATAGTCAATACCGGGTTTTTGTCGAAACCCTTGAATGACTAGTCGGGCTTTGAATTTATCAATTGTCCCATCAACTTTCATCTTCTTTTTGAAGATCCATTTGCATCCAAGTGGTTTAGAACCAAGAGGCAAATCAGATAACACCCAAGTGTTATTCTCAAGAATCGATGACATTTCGTCATCAATTGCTTCTTTCCAAAAGGAGACATCTCGAGACTCCATCGCTTCTTTGAATCTCTTTGGGTCATCTTCAATACTGTAACAGTAAGAGTATTGAAGCCCAAGTTCATCTCTCGAACCTTCAACCAAATATAGTTGAAAATCATCACCGAAATTTTTGGCGATTCGGCCTCTTTTGCTTCTACGGACCTGCTGCGTTTCTGGAGTTGAAACTCCATCCATACTTTCTGCATTTTGAACTTCATTAGTGCTAGGAATCAGATCCTTAGGCCTTTGGATTGATGAAAATCGCATCTCACTGAAAATCGCATCCCGCGACTCGATAACGGTATTTTTCGATACCGAATCATTAGATTCTATTACGTAGAACCTGTATGCATTGAAATTTGTTGCATATCCAATGAATATACAATCAATTCCACGTTCAACCAAAGTTTTTCTTTTGGGTTCGGGTAGCTTCACAACTGCCCGACAACCCCAAATTCGAAAATAACTCAAATTCGGAGTTTTCTTGAACCAAAGTTCATATGGGGTTGTTTTGTTCCGTTTGTTTGGAACTCTATTCAAAACATAACAGGCCGTCAACATAGCCTCTCCCCAAAATCCCTCACTCAATCCCGAGTATGAGAGCATCGAGTTTACCATTTCTTTTAAAACTCGATTTTTCCGTTCGGAAACCCATTTGTTGAGGTGTGTACGGAGCCGTAGTCTCATGGACTATACCAACTGATTGAAAGTATTCAGGGTCCATATATTCCCCTCCCCGATCAGTTCGGAGACGTTTAACTGAACCACCCAATTGTAGTTCAACCTCGGTTTTGTATATTTTGAATTTTTCCAAAGCTTCATCTTTGGCATGTAACAAGTACACATAACAAAACCGAGCGTTGTCATCAATAAATGTGACAACATACTTCTTATTACCCAACGAAGGAGTAGAATGAAAGTCACATAATCACTATGAATAAGTTCCAAAACAGCCGAATTTCTTTCGACAGTCGGAAAGGGCTGTTTTGTGACTTTCGTAAGCATACATGTTTTACATGTTTCCGTATGAATATCAAAGGCTGGAATAAGACCATCCTTTGACATTTCATGCATTCTTCTAAAATTCACGTGACCCAGTCTAGCATGCCAAACCATTGAATCGTGAATTTTAGAAGAAGAAGATGACAATATAAATGCAGAATTTTCAGAATTGAAAAACTTGGATATAATATTCAAACGAAACATTTTATTATAAAAATATCCAAAACCAACAAATTTACCACATCGAGATAGAATATACCTATCCGAATCATAAACTTGTCTATACCCTAAATAATTTAATCTACCACCACTAACTAAATTCTTTCGAATTTTAGGAACAAATAAAACATCAGACAACCTAACATGATTTCCAGAAGTAAACTCTAAATTAACTACTCTAAATCCACAAATCGGTGCGGTCGACTCGTTCCCCATATTTAGTACAGATCCATCTTCAACAGGTGTCAAATTCTCGAACCAGCGTTGATCTTTACAAACATGGCACGTCGCCCCCGAGTCCACCCACCATGCACAATCATCATCCTGTACATAGAAAGACTCCGGAATAAGTGAAACATAATAAATATTTTCAGATTTATTATCAAAGTTAGTCAAAACTCGACCTCCTTTCACTTGAGCTTGGTCCTTAGACCCGACTCCACTTGTTCCAAAGACCGTTGTTATTCAACTTAACTCCGGCAATCACGTTTGGTATGGCCCACCTTGTTGCATCTCCAACAAACCAAATCCTTCTTCTTCTTGAAGGATTTATTGGGTCCATCAAACTTTCGTTTCTTGCCTTTTCCTTGATTATTGGAGTTGGTTTTCTTCTCTTCAACCATATTAACCGAGGGCTGTCCAGATTCAACTTTGGACTTGGATTTGTCATTTTCTTGCACCCGAAGAGATTCTTCGATGCGCAAGTGACTCCCAAGTTGAACCAACGACAATTCCTCCTTTTGATGTTTCAAGTTCTTGAAATCCTTCCAAGATGGAGGAAGTTTGTCAATTACACTCGACACAACAATGGACTCATCCATGTTCATTTTATGTAAAGTGAATTGACCCAAAATGCGAAGTATCTCATGATACTGTTCCATTACGGGCCTTGAGTCAACCATTTTATAATTATTAAAATCGCTCACCAAGAACTTCTTACTAGAAGCATCTTCAACGATATATTTTGACTCAAGGGAATCCCATAGCTCCTTCGCACTTTCAGCACTTTGGTAGATATCAAAAAGGGAATCACACATACCGTTAGAATATGACCTCTGCAGATGTAGTCATCGTTCTCCCACTTACTCCTTCTCCGGACCTGATCCAGCATCGTCTCGTCCTCCAAGATTTCTGGAATGGGAGTGCTTAGCACGTACACCACTTTCAGAGTCGTCAACAGAAAATGCATCTTTTTCTGCCAACGTCTAAAGTCAGCCCCTTCGAACTTCTCCAGCTTTCCGAACTTTGAAGTCATCTCTTTCACAGATTCAGCCATGATCGACATCACAAAATATCAATTCGATTGTTGTGGGAATCGTCCCAACTATCAAAACGATCGTTGGAACCGTGTAGGCAAACAAGGGTTAATCGATCACCGGATTATATTGAGAATCGTGTGAGACACTTTCCGAATTGATATTTCGACCCTATGCCCGCGTTACACGAAATTCAATATGGGATAAGACTCAAAACACTTTCGTTCTTAGGCACAAAAACGAGAGCAATTTTCTGGAGAGTATATGGGAGTATTGTTCACAAAACCGTGTACAAAACCGTCTACAAAAACGTGTCTAAATCCATGAGTATATATTCTTCTTTATACTCAAAATTGTAACTGAAATTATTAATCATGGCTGGCTGAAATTCAGAAGTAATGGAGGTTACAAATTTCTTGTAACTCCTCAATAACTGCACATTTAATGTGCAAAAGAACTGCTTTCGTAAAACTGACCATCTAGAGCTTCTGGTCTTAGTCCAAAAAATGAACCTCTGACTTTCAAGCTGACTTTCAAGCTGACTTTATCTAGAGCTTCTGGTCTTAGTCCAGAAAATGAACCTCTGACTTTCAAGCTGACTTTTCATGCTGACTTTCAAGCTGACTTTCAAGCTGACTTTTCAAGCTGACTTTTCAAGCTCACTTGTCAAGCTCACTTATTCAAGCTCACTTATATACTCCAAGTCCTATAACAGCACGACCGGGTTCATACTCGTCTTATAACAAGCGTGCACTCCGCACCACCTTACTTGAATTAGATCACGGTATAAAACCCATATAGACATCATGTTATTTCCAATCACATAAATGGACCGGCGACACTAAAATCACCAACAGAGATTATCACAGTAAATGGGTGGTTGTGGCAAGGAAGTATACCCAGGCTCAAATAACGACGACTTCAGCCATATATAGGACCTCTGCCGTAGTATATATGCTACCTCTCTTTGCTTCTTCGAACTCCAAGAAATGGGATTTCAACCAAGATACACAATATAACCTATAGTTAAAGTACATTGATCATTGTTGCCGACCCAATCTACATCGGTGAATGCATGTAGTTGCAATGGTGAACTGCAATGAAGCATGAGACCATGATGGGAAGTACCATTTAAATAGCGAAGTAACCGCTTAAGAGCATTCCAAAGATCATTAGTTTGGCAATGCATAAATTGTGATAACTTGTTAACTGAACAGACAACATCAGGTTTAGTAAAAGTAACAAGGGCTCGATATTTGGTGGTTAATGACTTAATGTAAGTAATGGAGTAAGGTTCAGAGGAGTGCCTATTGATTTTGAATCCAACATGTTAGAACGAGTGAGAGTATCTAAGATGTACTTAGGTTGATTTAAAAATAAACCTATGGATGTGGGCACTACTTCTATCCCAAGGAAGTGTGAGAGAGGACCAAGATCCTTGAGTGAGAAACGTACGGAAAGAATGGAGATGAACTTAATAAGACACGGAAGACATGGACCGATGATAATCATATATAGACGTAAACCAATAAATAAAAAGAGATAGGTCCATTTTCTTTAAAGAAATAAAGATTAGAGAGGAGTCTGAAACGGTGTTTTGGAACCCATAGTTTAGAATAGGCATGGGAATGGTCCCGGCCCGTTGGGGAACCCGGTCCACCTGCCCTGGTCGGGGACGGGGATTCCCCTCTAAACCAGGAATTGGGACGGAGATCCCTGTTTGTTTCAAATTAGGGATGTGGACAGATACGGTATCGCACTCCTCGTCCCACCCATACCCGTTATATATATTAATAAATAAATTATATATATTTGTTATTTCAACTAAACTGGTAATTCATAATTTCCTATTTTCCAACTAGGTTTAGAATCTAATTTTTTTCTTGGATGTTAATATGTAATAAGTCAAATTGCAATTACTCGATATGTTCTGGGTATAACTCGATATGGTTTTATATTAATTATTATATGACGTTGTGACTTTTTTTTGTATTAAATTAAATTCCTTTCGGATTTAGGTTTATTAGAAATATGTGAGATTTAAACATGTGTGGTCTCTCACATATTTGATTTAAAATAACTTACATAAAAAACTATTCATTTATTACAACTGATCAGATATTCATATACAAATAGGATAGTTATTCGTTGAGTAATTAGGGGCAGTTTACCAAACTATTACCTAGGTGATTAAGGGTTTACCAAATTACAGGGTGGATAGGATAAGGACTAAAAACCAAATTACAGGGTGGATAGGATAAGGACTAAAAATTTTACCCGGTAAGAGCGATGCAAGGACTGAGAGTCTTAACTGGTAAGTGGGGGTGACGACCCTTACCACCATAGATTACATTATTAAATACGTCAAACAGTTATTAATGACAAAGAATAAATGGTTCAACCACTTATGCCCCTTGACCCCTTCCATATGGTTACCACATATGCAGCGATCGCAGACTCTTGATATTTATTTGTTGCATCGACTCTGAAAGATCCTGGATCTGCCATTGACTGGTTTGGTTTCTTTTATTTTTTGGACGAGTTCATGCAGAAAGTTCATACTTTACATTATTGAGATAGGACTGATTCCCATGCATTTAATGCCAACCAGTGATAAAAGACAACTGTTCTTAGTCCTCGGTTGACTGCAAGTTTTTCCCTCAAGTTTGTCTGATTATAATAATTTATGGCAATCAGCAAGCTTCAACATATATATGCAGAATTAAGCTGACATTAATTAATAAAAAACATGATTTTAATCGCTTCTCCTCGGCTCTTTTTCTGTTTCTGTTTCTTTTTAATTCCTTATCTCTCATCTGGAGCTGATACTTTGGGTGTAAATGAATCTCTTTCTGGAGATGAGACACTTGTCTCTCTTGCTGAAAATTTTGAATTGGGCTTCTTTAGACCAGGTAAGTCTGCCAAGTATTACATAGGCATCTGGTATAAAAAAGTCTCTTCCAACCCTCCAACCATAATTTGGGTAGCAAATAGAGACACACCCATCTCTGATAAATATTCTTCTCAATTGAAAATCATAGATGGTAACTTGGTTCTCTTAGATGAGTCAAACACTCAAATTTGGTCTACAAATCTTATTATGATCTCTGCTTCTTCTAGTTCTGCCTCAGTAGTTCTTCATGATGATGGCAATTTTTTGAAAAGAAATGGTTCAAGTTCTAGTCTACCAATTTGGCAAACTTTTGATCATCCAAACCATACCTTCTTGCCTGGTAGTAAGCTTGGATACAACAAGCAGACAAATACAAAGCAGGTTATTACTTCATGGAGAAGTAGTGAAGATCCTGCTATGGGACTCTTTTCTTTAGAGATTGACCAAAATGCGTTGCAGTGTGTACTCAACTGGAATAAATTTGTAAAATATTTTAGTAGTGGATCTTGGAATGGTCGTACCTTTAGCTTACTACCTGCATTGAAGTTGAATTTTATGTTTAATTTCAGCTTCTTTTTGAATGAGAATGAGAGTTACTTTACCTATTCTCTGTACGATACTTCCATTATATCTAGACTTATATTGGATGTTTCTGGACAGATTCAGCAATTGACGTGGGTTGAATATACCAAACAGTGGCTTTTGATTTGGAGTCAACCTAAAACAAAGTGTGATATCTATGCTTTTTGTGGGACTTTTGGTACTTGCAAGCAGACTACTGAATTGCCATTATGTAACTGCTTGACTGGCTTCAAGCCTAGATCAGAGACCGGTTGGAATCAGAGTGATTTCTCTGGTGGGTGTATCAGAAAAAACAATTTGCAGTGCGGGAGAAGGGTGGAAAATCTTGATTTTCTCATGATTACAGTCTCGGATCTGCCTCCAAGTAACTTTGTGGCAGTTGGGAGTTATGGAGAATGTCGTACCAACTGTTTGAAAAACTGCTCCTGTAATGCTTACTCTTTTGTCGATAATCAGTGCTATGTTTGGGATGGAGATCTCTTAAACATCTCAAAAGGCGACTCTAATGGGTAAACAATCTACGTCAAGGTTGCTTCTAAAAATCTTCCACATAGTAAAAAGAGTAAAGGGGTCACTATGAGTACTATTGTTGGGTCTGTTGCCGGTGTGGTTTTTGTCTTGGGTCTAGTTATGCTTTTATTCTATAGAAGAAAGGGAAGCTTGATTGGAAAAACGACAATGGAGGGTTTATTGGTGGCTTTTGTATACAGAGATTTACAAATAGCCACCAAAAATTTCTCAGACAAACTGGGAGAAGGTGGTTTTGGTTCTGTTTTAAGGGGGTTTTGCGTGATTCATCCATTGTGGCAGTGAAAAAGCTTGAAAGCATGAGTCAAGGAGAGAAACAGTTCAGGAGTGAAGTCAGCACACTTGGGACCACCCAACACATTCATCTTGTACGCCTTCGTGGCTTCTGTGCACAAGGTAACAATAAGTTGTTGGTGTATGATTACATGCCAAATGGTTCTCTAGGTTCCCATCTTTTTCATGAAAGTAGGATGCCAAAGGAGGAACTTTCGTTGGTTCAAAGGAGGAACTTTCGTTGGTTCAAAAAGTACAATGCTATAATAAAAAAATATATGAAAGTAGGTTGCTATTTCTTGCATTTTGTCCTTTTAGTTAATTTCTTGAGTTAGCATAAATACCATTTTATACTTACGGTTTATAGACATCTTTTTGAACAACCTTCTTATACTCTCCAATAATTTTACTCTCAATTTTGTGCCTAAAATTGATGATGTTCTTGAGTCTTGTCACATATTGGATTTCGTGTAACCCTAACATAGGGTCGAAATATCAATCCGAATTATGAACTCACACGATTCTCAAGCAATCCAGTCATTTGATCGATCATCCTATTCCTAGTTTCTAACACACAGTCTGGGTAGCAAATAGAGACACACTCATCTCCGATAAATTCTCTTCTCAATTGAAAATCATAGATGGTAACTTGGTTCTCTTTGATGAGTCAAACACAAATTTGGTTAACGGTGGTGGTGGTTCGTCTGCTTCTTCGTTTTACACTGTTTACACCGGCGGAGTTGCTTCGTTAACTGTTAACGACGTTTACACCTGCTTCTTCACTGCACGTTTACACTTGCTTCTTCCCGATTATCATCTTCACTATTAACGACGCTTTTCTTGCCGGTGGGGGAAATGATGATATGGGTGGTTAACGGTGGTGGGTTGGGAGGATGGAAACGAAATTGGGACAAAAATGAAGCATTAGCTACAAATGATAATCGTCGGGAAAAATGGTTATGTGGGTCAAAATCTGGGATTCGTTTGTAGAATGACTATCATCACCGTCTTCATAATCATCTTCAAATGAACCATCTTCCTCATGGTAGTTCTTTGATGGTAATCGTGACATTTTTACAGACGAATATAATCTTCGGTGAAGAATGCATATTTCGTTAATGATATTCTTCATATAATTTTGTTCAACGATAATGACTTTCTTGATATGATCCCATTAATTAAGAAAACAGAATAATTTCTGTTTCACGGTTGCCATGTTTGTCGCCAAACACCAAGAATAGTCACTGATATATTAATTAAGAATATTTAATAAATTACTTTACTACCCTCCTAGGTTGATGCTAACTCTATTTAATGAAAGTACATATGTCATACTATCATTGGTCCACATGGGGTTCACATAGTTTGCAAAAAAGGTGGGCTTGTAATGGATAACTGGCCTATATATATATATATATAAAGGAAAGTTCAAATGTGAACATATCTTTGATTGTGAACATGAGGATGAATCTCAGCCCTTCATCTAAGCCATATTCAAGCTAATCTTTAAACATGGCTTGAGGGGTAATTTTGGAAGTTTTTATCTGAATTAAATTTTTGAGTAAAAATCTCCAGTTCTCAATCGAATCTGGAAATCAAAATCTAAAATCGTAAGACAAAGACAAAATCGAAATCCAAAATCGTGTTCATCAATCGAAATTTATGGTCAAAGAAATTGAAATCCAGGCACGATGGAGGCACAAAGAAGAAAATAAGCAGAAAAGAAAAAATTTGCAGGTGTGGGGGTTCTCCTTCTTACCTTTCTTTTTTGTCTGAGTTGACGAAATCTGAGGTTCGAAGGAGATGGTGTGAAGAAATTTGGGGAAGATGATGAAGAAATTTGTGGAAGATGATGATGCCTGGTTCTGATTTAAGCAAATATGGGGAAGATGATGATGTCTGTTTCTGATTTGAATCGTCAGGTTGTATTTAGGTATTTGAATAATTGTAGATTATATTCAGACTGAATATAAGCTACAATTTGGGGTTTGTATACCTATAACTTATATTCAAACTGAATATAAGCTACAATTTGGGGTTTGAGTAATTGTAGCTTATATTCAGTCTGAATATAAGCTACGATTTGGGGTTTGTATACTTGTAGCTTATATTCAGACTGAATATAAGCTACGATTTGGGGTTTGAATAATTATAGCTTATATTCAGACTGAATATAAGCTACAAGTATACAAACCCCAAATCGTAGCTTATATTCAGTCTGAATATAAGCTACAGGTATACAAACCCCAAATTGTAGCTTATATTCAGTCTGAATATAAGCTACAGGTATACAAACCCCAAACTGTAGCTTATATTCAGTCTGAATATAAGCTACGATTATTCAAACCCCAAATTGTAGCTTATATTCAGTCTGAATATAAGATACATGTATACAAACCCCAAATTGTAGCTTATATTCAGTCTGAATATAAACTACAAGTATACAAACCCCAAATTGTAGCTTATATTCAGTCTGAATATAAGCTACAATTATTCAAACACCTATTTATAGAATATATTCAGTCTGAATATAAGCTACGAGTATACAAACCCAAAATTGTAGCTTATATTCAGATTGAATATAACCTACAATGGAACCAAAGGTTTTGAAAAACAAAAATTCAAGCAAATGTGTTTCAAAGAAGCTTCCTCTGATAAAATGATGAACGATCATATTAAAGGGAAAAAACATTTGAATAACCTTCTTATATTTCATCAAGAAAAAGAATCTGGATCTGAAAATACTTGTGATTCTAAGGAGGAACACAAAGCAAAAACAAACTTGTGCAAAAATTTATATTGGGAAAGATGATGAAGAAATTTGGAGGCGGAAGTGAAATTTCTTTTGGGGAAGATGATGAAGAAATTTGGGGAAGATGATGATGCCTGGTTCTGATTTGAACAAATATGGGGAAGATGATGAAGACATTTGGGGAAGATGATGATGTCTGGTTCTGATTTAAATCGTTAGGTTGTATTTATGATTTAAGCCATGACCTGAGTTTTCCACTTATTTACAAAAATGCCACCGTGAATTTTATCCCTCATCTTTTGATCTGATCTAAAATGGATGGTTGTGATTCATCCTCATGTTCACAATCAAAGATAGGTTCACATTTGAACCCACCCCTATATATATATATATATAAGCGTCAACTTCCATACATGAGAGGGGTATGCCTAATTGGGAGGCAAGATCCAAGCCAGTGATTAACACCAAAGCTTCTGCTTATATATATATATATATATATATATATATATATATATATATATAGAAGGAGGTTCAAACGAAAACGCTAAATATTTAAGAAAACAAGAAAACCTTTTTTCATGTACAAAATCACATATGAATTTGTACTAACATGAAAAAATGGACACGGGCGACTTTTGCCGCCAGTTAAGTCGCGGGAAAAATCGGCTAATTATATATGATTTTGTATGTAAATCATAGATGATTTTGTACATGAAAAAAGTTTTCTTGTTTTCTTAAATAGGTAGTGTTTTCGTTTGAACCTGCCCCTATATATATATATATATATAGGGTTAGGTTCAAATGTGAACTCAATTTTGGCTGTGAACGTGAGGACGAATCTCAGCCACACATCTTCGGTTATGGTGGACGCGATCACGGAGGATTGACGCGATTCATGGGAGGGTGGAGATTATTAAAGGAGGAGAACCCGGTCAAAGCCGCCTTTATTGACCGGATAAGTGGCTGAGATTCGTCCTCACGTTCACAACCAAAAATGAGTTCACATTTGAACTTTTCTCTATATATATATATGTGTGGTTTAAGGGAAAACGCTAAAAAAAAACTGAAGAACACTCAGGGAGTCTTCCATCTGGACGGTATGCACTAATGCATACCGGGAATTTGTAACATGCATTTATGTAATGATAGAAGCATTGGTGCATAACGTCCGGATGGAGGGCTCCTAGCGTGTTTTCAGGTTTTTTTTTTAGTGTTTTCCGTTGAACCTCCCTCTCTCTCTAATATATATATATATACATACATACATACACATACACATACACATGTAATACATAAGAAAACAAAAAATGAAACTTCCATCGCTAATCCGTACCTTTTCAAAAATAAAAAAGAAAATTTAAGAATTCCGTCATTAAGTGTGACGGAATTTAAAAATATTTTTTTAAAAAGAATATCGTCGCTAATCCGTTGCTGATTAGCGACGGAATTCTTTACTTTTCCTTTTAATTTTTTAAAGAAAATCTTCAATTCCGCCGCTAATTCTTTAAAAATATAACGATGGATTAGCGACATAATTCTTAAAACAAATTTAAGTTCCGTGGCTAATCAGTGATGGATTAGCGACAAAATATTTAAAAAAAATATTTTTAAATTTCGTCTAATCAGCGACAGAAAATTTCTGTCGTTGAAAGCTAGTTTTCTAGTAGTGTAATTTGTCTCAAACCGGGGATGTCGACGGATACGGGTATCACACTCCCCATCCCACCCATACCCGTTATATATATATAGGGGAGATATATATATATATATATATATAGGGGAGAGATCATACAAGAACACCTGTCCACCATTGAATCAGATATGATTTTTTTAATGTGTGGGACCCACATCATATGTGGTCCACAAGGTGTTCATTTGTTTCTTTAAATTTACAAAGTTCTCATTTGAACCTCCCTCTAATTATATATATATATATATATATATAGAGAGAGAGAGAGAGAGAGTCTCATTCATTTGTTAACCAAAGAAATAGTATAAACTTGGGATATTTTCGTCTTTTTATATATTGATACCACATTCCTTAATTATCACATTCAATTAATTATCATATTCCTTAATTATCATATTCATTAATTATCACATTCAATTAATTATCACATTCCTTAATTAACACATTTTTTAATTATTTCATTCACTTAATTTTTCACCTATGAACTTCATGCGTTCATCTATTAACTTATTTAAACTTTTTAATTATCTTATTCACTTTCTGATTTCACCTATCAACATTCTCATTGCTTTACCTATGAACTTTACATTTGTTTCATATATGAACTTGTTTAAATTTCTTAATTATTTTATTCACTTTTTCCGGTTTCACCTATGAACGTTCACATTGTTTTACGTATGAACATTGTCATTGTTTCACTTATAAACTTTCACCTTAATTATCTCGCTGTTTCACCTATGAACTTTGGTATTAAAAAACCCGAAACAATTAAAGTTTATAAATGAAACCACATTATGAACTTTAAACAAACATCATACAATCTCGAGAGGGGAAAATCTTTGGGTTTCTAAATCAAATTGATTATCACTTTTCAATACAAAATCACTTTTTGGGAAGATAAAATATATGATTTCCTTTTTAATTAAATTTGTTCCAAAATTATCATATATTTCAAATATAAAATATAAATTTGTTCCAAAATTACCCTTGACTTAGTTTTATTTAATATGTTTCCTTTTTAATCCTTTTATAATCTCTCATTTAATTAAAATGTTGATTTCAAAAATAAATGGCCCAGATGGATTAACAAAGTTAACACTCTTTTCTTAGTTAACAAATGATTGGCCCTCTCTGAGGGAGGCTAAAACAAGAACTTTTTGGGTTTAAAGGAACACGAGAACCGGTCGGTCAAGTAAGAAATAGTTCATCTTGTACGCCTTCGTGGGTTCTGTGCAGAAGGTAACAATAAGTTGTTGGTGTATGATTACATGCCAAATGGTTCCTTAGATTCCCATCTTTTTCATGAAAAGCCGGTTTTAAGCTGGAAAACGAGGTATGAGATTGCACTTGGAACTGCAAGAGGGTTGGTTTATCTTCACGAGAAGTGTAGAGATTGTATAATTCACTGTGACATAAAGCCAGAAAACATCCTTCTAGATGTCGATTTTACGCCCAAAAATTGCAGATTTTGGTCTAGCAAAGCTTGTTGGTCGAGACTTCAGTAGGGTTTTGACAACTTTAAGAGGAACAAGAGGGTATCTAGCACCAGAATGGTTATCAGGGGTGGCCGTGACAGCCAAAGCAGATGTTTTTAGCTACGGAATGATGCTTTTCGAATTAGTAAACGGTAAGAGAAAGGCAGAACGATCTGAAGATTCCAGGAGTACATTCTTCCCTTATTTTGCTGCAAGCGTAGTTATGGTGGGAGGTGATATCCTTAGCCTTCTAGACAGTAGATTAAACAGGGAAGCAAACATTGAAGAAGTAACTAAAATTTGTAAAGTTGCATTTTGGTGCATCCAAGATGATGAAGAGAGCAGACCTTCGATGAGTGTGGTGGAACAGATTCTTGAAGGGGTTTTGGATGTGAACATGCCTCCTATTCCAAATTCCGTCAAGTTATATGCTAATAACACGGAGCATGTTGTTTTCTTCACCGAGTCATCCTCCCAAGGGAGTTCACAAGAACCAAGCAGTTCATCAAGTGGTGTTTCCCAGTCGAAGAGCGCTTCTTCTTGAAGATAATTTTGTAAATTATGATTTTTAAGCTGTAATCACGTCTATTGTTATGGAATAAAAGAGTAATATAAATTGTTATATATGTTATTTTATAAATAAATCATTGTTATTGCGTAAAACCACTCATATTGTTATGGTAGTGTTCACTTGACATTTTTACAAGAGTCATTGTTTGGTTTGCTACATAAACCAAGTACAATGGTTCAAAAAACATTCTAATAGCTCGGTTTCTTTTTAAAAAAATGTTAAAAATTTAAGGTCAAAAAGTCAGTGATATCGACTTTTTGCAGTATTTGCTAAGGTTGAGCTGCATTTGACACGTTTGTATATTTTTGTGTTACTAGTCAACAAATGTACGTTAGAAAACTACAATATGCAAACATGCTGACACCCTTGATCAATCGACTAGATGTTGGATGGGACATTGAGGTTGAATTGTGGAAATTAATAGGTGGTCCTTTAGTGCCACCCCTTTATTCACGGTGCAATTTGTGTCAAAGTCGTGACAACGACAACCTATCTTTTGTGTTTGAGAGTACTTGGGTGTTACCTTTTACATCCTACTCTATATTTTGTCCCCCAATTAAATTTAGAGAGATATGTCTATTTTGACTTTTCTTGAGTGTTAATACATACACCATAGAGTAGGGTGTATTCATAGAGTATGGTATAAAAGGAAAAACCCTTAGAAAGTTTTTCTTAGAATTTTCAAGTAGTCACACATTTGAAAGCCATCATTTCATTCTTTGGGATAAAAGCAAGTTGGTGTATTTTCATCAGGTCCTACGTTCAAGTGAGACATGCTGAATTAATTCAATTTTATTGTGTTTTTTTTCGAACATGCTAAATTAATTTGATTTTATTGGTTTTTTTCTTCAGAAAATTGGAAAGATGGAACTTTTACATGATGCAAGTGCATCATTATCCTTAAATTTGTTGTGGAAACTGCACATGATGGAGTCAACTAAGCACCCAATCTTAATCAATACCTACCCACTTGCTCATTTACTGAAATACCAATCTTGTAAACTAAATATTTTATATAAATTTATACATTTGAAATCAAATGAGAAAACTAAATTTAAAATTTGGTGTTATTTTTGAGATCGTTCATATTTGTTGTTTTTTAAAATGAAGACATATATGTATAGGAAAGTAAAAATTTAGACGTTTTATAATAAAGTAAACAAATTATGCTTGTTATCATCAAGAGAGTAGAAAACTGGTGGATACTTGTGAATGGATCGTTCAATGGACGTTAGGGGATGATGCTTTCGAATGGATCATTCAGTGGACTGTAGGGCATGGGCTGAAAGCATTGTTGAGTGTAGGAAAAAACTATTTTTGTAAGTGGACGATGAAAAACTAAGGAATAACGTGGTATGTTCATTAGTACGGTATGCACATGTGCATATAAATAATTTGCAAGTAATTTGACCGGTATGCACATATGTATAACACGCACACGTGCATAGAAACCTAAAAACAATCTAATTACTTGTAGGAAAGTAAAAATGTACACACTTTATGGGAAAGTAAGCAAATTTATGTTTGTTATTAACAAGGGAGTAGAAAACTAAAATAATTTTTGTGTGGATACCTGTGAACATAACGGATCATTCAATGGACTTTAGGGCATTGGCTGAAAGCATTAACTGTATAAAAAAAACATTCTCTGTATGTTGACGCTATCAATTATTTATGTAAACCAAACCTCTTCCTTGCAATTTGAGCCCGGGGCACTTGGAAAAAAGGCCCCAATAAGTATGAAAATATCTTTTTCTTTTTGCACAGCATAAAGATATTTTATTGCCAAACTCAAAAATTACAAGTCAAAGGATGCTGGATGGGCCCAGCCATCCCAAACAGACCTGCATCAATCAATACACCCATCCTTTTTCAACTAGCTTTTACCATCTCATATGCAGGTACTAGAAGACAACCATCCTACCAACCAAAATTCATGGCCCCAATAAAATAATTACCAGATTGGTGCCTCACAGATCTAATATTACAAGACTCCACACCACTCAAGCAATTAAAACAGACACAGCCCTGCACCTCCTTCTATCAACGGCTCTAATTATCACCCGATGCATACCGGATGGTTTACCGTTTCTGACTCGGAAGTCTCCGAATATCGACCTGCATCTCTTCGTTAGTAACACCTGCGAAGCTCTGCAGAGACCATTTGTTACCTGTATATGAGCACTCGAACACTTTTCGCATCAATCAAAAACAGCACTCTCGAGTTCCAATCATACCACCGTAGCTCAGCCCCCGATCTTCATTCACGCACAATTGTAACCTGCAGTAAATCACAGCAGCACACAGTTTACTTCCGCCCCTTGAAGTATGAAAATATCTTGATAAAACATTTTTCAATAGGCGCTTAATTACTTTAAAATGGAACCAATCTTGGGATCATTCCTGTTTTGGGTTTGAACCATTCAATTTAGGGCTTAAAACAAACTTTGCATATAATTTAAGGACACGGTAATTTGATGACATGCAAATGCTCATGTGGCTTACGTATTATTTAAGATGACATTACATATCAGTAATATTTAAGATGGCATTACAAATCAGTAATATTTAATGACTTGTCAAATGATTTGGCTTTTTCTTTTCTTTTTTGCTTGAAGTAATATGGAATTTTAGTTTAAATCTAGAGTAATTACGGATTTAGTCCATGTGGAATGATGATTTTTACGAATTTGGTCCTCAGACTTCGTTATTACAGCTTTGCTCCTTGTGGTATGCACTTTCTATTGGATTTGGTCCTTCGGACTAACGACCGTCTACCATGTCCATTAATAAAGTCGAGGGCATAACGGTCTTTTTGCATTTTTTTTTTCTTCTCAATTTTAACAATTTATAGGAGCCAAAATGTAACCATTAAAACTAGGAGGGCCAAAGACAAACATTTCATGCCTTTCTTTTATATACATTGCTTCCGCCAAAGATCACCATTTCCAACGACCCACCACCCTCGACGTCTCAATACCACCACCACAATCCATCCACTAATGATCCTCCCCCCACAGTCACCCTCTTCTCCCTCCTATATATTCTTCACCGTACCCTCCCCTACTGTAACCACCATCGTCCCTAGCTAACAATCATCACTCTCCACCCACATGTATGAAAACCTCCCACTGTCTCCATTTCGGTCCCCCTGCAACCTCCATGTCCGACCCTAAAATCTCCGTCTCAGCCCTGAAAGCTCCATCTCAGCCCCATGAAACCTCCATCTACGTCTGTACACCATCCGCCACAAAAATCCATCCTCACTTCTCTTATTCTCTCAAATCAGTAGTCTAGTACTCTACGCAACTTCACTTTAAAGACACACGATCTAGATTATGGAGTATACACACTACAACGGTCTCTCTTAGTCATGGGAATGAGACTCGTCCCATTGAGGAACCTAGTGTACCCGACCGACGGGGATTCCACGCTAAACCGGGGACCGGTATCCCCGAAAGTTAAAAACCGGGGATGGGGCAAGGTAACATGGTCCACATCTCATCTCTGAATATTAAATATTAATAGAATTGGAATTCCTTGATTCCTCTCATTAGCTTTCAATCCTTTAAATAGGCTCACAATATACAAAAATGGTAAAAGAATAATGCAAAGGGATATATACAATAATTCTCATATTTATCTAATTCTATAATTATCTCTAATAATTCAATATTTATCTAATTCTATAATTATCTCTAATACGCCCCCTCAGTCTAAGGGGGAGGGCCACGAACACTTAGACTGGACCGGAAATCATCAAAAAGATACTTTGGTAAGCCTTTAGTAAAGATATCGGCATACTGATACCGGGATGCTACCCCACGATATTCAGCCTCGGCGCTGGATCTCGATATAATGGCTTGGCGTTTTGAGGACCATGATAGTAAGTTAGCCCCTAGAAAAACACAGTATCCGGAAGTGGACCGTCGGGTGTCCGGGCAACCACCCCAATCAGCATCGGTGTAGGACACAAGACCCGATGTCGAAGAAGGATGCAAGTGTAGGCCAAGGTCTAAGGTACCACGTAAGTACCTTAAAATTCGTTTTAACGCATGAAGATGAGGCTCGCGAGGGTCGTGCATAAAGAGACATATTTGTTGTACCGCATATGAGATGTCCGGGCGTGTAAAAGTCAAGTACTGTAAGGCCCCGGCAAGGCTGCGATATAATGTCGGATCACTAACCGGCGGGCCGGTGGTAGCGCTGAGCTTCGAGGTGGTCTCAACGGGAGTGGCAGCCGGTTTGCAAGAAGCCATGTTGGCCCGGGTAAGAATCTCGGACGCATACTTTTTCTGAGAGAGAAAGAGACCATCAGAATTGCGGTTGACCGAAATACCCAAAAAATAATGAAGGGGACCCAGGTCCTTCATTGCGAATTCGGAACTAAGTTGCCGTATGATCTGGGTACGAAGCGTCTCGGACGAGGCAATGAGAATAATATCGTCCACGTATAATAACAAATACGCGGTGTCCCGACCACGGTGATAAATAAACAGAGAGGTGTCACACTTGCTATTCCGAAAACCAACCGTGGATACAAAATTGGCGAAACGAGTGTACTGTGCCCTTGGGGCCTGTTTCAAGCCATATAAAGATTTCTTGAGATAACACACATGATCCGGGAATTCAGCACTCCGAAAACCCGGTGGTTGATGCATAAGGACGGTCTCGTGTAGGTGGCCGTGTAAAAAGGCGTTCTTGACGTCTAGCTGATGAATTCCCCAATTTCTTGATAGGGCTAAACTGAGCACGGTGCGGATCGTGGCCGGTTTGACAACCGGACTAAATGTCTCATAACAATCCACCCCAACTTGCTGTGACCTGCCATTAACAACCAAGCGAGCCTTATGGCGCTCGAGAGACCCATCAGAACGATATTTGTGAGTAAATACCCACATGCACCTAATTATATTGGCGTTACGAGGCCTAGGAATAAGTTCCCACGTATGGTTTTTAATTAAAGCATCATATTCGTCGTTCATAGCTCGACCCCAGTTACGGTCACGAATAGCCTCAAGATAGGAAGAAGGAAGAGGAGAAATAAGAGGAGAAGGTGGAGGTGTTCGGTTATATGGTGGCGGCGAGGGATACCACGACTGCTGCTGGCTCCGGCCGGTTCCGCCACCCCGAGGAAATTGCCGTCCTCGGTGGCGACCGCGTCCCCGTTCTCGGGAGGACCTGTCACGAGTGTCCGGTTGGCGGTCGTCGTACCTATGGCGATTTTCCGACGAGAATGATTGATGAAAATCGGGAGGTGGACGACGGTCATACCTTGAATTTGATGGTTGTGGTTGTGGTTGTGCGTCGGAAACTAACGCGGCATTATCACCGCCGGCGAGTGATGCTTGCTTTGCCTTTCGGGATTCCTCCAAGGTCAACATGCTCCGAGCACGAGTAAAGTCGGGAAGGGGATCTGATTGTTGGATGATCGTAGCCACACCATCATAGGCTTCGGACAGCCCAACCACCAATTGTAGAACCATACGACTGTTGTTAACCGGAGAACCAATATCGGCGAGTTCATCAGAAACGGTCTTGATTTTGCGACAGTAGGCCTCGATATTGGGAAAATCAGCAAGCTTGATGTTAGAAAACGTTTGTTCAAGGAGAACGGCTCTTGATCCTTTATTATCTTGGAACAAGCTTTTGAGGTGTTCCCATGCTTTTAAAGCAGTGGAGTTTGGAACAAGAATTGTCTGAAGAAGGTCGATAGAGATTGTACCGTAGATCCATTGTAGGACGACGGCATCCAAACGTTTCCACAAGGCTTCATCGACGGTGGTATCTTGTGGGGGAATGATGTGATCAGCAACCTGGTAAGCTTGGACATGAATTTTAAACAATTCAGCCCAAGATGTATATTGGACTTTTGCAATGTCTAAAGTAATTGGAATGAATGTCCTGATGTTGGTGACGGTTAGGAAATTTTGGGTGATAAGGAAAATCCTTATGTTTATCGGCGGGTTTTTCACCCATTGTTTAGGACGAGAGTAATGAGAAGGAGAGGGATCGAAGAGAAAGAACAAAGAGAAAAAAAGAAGAAGTGGTGTTTAGGGTTTGGGCTCTGATACCATAATAGAATTGGAATTCCTTGATTCCTCTCATTAGCTTTCAATCCTATAAATAGGCTCACAATATACAAAAATGGTAAAAGAATAATGCAAAGGGATATATACAATAATTCTCATATTTATCTAATTCTATAATTATCTCTAATAATTCCATATTTATCTAATTCTATAATTATCTCTAATAAATATATTATATATTATTTATAAATAATTAGATTTTAAAATAGTATTTTGACATTTCTTCTTATATACATTTTTTATGAGTTGTCTTACTTCTTATTTTACCTTTATCACTTGGCTGCATGGGTTTTGACTTTGGCAAAAGAGAATAAGACACAGACTTGATATACACGATTCGTTGAGTCTTCTTGCTTGATCAATTCTCACATTTTCAGATAGGTAGATTCACTTAAACCGCTTTAGGTCTTCCTATCCTTATCTTCAGCTACATCTTCGACATGGCTTGAAGTTTTAGTTGGATTGTGAGGCTTTGTCTTTGAGGTCACAGAGTAATTACTAAAAAATAAATCACTAAGTATTCTATTACAATCACCGAGTTAACATTCAGAGAAATAACCTTAAGTTCTATCATAAAGGAAACATATAGCAACCATTGAACAGACTTAGTAACTGATTGTACTATCAGTTAGAACTTAATATAAGAATTAACTAACCATCAAAAGTCACCATCAAATAACTGAGGGGGATTGCGGGATCAACAAATATAGGTCAGTTTTTCTTATTGAATAAACTTTTGGAGATGGTAAGAAAGTTTCACAAATTCACTAGTCCATAAATTCAATTTTGAATTTACAAACTGAAACTGTTTTCCTTTTAGTCTCAGTTTTTCTTCTACGTGCTATTTATTTTTATTAATATTATCATATCACCAAACTTACCCAACTTTCCTACTCCTATCACAATTCCCCCATATTGATGCCTGCAAATTTATCACCAAAATATATGCATAGGTAACTTTCACATTTAACAGTCCTTCAACAAAAAATTGGGGCCTTAGTTTATTTCGATAACATCCGGTAATTGTATCATGAAAACATAACGGATGAATAGTAAGAGTAAGACATCTCACTTTGATGGTAGATTTCGTCACACGACTGGAACATACATGAAATAAACTCTTACTCTTAATCATTCAATATAATTTGTTTCACAGCTATTAATTTGGGCGTTAACTCACTTCATTTAGACAGTGAAACCTGAAAATACACTAAACAAGAAAACTAAAGAATATATAGATTAGTATGATATAATTCATAGGTAGCAATAGCTAGCCTTGGTACCAGGGAGAGAACTCAGAGAAAACAGAAACAAGTAAGATAATAGAAGATGAAGGATCGTGATAGTATGATTAAGTTAACATACTCCATTATAATTAATTGGTATCTTTTTTGGGCCCTTGTTATCTACAAATTTTTTTGGTTCATTTCTATCAACTATTTTTTAGATCATGTTATGTACCAAAACAAATTTTAGGTATTTTTTATCTACTAATTTTTTTGGAACCATACTATATACTAAAATGTTTTTTTGTTAGGCAGTCTATAGTTATGATATAAAAGAGAAGTTTATGTTTTTTTGTTGGAAACAAATCATTGTTATTTTGAAAATGCACTCGTATTGTTATGGTAGTGTTACTTGACATTTTTCAAGAATCATTGTTTGGTTTGCTACATAAACCAAGTACGATGGTTCAAAAAGTATTCTAATAGCTCGGTTTCTTTTTAAATATGATGTTAAAAGGTTAAGGTCAAAAAGTCAATGATATCGACTTTTAATTTGGCGGTCTTTGCTAAGGTTGAGTTGAATTTGACACGTTTGTTGATTTTTACGTTGCAATCAACAAATGCATGATAGAAAGCTACGATTTGCAAATAAATATGATGTTAAAAGGTTAAGGTCAAAAAGTCAGATATCGACTTTTAATTTGGCGGTCTTTGCTAAGGTTGAGTTGCATTTGACACGTTTGTTGATTTTTACGTTGCAATCAACAAATGTACGATAGAAAACTACGATGTTCAAACACGCTGTACACCCTTGACCAATCGACTAGATGGTTGGGATATTGAGGTTGAATTGTGGAAATTAATAGGTGGCCCTTTTCTGGGTGCAATTGTGTCAAAGTCACGACAGCGATAGCCTATCTTTTGTGTTTGGGAGATTATTTTCTTAGAATTTTCAAACGATCACACATTTGAAAACAATCAGTTCATTCTTTGGGATAAAAACAAGTTCGTGTATAATTCGTCTTTTTCAGATCCTACGTTCGAGTGGGACATGCTGAATTAGCTTGATTTTATTTGGACTTTTTGGCAGAAAATTGGAAAGACGGAAGTTTACGGTGCATCATTATCCATAAAATGGTTGTGGAAGTTGCAAATGATGTAGCCTGCCTAAAATTTCAACCAAGCACCCAATCTTACTCGGTGAAGGATTTTGTGAGAAAGAGAGTTAAAGGTGAGAAACATAACAATGGATCTGGACCCTTGATCACCTTTAATCTCAAACCCACCCATGAATCGCATTTGATACGGGATTGATCCGGTGCATCTAAGTGCATCTCATCCTAATGAGCATACAAGGCTAAAGATCCATTCTCACGTTCTCACCTTAACTCTACTTTTCACCGCAACCAACCCTCTTATTCAATACCAACCCAACTACCAGGCAATAAGGCATGGGTTGGATGATCAAAATTTTGCCAAATTGGTGGACTTGAACTTGGAACCATATCTCAAAACATAGTTGATCATTTACTTGACATCCTTTTCAATAAACAATTTGTTACCATTTTTTTAGTGAAATGGTGTAAGAATTCTTTTCGGTATCTTTTGTTGGATCGAAACAGAAAACAATACAAAACACAGAAAGATATATGGGATCGCTATGATATGAATATACAACAAACTTATGTTTTATTATAACAACAGGACCAATTACAAATGCACAACATACATACATATTTTTTTATTCAAAAAAAACATACATACATATTTATACATATACGAAGGGATGCAACCCTTCACCCAAACGACACAACTTTCCTAACACCCGTTCAAACTTAACTGCACACCAAATGACTATCATAACTGTCACCAAATATTAAATTACTAATTAATATTTAATAAATACTAATAACATTGTCTAGCTTAATTTTAACTTTAACATCTTTAAGCCTAATAGTTTCAGCAAGTCAATGACTCAACGTTATATGAAGTCCACAACTATCATACCTTAAACAGAATATAATAAACATACCATCAAAAATATAATTGGACCCCCTAAATCGTGTCATCAAAGATATAGAAAGACCTGAATGATGTTGTCGCCTAAGGTCACTGGCTAGCAGTACTCGGATTACCGTAGAGTCCCACCTTCCCAAATGTTTAAACCTGAATTAATGTGTATGAGTTTGCTTTACATATAAGATATTATATACTTCCGTCTAGACCCTGTTGATATGAAGTACGGTGTTGTTACTATAATCTGAACAACTAATTCGTGATATGATCATATACATGAAACATCACCTTCGTGATCATCTCTTCCACATTCTTTCAATTACTGAATTCACAAGCCCTAATCCCTTTCTCTCTTGATTGATCACATATCAGTTCTTCCTTTTTGAATTTGACAATAAATTAAAGATACAAAATCAAATTAAACAAAACCAACACTGATCATAAATTCGTTATCACCACTAGGCCAGCTTCTTTGGTTGGAAATTCATGAGAGTTATATTTTTTGTTGTTTCAGCATCACGACTAGGGGATACCAAACCGGGTTTTCGTTGGAGCACCTCTAGCTAAGATTTTAGACACCATGCCGTGTTTATATTTGTTTATACTATGCATGTTGGATAAAAAATGAGTTCAATCCGGGGATTGAGGAACACTAGGGTTAGTAATGATTACAGACAATCTTGGCATTTTATTATAAAAAGTTTCAATTCTCACTGGGAAGATTTTTGAAGTAATGTCATTTGTATGAGTTCCGTTTTACATAAATATTATATACTTAGCTTTGAGCTTCAGTCTCTTTCTAACTTCTCTTCGGCTACTATTCAATTTTGCTCAAGGTGAACTAGTATGGACTCTAATAAGGGAATTTAATTATTTTGACCATTTTTTGAAATGGGTTTACCAAAATAACCAAAATCTTTTTGATTTTACCAAAATGACCAGAAATCCTTCGAAATACATATCGATTTGGAGGTCAAATCGAGTGGGTCGGTCAAAGGGCCAAAACGACGTCGTTTTGGTCAGTTTCCTCCGCCAAATACTGAAAACCTCCGCCACATGGCGGAGGGGCCCAAAACGACGCCGTTTTGGGTCGTTTTTCGCGTATACATGGACCGTATACGAATACCTCCGCCTCGCCCTTTAAATACCTCCGCCACATGGCGGAGGGGACCCAAAACGACGTCGTTTTGGGCCCTTTTTTTGCCTGGAAACCCTATTTTTGTAAAAACCCTAAAAGCCCTTTATACTACAACCGCCCCCACCCCCACCCCACACGGCTGTTGCTTCCATTGTCTTCTTCTCATCTTCTTGCTTTGTTCTTGCCTTGTTTTTGCTTACACACAAAATATTTTAAGGTTCTTGCCTTATTTTTGGGACCACTTCAATATTTTAAGGTCTTGCTTACGTAACCAAGGAGGAGTCAACCAGCACGTGCTTCTCATCTAAAATAACTCAAGACGTTTACCGAATGGTTAGTTCAAAACCCGTACTTTATTTAAATGGTTGCAATTTACATGTATATGATTATGTTTGTCCATTTTTAGTATCACCACGTGTGTTTTGAAACGAATAAATGGTTATGTTTGTCCATTACAATATAAATATGAATTATTTATAACACGTGTAATGCATTTTTATACAAAGATTGTAAATAGTTTAATAAAGACTTGTGTAAATAATTATAGTTTTAGTAACTGTTTGTTAAAAAATTATTTAGAAATAATAGAAATTTTAATTGTTGTATGTTATACGTCAATTTATCGTTTCTATGTTTGTAGTAAGTTATAGGGTTGTTGTAAATTGCTAACGAAAAATGGAAATAAATTTATATAAAAATAATGTTTATTACGTAAAGCCTAACGGAAAAAGGAGCAAATTTGTAAAAAACTTAACTGTCTGAGTTACTCGAACTAAATTAAAAAGGACCACATTTGTAAAAAAGTTAACAGAAAATATAACCGTAACGTAGTTTCTCGAACTAACGGAAAAAGGAAAAAGGATAAAATTGTAAAAAACTTAACGGAAAATTTAATAGTAACGGAGTTAAAAGAACTAACGGCAAAAGGACCAAATATGTTAAAAAGATAACGGATAATTTAACCGTAACTGAGTTAATAGAACTAACGGAAAAAGGACCAAATTTGTAAAAAAGTTAACGGAAAATTAAACTGTAACTGAGTTAACAGAACTAACGGCAAAAGGACCAAATATGTTAAAAAGATAACGGAAAATTTAACCGTAATTGAGTTAACAGAACTAACGGAAAAAGGACCAAATTTGTAAAAAATTTAACGGAAAATTTAACCGTAACTGAGTTAACAGAACTAACGGCAAAAGGACCAAATATGTTAAAAAGATAACGGAAAATTTAACCGTAACTGAGTTAACAGAACTAACGGAAAAAGGACCAAATTTGTAAAACAGTTAACGGAAAATTTAACCGTAACTGAGTTAACAGAACTAACGGAAAAAGGACCAAAAATGTAAAATATTTAACGGGAAATTTAACCATAACTGAGTTAACAGAACTAACGGAAAAAGGACCAAATTTGTAAAATAGTTAACGGAAAATTTAAGTTGAACTTTATATATTATAACACTAATTATTATTATTGCAACCGTTTGAATGATTAGCTTGTTAAACATTAATTTTTTTAAATTAACAAATTCTACATAAACAAATTTTTGAAAGAGTTTGTTATTAGGGAAAAAATACACAACGAACAATCATATTTTCAATGATTAAGTCTTAAAACTAATCTTTTGAATCAAAAAACATTAAACTTTAGCATTTTGAATGATTAAGTTTTTAAACATTAATTTCAATTAAATAAATCATCAAAGTTTAAAATGAGTTGTTTATATTTGTTTAACCCAAAGAAAAAATTGGAAACAAAAACTGAAAGTTTCAAACAAAGAATCAAAACTTAAATAAATTTTATCGTTAGTAGTCAATTAAAAAGAACTAGAATTGACACTGAATTTGAAAAATATTTATGCAGGCTGACGAGAGTGTAGCTTCGTTGAATGTGAGGGCAAAGGTATCCCTCATGATAGAGATTAAGAATAAATTATCAAATAATAGGGCGGCCATATTTAGGGAAACCTGTTTTGGTAGATGGTTGGATCTCTCAGATACTTCTGCCGATCCTGTGTTACTTTACACCTTTTTTGAGAGACAGACGTTCCCCGCTCATGGTACGACCGATGAGATGTATTTCCAGGTCGGCCCTCATACGCTTCGTTTTGGTCGTGAGGATTTCTGTCTAGTTACGGGGCTTCTGTTTGGAAGGGCTCCGGACCATCCTGCTGATAGTGATGGTTTCTTTAGCAGGATGTTTGGTGATGGCACACCTAAGGTTGATCTGGTGCTGCAAAAGTATAATCGCATTGGTACTGCGAATGACGATTTGGATGACGTCGATGCAGTGCGGGTGTGTTTGATTCTGGTGGTTGAAATGTTTTTTCTTGGCCACCGGAACAATGTCAGAGTTTCTGATCTGGTGATCATGGCGATAGATAACTTGGAGTTTTGGAACAGTTATCCATGGGGGAGTTTTATTTGGCGTTATACGATAGGACAAATGTATAACTGTCTACATACAGGAAAACGGACAGCGGGGAGCAAAAAACTGACGGTTCATGGGTTCTTATATGCGTTAAAGGTTATTTTAATTTTTGTCATTTAAATATTTAAACATTTTACTATTGTTTTCTTATTTAATTATTGTCATTTACTAATTGTTGACTATTTAATTGCCAGATCTGGATTTTAGAAATGTTTCCAGGCTCCGCCTTACACTACCATAAAAACAATAATGTGTACCCGAGGGCAGTTCGTTGGACCCGGGTGCCAAGAATGGTAAAACTCAATCATGTCAGGGAGATTATTGATGTGTCCTCGGTATGTTTTTTAAATATGGTTTACAATTGATAATTGGGTCCACATTTTTGTTATTGTAACATATTTTTTTAAAAATATCATAGGAGCCTAGGCGACCACTTCCCAGGTTGGTGGCAGATCCTTTGGAGACTGCATCAGATTGGTATGTACATAGCTTTAGTTTTTTTAGGGGTGGGGAGGACCACCAGAATTTAGGCGGTGTGAATGATGACGACGACTCTCACCATTCTCACCATTCACACCATTCACACCATAGTGAGGGGCATCACCCTACCAGCCAGGGATTTCATCCATCCGGTGATCGGCATCCTCAGCCGGATTTCCTGTAAGGACACTTGCTATGCGAAACGGGTCCTTTACAAAGCAATCTAAAACATTCAAATCTCGATAGGAGCCTTAAGAGTGGTGTCATCATCAAATTCAATTGGTCGGTGACGAAATATCATATCATAAACTGAAATTTAGTTGTAAGGCAATATCTGTATCTAGTAGTCCAACAAGTGTAGCATTCTTATTTTTAGAATCCTACAACTCCATAGCCATATATGTCATAATCATTTGAGTCCTCTTCATCCCATGTTTCAAAGGATGGAACATTCTTATTCTCGGTCAAACCCTTGTGTTCTGCAGGGCGGGCCGAGCGTAAGACCAAGACCCACAACAAATAGGGACCCAATATTTTAGTATATATACAGTACTAGTTTAAAAAAATTAGTAAATTAGAGAAACACATAATTAAAAAGAATTTAGTACTATACTAAGGGCCCATAGATGTATCATTTAATTACATACGAGAAAAAAATGTAAAATTTTAATTGGTCGTTAATTTTATAGTATTGTTTATTGTTTCTCTAAGTTTTTTTTATCTAATTATCAAAGTCAAAAACTATTTGCCTAGATAACCTTCTTTATTATTCATCTTCCGCCGACTCTTTTGATTATTAAATTTACATGGATTCTATTTTTGTATATATAGATTTTTTTATTAACCTGGATATCCAACCTGCTACGCGAGCCGACTAATATCCAGAGGGACCACCCGCTTCGCGGGTAGCCTAGAGTCACCGCATTTGAACCTCCGTGAGAAAATTTTTATTCCCGCTTGGATTCGAACCTAGGATTTCCAGGAAGTTTTGACCTTTGGAGCCCAAGTTCAAACCAATCGGGCACCACCCATGTGGTTTAGTAGATATAGATTTCATGTTATTAATAAGAAAACTCCTATCTTCTGAATTTGTTTTTTACAAACAATATCACACCGTAACTTATATGTATATTTAGGATTTCAAAACTACCTTTATTTTTTCATACATTATTGACTCCTTATTACCTTTAAGTATACTTTCCTATTACTGAAACAAGAATAAGATCTCAAGCTATAACCAACATGGGTTTTTGATTCTAAGATTGATGGTTCCGAAAAATTTGTTTTAACCTTAAAAGTTTAAAATGATGATGAAAACACCAACATGTAGTGACATGGAAACCCAACTGATTTATATTGATCGTAGAGTGTTACTCTGAACAGCATATAACCCCAAATGATGCCAATTTATACATTGTATATTATAGGATATTTTTGATGGTGGGATGGATTGACAATACTACGTAAAAAATGATATGCTATATACTAATAATTTAGAAACAACTTGATTTTGCATCTAAGAATACCTGGAAAACAACAGTTGAATGTCATTTATTATTATTTCTTGAATTAAATGTTATTTCGGGTGATAAAAAAATATATATGGAAAAAAACGTTTGTTTTTACATTTCGCCCGGGGCCTGTAAAATATCAGATATGTGGTTTCGACATTTCAGATATTTGTCTTAATTGGGCTTTTTAACGGAGAAGGAAAAAAAAGGATAAAACAGACTGATCCGGAGAGTGAGGGATTGACAAGGCATAACCAAAAAACTTATCATGAAGTAGCAATAAAAGGCTAAAAATGTTGGTACTATATATGGAAGAAAAACACAGTCAAACAACAATGGAAGCTGCTAACACAAACAAAAATATTCCCACAAAATGCTTTTATGCCATGAGAAAAATGAGAAACAATGATGTTTCTTCTCAGTATTCATAGTATACAATTAAGGTGTTGTGCACACACAACATACATGACTCTATACTGTAACTAAACGGATGATTCTGACAATTTATAGGATTTGTCTAAGAGTATTATGGTAATTTAATTGAAGTATTTAAAATGTAAAAAGAAAATATATATTTAAGAAGAGGAAAAAAAGGGGAAATTTTGCCGAACCCGTGCAAACACTAGATCATTCGTGTTAGCTCCTCTTACATACCATTTAGTTTATGAGCGCTACTCTGATTCGTGTAGGGGCTGCTGTCCACTATTAAATAAAAGACTTTCACCTATGAACATTTCCCTGGAAATCCTTCGCTAAAGTGTGACGAGTCACGAAAGTTGGTGGGTAAATCAAATCAGTGACAGATTACCCAGGAATTTCCTGGGTAATCTGTTGGTATTTTCTTGAAAACATCGGATTTTACCGGAACCATTAGTACTTCCCGGGTGATCCGTGGTAATCACCCAAGAAAATTTCTCTGGCTGATTTTTTGGTGGGCGAAAGTCATTTTTTTGTAGTGGTCGATTAACAGGACCTTGCCACTTAACGCTGAAAGGGGGCGCGGCCCCCTTAACCCCCCGCCATATGGCGACATCCAGTGATCCCGAACTCTTGATATTTATTTGTTGCATCGACGCTGAAAAAAAACTCTAGATCCATCATTGATGGGTAATGAGTCGGGTATCCAGGGACCCTAATTAGAGCCGGTTTGGTTTCTTTTGCTTTTTGGACGAATTCATGGAGAAAGTTTCATACTTTACTTGTTGATAGGACTAATTCTCATGCATGCATTTAATGCCAACCAGTGATTACACAAATTTTCTTAGTCCTTGGTTGACTGCAAGTTTTTCTTTCTAGTTTGTCAATTGTGGTGCTCATATATAGTTTGTGGGAATCAGCAAGGTTAAACATATGCAGAAGTTGAGCATAAGAAATCATGATTTTAATCTCAGAAGCATGGCTCTTTTTCTATTTCTGTTTCTGTTTCTTTTTCATTCCTTATCTGTCATCTGGAGCTGATACTTTGGGTGTGAATCAGTCTCTTTCTGGAGATGAAACACTTGTCTCTCTTGCTGGAAATTTTGAATTGGGTTTCTTTAGACCAGGTAAGTCTCCCAACTATTACATAGGCATCTGGTATAAAAAAGTCTCTTCCAACCCTCCTACCATAGTTTGGGTAGCAAATAGAAACATACCCATCTCTGATAAATTATCTTCTCAATTGAAAATCATAGATGGTAACTTGGTTCTTTTAGATGAGTCAAACTCTCAAATTTGGTCTACAGATCTTATGATCTCTACTTCTTCGAGTTCTGCATCAGTAGTTCTTCTTGATAATGGCAATTTAGTTTTGAGATATGGTTCAAGTTCAAGTCCACCAATTTGGCAGACTTTTGAACATCCAGCCCATGCCTTATTGCCTGGTTGTAAGCTTGGATACAACAAGTTGACAAATACGAAGCAGGCTATAACTTCATGGAGAAGTAAAGAAGATCCTGCAGAGGGACTCTTTTCTTTACAGATTGACCAAAATGTGTCACGGTATGTAATCACGTGGAACAACACTGTACAGTATTGGACTAGTGGATTATGGAATGGTCGTGTCTTTGGCTCAATACCTGTGAACGCTGGGTATAATTTCAGCTTCTTTTCAAATGAGAACGAGAGTTATTTTACTTATTCTCTGGATGATAATTCCATTATAACTACACTTATAATGGATGTTTCTGGACAAATTCAGCAAATGGTATGGTTTAAGTCTCCCAAACAGTGGTTTTTGGTTTGGAGTCAACCTGAAACCAAGTGTGAGATCTATGATTTTTGTGGGGCTTTTGGTACTTGCAAGCAGACTACTGGATCCGCATTCTGTAGTTGCTTGACTGGCTTCACACCTAGATCAAATAGCGATTGGTATCAAAGTAATTTCTCTGGTGGTTGTGTCAGACAAACCAATTTGCAGTGTGGTAGAAACGTGCAAAATCTTGATTTTCTCAATATTAAAGTCAAGAGTCTGCCTCCAAATAATTCCGTGGCAGTTGGTAGTGCTGGAGAATGTCGTACCAACTGTTTGAACAACTGCTCCTGTAATGCTTACTCTTTTGTCGCTAATCAGTGTTTAGTTTGGGACGGAGATCTCTTGAGCCTCTCAGAAGACGACACTAGTGACAAAACGATCTATGTCAAGGTTTCTTCTAAAGACCTTCAACATCGTAAAAAGCGTAAAGGGGTAACTATGAGTACTGTTGTTGGGTCTGTTGCAGGTGTGGTTTTTGTCATGGGTCTAATTATACTTATAATCTATAGAAGAAAGAGGAGTTTGGTGGGAAAAACGACAATGGACGGATTGTTGGTGGCTTTTGTATACAGAGATTTGCAAATAGCCACCAAAAACTTCTCTGAAAAACTGGGTGGAGGTGGTTTTGGTTCGGTTTTTAAGGGGGTTCTGCGTGATTCATCCGTTGTGGCAGTGAAAAAACTTGATAGCATCAGCCAAGGAGAAAAGCAGTTCAGGAGTGAAGTCAGCACAATCGGGACCACCAAACACATTCATCTTGTACGCCTTCGTGGCTTCTGTGCACAAGGTAACAATAAGCTTCTGGTGTATGATTACATGCCAAATGGTTCTCTAGATTCCCATCTTTTTCATGACAAACCAGTTTTAAACTGGAAAACAAGGTATGAGATTGCACTTGGAATAGCAAGAGGGTTGGTTTATCTTCACGAGAAGTGCAGAGACTGTATAATTCACTGCGACATAAAGCCAGAAAACATCCTTCTAGATGCTGATTTCTGCCCAAAAATTGCAGATTTTGGTCTAGCAAAGCTTGTCGGTCGAGAGTTCAGTAGAGTTTTGACGACTATAAGAGGAACAAGAGGGTATCTAGCACCAGAATGGTTATCAGGAGTGGCCGTGACAGCCAAAGCAGATGTTTTTAGCTACGGAATGTTGCTTTTAGAATTAGTAAACGGTAAGCGAAATGCAGAGCGATCTAAAGATTCATCAAGCGGTACATTCTTCCCTTGTTTGGCTGCGAGCGTAGTTATGGTGGGAGGTGATATCCTTAGCCTACTAGACAGCAAGTTAAACAAGGAAGCCAGCATTGAAGAAGTGATTAAAATTTGCAAAGTTGCATTTTGGTGCATCCAAGACGAGGAAGAGAGTCGGCCTTCGATGAGTGTGGTGGAACAGATTCTTGAAGGGGTTTTGGATGTGAACATGCCTCCAGTCCCACGATCCATTCGGCTCTCTGTTGATAACACGGAGCCCGTTGTTTTCTTCACCGAGTCATCATCACAAGTAACTAGCTAGCTGTTCTAGAGCGTGATCTCTTTAAGCTAATTCTCTATGTTTCCTTTGTTATAATTGCATTATGCAGTCGTTGTTATGGAATAATTAGTTAACCAGTTTTCTTAAATTGTTATCTTTTCTTTCTTAATGTCGCATTATGCAGTCTATATATTGTTACCAAATAGAAGAGTAATTTAAATTGTTATACGTGTTTTTTTTTTTGGAAACAATACGTTCTATACTTCTTTTTGTTTTTTTATTTTCACAATTTGTCGAAAACTACTTAACTATTTTTGAGCATCGATCACGACTTCTTTTTACAAGAATCATTGTTTGATTGTTTCAAATGAATCGAATGAAATTGTATATGTAGATGTTTAACTTAGCGATATGGATTATTATGGTGTTGGAAGTTTGGGATTATTTGAGTTCGTTTATGTTTCCACAAGACTTGTATTTTTGTATGTACATAACGGATTTGTGATTTACGCTTCAAAACAAAATAACATGTTAGGTAGGACGCATTAATAAAAACTTAACATCAAAAAGTCTTGTGTTTTGTTGTAATCCATTTCTTAAAAAATATTAAAGTCAAGTTTAGAATAGCAGTGTTTGTAGTTTCAAAAACCAAGACGAGATGGATGTAGGTTGGGATTGACTTTTGGTGAACTTTTTCTTGTATTCAATGATTCAAAGTCTTTTTGATTAGTTTTAATAGTCTTCTTTTATATAGTTGAACTGCGTTCGTTGATTTTTATATCGCAATCAACAAGCGTACACCAAGAAAACAACTCACAAACACAACCACAACCTTGACTCACCGACAAGACGTGGGTTCGGTTATTAAGGTTGTGAATATGTGGTCCTTAGTGACACCCCTTCCTTCATGGTACAACTTGTGTTAAAGTCATGACAACGACAACCTAACTTTTCTATTTGGGACTTTCTTAGACTAGTCTTAGCCGGGGAAGAGTACCCGCCCCCCAACCCCCAACACACACATTGTTGTCCTTGGTGGAGAGTTCTATGCAGGACTGGTGGGGTTTCTGATAATCAACTTTTTGTCCAAATACTTATTAAATATAGATAAGCATTTAACAAAAAAAAATCAACACGATCTTGCCAACACGCTCCGCCCCAGGCTCATCCGATAAGATCTTGGAACAATTTCACGTTATATTCGTTCACACGATGCATGTTGAATAAAAAAATCAATTCAATCATTTGGGATTGAAGAACACTTGGTTAGTAACGATTATAGGCGATCTTGACATTTTTTTATAAGAAGTTCCAATTCTCACTCCCAATATTTTTAAAGTAATATCATTTGTACATTTATGGTTTTAGTTGGTTTGCTTTTATTTTAATCGAACAAACTTAGTTGATCATCATGACACACATACAAATAAGTAAAATACATACATTTAGCTTGACCACTCTCTGAAAAGAACAATCCCCGACTTATCATGTAATATAAGTTATGGTTTTATAAAATTAACCATTGTTGTTCGATTAGCGATGCATGCAGAACTTGATATGTTTGAGAGCATGCCTCCCTTCCGTTCCCACGACAAGTGTCCAAGAAAGAATCGCAGCAACCAACCTTGAAAACCCAACAAAGGAATCCACAGAAAACATTATTTGAAGAGAAAAAAACCCTTGCTGCCTTCTAAATATCGCTTTGAATTGCTCAACTTTTTTTGCCATTGTTACATGATATACAACTCTCTTCTAGCTATACATTTTGATTGGCTTCTCAAGTATGTGAGTTTTTTTTAACGGCAAGGAAACACACACGTTCCCGGGGGATCCGGGATCCAAACGGGCATCCAACTAATCCCATCGACCAAGGCCCACCACTTTGTGGCAGGCCCATGGTCTGGATATCACCACATGCTCTCCGGGGGTTCGAACCCGGGTAGTCAGGGATACCATCCACTGAAACCCAGGATGTTACCTTACCACTGAGCAAGACATGTTTTGATAAATATGTGACAGTTATAGATTGATTTTAAGGAACATAAAGAGTTCATTAGAAGGCTTTTCAACCTAATTTATGGCCAATTAGGTTGAAAACAATAATAATTACTAGAAAAGAGACAAAAAGAACCCAAAGCCATAGAATCTCACTCTCTTGATGCATGGTAATAATTAAAAAAACAATAAGTTTTTTGTGTTTGGTTTTTTTTTTAAACAAATGACAAAAGTCTACAAAAATCTAATTACCTAAACTTTAGTTAACTAATTTAATTTAATATTTTGTATTTAAATGAAACTATATGATATAAATGTAAGCTCATTTGGCAAGAGAATGAGACAATTTTGCCCAAATACAAGACAACTCTCGAGTTCAATCCTGACACCCCCTCGGTAGCCGCTGAATGAGTAAAATAATGCCCCCCATATTGGTGTCCTTGGTGGAGGTTAGATCCATGTGGGGCTGGTTGGGGTTGCTGATAATCAACTTTTTCTCGAAATAGCTATTTAATATGGATAAGCATTTAACCAAAAAAAAAGATTCTAACACAATCTTGCTAACTACACGCTCCGCCCCAGGCTCACCCGGTAAGATCTTGGAACAATTCCATGTTATATTCGTTTATATGATGCATGTTGAATAAAAAATCAATTCAAACGGTTGGGATAGAAGAACACTTGGGTTAGTAAGAGTGATCTTGACACTTTTTATAAGAAGTTCCAATTCTCACTCCCAAGATTTTTAAAGTAATGTCATAAATTTGTACAAATAGTATACAGTTTTAGACTTTTAGTTAGCTTGCTTTGATTTTAATCAGACAAACTTAGTTAATCATCATGACACACGTACAAATCAATTTAATACTTACGTTTAGCTAGACCACTCTCTGAAAAGAACAATGCTCAACTTAATTGTCATTTGATATAAGTTTGGTTTTATAAATTTAAACATTGTTCGATTAACCACGCATGAACCGGTTGGCAAAAGGGTGTGGAGACTTTGCACAAATGAACCAGTTGACATGTTTGAGAGCATGCCTCCCTTAGGTTCCCACCAACCTTGAAAATTCAACGGTATCCACAGAAAATATTATTTGCGGAGAAAAACCCCTTGCTGCCTTCCAAATATCGCTTTCAATTGCTTCATTTTTTTTGCCATTAATTGTTACACTAAATATGATACACAACTCTCTTCTAGGTTATACATTTTGATTGGCTTCTCAAACAGGTGACAGTTTTACAGATTAATTTTAAGGAACATATAAAGAGTACATTAGAAGGCCTCTTCAACCTAACTTATGGCCAAAAGTTTAGTTCGTCGTTTTGGGCCAGGTCTTTGAAGATGGATTTGACGTAAATTTTGGTTGCGATTTGAGAATCAAGGACCAACATTGATAAACCAAACCATTCCAGGAAAATGAACACTACCTGGTGCAAACAACTTTGACTAAGGTTAGAGTCCTTCCTTGTTACTGTTGAAACGCTAGAAGGATTAAATACGTACTATGTGCCCAACCATTGGAATCATATTGTCCAAAGAAAGTTTGATTCAAAGAAAACTTGTGGTCTTCGTGGCCTAGATATAATATATGCCAAATAAGTATACAAATAATATGAAAAAACACCATCGTACATCTACAAAGTTTTGTATACTAATCGCTCCTGCTTTCCAGAGCACACACCAATTTAAATATAGTACGTGAACCTTTAAGACCCCTAATGTTTTCGATTACATCTAGACGTACCGTAGAGTGGGTGCCCCTGGCCTTCTTAGTAGTTCCTCCCTTGGGGTTATAGATTATGGTGTTTGCCAACAATCTGATTGTGCTTTTATTGAGTGAGAATCTTACGTGGTAAGTGAGAATGGTTAGGTGAGAATGGTGACTCTTACACATCAACAGTTACAAGCTAAGAGACGTTTAACAGGATCTTACCATGTAAGGTAAGTAAGGGTGGTGATTCTTACGTCATCGTTACTTATCTAGTTTGTGTTGGTAATGGCTCCTTAGCTTTCATGGTACCTTTGTCAGTATATGGCTTTTGTAAGTTAACAGGGATTGAAATAATTAGTGGTTGGTCGGAGATTAATATTAGAGGGTTACAATCACATAATTACTATACCCATTTAAATGTAAAAATGATCCATAAATGCATGATACAGATTTTTCTGGAGAAAACAAGGATGCCAAGTTCCACCATGTAGGAATTAAATTTGATTCTGCATTTATATCTGTGGTGAAAGGGGATGGATATGACTTGTCAAATGTGATGAATACAGGTGATTAATGAACCATTCCACTATCAAATTGAAGCTATTAGAAACCTCCAAAAGTCTTTTAACTTTGCAATCAAATCTATGGGAGAAGATGATGCAGACGTACCCATGGAGGACCGGGTCTTCTTGTTTCTGGAAGCCTATATGGTCGGGACAAGAGGGATGTTCTTAAAAATTCATAACTTTTGCTACATGACTCCTTTTTAAGCCCATGATACGTGTTTGTGTGTTTTCTTGCTATTTTGCATTTTTTGTTTGGGCTTTTATGTTCAGCCAATCATTTCTTTTCAGGCCGTTTATTGTGGATTCCCTATTTAAATGTTTCTTGTGAGAAGTGAAAGGTCACTTGATCATTAACATAAAGATTTTCTCGGCGTTCTTTGAATTCGAGTTTTAAGTCTAAAACCTTAGAATTTGTTGAATCGACAAACTTTAGAAAAGGTTATTTCCTGGGTATTCTAAGAATCAACCGTTCTAATATTTGTTTCGGTTTTCTTACGTTGCATCAGGAGACTTGGAATGGAAGACGAATTTCATTTTCTTTTGACTTCATTAATTCAACTTTTGTAGTTATTATTCCAATCATGCATGATATTATTTATTCACCAGATGGCTACAACGTCAGTTCTATAGAAACCCAGTAATATTTATGTGTCTCTCTTTCTCTATATATTCATCTATCTTCCTGTGCAAAAAATTTATCGATCATGTCCTGCACAAAAAGTGATAGTTTAATGGGGTTTCTGCTTCTCCTCCTGTACTTCTATCTCAGCATTTGTTTCTCATCTGGAGCCGACACCTTATATGCAAACCAGTCTCTATTTGGAGACCAAATAATCATATCCATAGGCAAAAACTTTGTCATGGTTTTCTTCAAACCGGGTGACTCTTCAAACTATTACATAGGCATTTGGTATAAAAAGGTCTCTTCCAATCCTCCTACCATAGTTTGGGTAGCAAATAGAGAAACACCCGTATTTGATAGATTCAAGTCTCAATTAAAAATGGTAGATGGTAACTTAGTTGTAACACCTCAGGCAGATCCCATATCGGCCGTGGACAGGAGTGATGCTGGGTTCATAAGTAAACCTTGGTCTTCCTAAACACAACGCGTTTGGGGGCCACACGCAAGGCAGGTTCTTGGAACTCTGTGGTTAAGCGTGCTTAGGTGGGAGTAGTACCAGAATGGGTGACCCCCTGGGAAGTCCTCGCCAGGTCGCCAGAAACAAATCCGTGCGGCTTAGGCCAAAGCGGACAATATTGTGTCGTGGTAAGGCGGGGTGTTACAAACGGTAACAGAGCCGCTCCTATGCCGTTCGGGATGTGGAGCAAACCTCATCGAGGACGATGAGTCCCTAAGGGGGGGTGTTTGTAACACCTTAGGCAGATCCCATATCGGCCGTGGACAGGAATGATGTTGGGTTCATAAGTAAATCTTGGTATTCCTAAACACAACGCGTTTTGGGGCCACACGCAAGGCAGGTTCTTGGAACTCTGTGGTTAAGCGTGCTTGGGTGGGAGTAGTACCTAGGATGGGTGACCCCCTGGGAAGTCATCGTCAGGTCGCCAGAAACAAATCCGTGCGGCTTAGGCCAAAGCGGACAATATTGTGTCGTGGTAAGGCGGGGTGTTACATAGTGCTCTTAAATGAGTCCAACTTCCAGATTTGATCCACCAATTCGAAATCTGCAACTGTGGTTATTCGTGATGATGGTAACTTAGTTTTGACGGATGGGTTAAGTTTTGACCATCCATGCACTTGATACTTGGTTGCCTGGTTCGAAACTTGGTCATGATTATAGAACTAAAAAAAGCCAGTTTCTTACTTCATGGAAAAATTAAAAAGATCCTGGCGTAGGACTATTTTCTTTTGAGTTTGATAGGTCAAGAAGCAGTATGTAAGTAAGTGGGTCTTGGAATGGGACTATATTTAGCTTAATCACATTTATAATTTTAGCTTCTTTTCGAATGAGAATGAGAGTTACGTCACATATTATGTGCATAGTCCGGATTTATAATGGATGTTTCTGGACTAGTTCAGCAGCAAACATGGTCGGAGTCTGAGAAACTGTGGAAATTCTTTTGGTCTCAACCTAAAACACAGTGTGAGATGAGTGATATCTATTCTTTTTGTGGGAATTTTGGTACTTGCAGGCAGACTGGACAATTTGCATTCTGAAGTTGCTTGACTGGTTTCAAGGCTAGATCAGAGACCGACTGGAATAGGAGTGAATACTCTGAGGGGTGTGTGAGAAAAACTGATTTGCAGTGTGGGACAAACATGAATTTTCTCATGATTACAGTCACGAGACTGCCTCCGAATAATAATAATCTTGTGGCAGTTGTTAGTGCTAGAGAATGTCGTACCAACTCTTTAAACAACTGCTCCTGCAATGCATACTCTTTTGCAGACAATCAGTGTTCAGTTTGGGATGGAAACCTCCTGAACCTCTCAGAGGCCGACATCCCTAATGGGAAAACAGTCTACATTAAGGTTGTTTCTCAAGATCTTCCAATTCGTAAAAGAAATACCGGGGTCACTGTGGGTATAGTTGTTGGGTCTGTTGTAGGCGTGGTTTTAATATTGGGTCTACTTATGCTTATAATAATCTATAGAAAAAAAGAAGAGTTTGCTTGGAATAACGACAATGGAGGGCTTGCTCGTGGCTTTCGTCCATAATGATTTGCAAAAAGCCACCAAAAATTTCTCGAACAAATTAGGCGAAGGTGGTTTTGGTTCTATTTTCAAGGGGGTATTGCGTGATTCATCTGTTGTGGCAGTTAAACGGCTTGAAAGCATGAGCCAAAGGGAGAAGCAGTTCAGGAGTGAAGTCAGCACGATCGGGACCATCCAACACGTTCATATTGTACGCCTTTGTGGCTTCTGTGCACAAGGTAACAATAAGCTATTGGTGTATGATTACATGCCCAAATGGTTCCTTAGATTCCCATCTTTTCCACGAAAAAGCGGTTCTAAACTGGAAAATTTTGGCCCGAATTATTCAGCAGATTCCCACGCGTTACGCACCCGTTCGCCACTTTGTTCTCAACTCTTCGACAGATGCGGAAGTGGGGAAGCTGGAAGTGGCTAAAGAAGTCGGAGGGAAAATGACAATCGTAAATGTGATATCTTCACTGTATGACTCTTTCTTCCTTTGGAAATAGGGGAGTGACCTCAAGTGTCTTCGAAATGAAATATTCTTTGTCTTATTTATACTACCTAGTATCGTCATAATATCAGCCAATTTCATTCACCAATACATTTTTGTTACCGTGAGATATATTGGCAGTAGATACTAGATTACCTAGTAGAAAATATTTCAAAATCATCACAAAGCTAGCTTGACGGAACCTGTTGAGTTGGTTATTGGATTACAAATAGAGAATAACCTTTTCTTCTGTCTGAATCGATATTATTCCATTCCAATTCCGAGGTATGAGATTGCACTTGGAACTGCAAGAGGGTTGGTTTATCTTCACGAGAAGTGTAGAGACTGTATAATTCACTATGACATAAAGCCAGAAAACATCCTTCTAGATGCCGATTTCTGCCCAAAAATTGTAGATTTTGGTCTAGCAAAGCTTGTTGGTTGAGACTTCAGTAAAGTTTTGACAACTATAAGAGGAACAAGAGGGCATCTAGCACCAGAATGGTTATCAAGGGTGGCCGTGACAGCTAAAGTAGATGTTTTTAGCTACGGAATGTTGCTTTTTGAATTAGTAAATGGTAAGCGAAATGCAGAGCGATTTGAAGATTCCAGGTGTTGTACATTTTTCCCTTGTTTGGCTGTGAGCGTTGTTATGGTGGGAGGTGATATCCTTAGCCTATTAGACAGCAGGTTAAACAGGGAAGCGAGCGTTGAAGAAGTGAGTAAAATTTTCAAAGTTGCATTTTGGTGCATCCAAGATGAAGAAGAGAGTAGGCCTTCAATGAGGGTGGTGGAACAGATTCTTGACAGGGTGTTGGATGTGAACATGCCTCCAATCCCGCAATCTGTCCAGTTATTTGTGATAAGGCGGAGCCTGTTGTTTTCTTCACCGAGTTATCCTCAAAGGGAAATTCACAAGTACATAGCAGTTCTTGAAGGTAACTCTCCATATGTTATTTGTTATAGTCGCATTATACGTTTTATTATTATTGAATACACGATTTTGTTGACCAATAATTGTAGTTGGTAATTTAACATTTATGTTTTGTGGGTCATTTGTACGAATATATGAAGAAAAAATGATGTGGATATCTTCATCTTGTGTTGTTAGTGTTTAGAATCTGCACAGGTTTAGATCTTCCCAAGATCGTGCAATCTGGTCATCCCATAGATCATCATGCATTCAACATCATTCATAAAAAATGATAGAAGAAATAACAAGAAACGTGGGTTGAACTCCTTAATAATCTGAAAATATAAATTAGAATTCCACTCTTGAAATTGTACAAATTGATACATATATATAGACACCAAAAAGGTGCCTACGAACCATTGCAATGTTTAACACCCGGAAATTTAGATAAAATGATTTTGATACTAAAAAAATGTATTTTAATCGGGTTTTAGTTTGGTTGATGAAAAAGATCGAAGTTATGCGTCGGAAATCAAGTTTGGGAGTTTCGGGGTGACTTAAATGGCTCGGGCTAGTTACCGGTGCCGCTACGTGCTAACCCACGCCACTAAGTGGCATTAGCCTCTCGTTTGGGGGGGCCGATTACGGCGCCAGTTACAAAAGCTAACCCACGCCACAAGTGGCCTTAGCCTCTGTTTTGGTCCGGGCCACTTACAACTGGCGGGACAACTGGCGTCCAGCTCCTGATCTACATTAAAACCTCCGTTTTTTCTTGTCTTTCACACTCATTTCTCACCTAAACTTATTTTCTCTTCTTCTTCTCTCTCAAGACCATTTTGGAGGGTCTTAACTCCTTAAACCTACTCATTCCAAATCATTTATTGCACCTCAAGCTTGAAGATTTAAGGCTAGAGTTTCAAGGATTCGTGTCCTTCACCAAGCTTCATCACCATCTTCATCCTCTTAGGGAGATTTCTAGGGTTTTCCTAACCCTAGCTTTGTGAGTTCAAATCCAACATTTTACAACCATAATACTTGTCATAAATGTTCTTATTTACTCTTTCTAGGTTATAAACTCAAGTATTTATGTGTTTGGTTAAGTTTGGAGGTTTTAGGTCAAAATGAGAATTTTGGGGATTTTGATCTTGGATTTAAAATGAGCATTTTAGATGGTATCATATTACTTGTAAATGTCTCTTGATAAGAAAATATCTGATTTTGGAACTAAAATAGTTTGACCTAATTTTTGGTAAAACTTGTTTTTCAAGGAAATCATTTATATAAAGGTTTTCAGTGTTTGGAACACTATCAATACGTCTCGTTTGATGTAGTTGATTATTAGACTAGTACGATATGGATCCATAGGCATAAGAGTCGGTATTTTTTTTAACATTGTGAAGGATAGGATGAACCCACTTTTAAATTGGAAATAGGCATTGCGATAAATTGTGTAACTTCCAATCTATCCTTTCACACTCTCGGAATGTGCATTGTGGTCAGCGTGCAATTCTTGAGGCTCGAGCTTATGTGTACAAATGACTAAAGACTGTATTGTGGTTGATGTCAATGGCTACCAGACCTTTATGTGCCGCTCCATAACATTGGTTCGTGGCCTACCTTGTGTTCCGTCACGACTAATGGTAATATCGGATCTCCTCCGATTGTTTATAAAAGATCTTTACTTATTAAGAGTGAGTTATTTCAAGTGAAGTTAAATGGGATAAAATGCACCGTATCTTTGTTGTAAATGTTTTAACTATTTTATCCATTTAACTGTTTGTCTCACTAGGCGTAAGCCTAACACTTGATTTTTAAAATGTGGTTTAGCAGGTAAGCAGCTTGATGGGGCTCTTTAGAGAAGGGCGGGTTGATGTGTCGAAAGAGAGGACACCTTTTTGGAGATATGCTCATAGAGTATATACATAGTTGGAGTATAGTATATTATTTTGAGGATATTAGTAACACCCATTGTAATCTATATTCCAAATAATATAGATTAATAGGTTGTTATTTTAATGTCCATACTTTGATGTCACTCCCATACTCATACCCCACTTGTTGGGTGATTTTAATTAATTCCGCATTTACTTTCGGTTTAAATTTGTTCTATTTTTTAGGGCGTTACACAATGGTTCGTATGGTGATGTTGTTTCATGAATAGTCACACCCTTTCAATTACATCAATAACCGCCCCTTTAACCGACTGGTTACTGATTTCTCATTAAGTTCCAACATTCCCCCCTAATGACAAAACAAGAAATTCATTGTTCTTCGTTTCTTGGTCCTCCTTATTCATGCTCTCTTCAAAAATTTCGATCTTTGGTGTTGATTTCATCATGGCTTTTCGGTTGCTATTTGAACCAAATTCCAGCAGGGTTAGTGTCGCCATCTCGGTTTCAATTTTCGACTTGAGTTCTCCTGATTTTTCAATTGATCAAGATTTAAGCGGGTTAGCGCCGTCATGGTGGGGTTAACACAATGAAAAATGAAACTGTTTAGAAATCTTCAACCAATATTTTAGTCATAATCAAACACAAAAAATGTTTCTTGTCTTGTGTTGCCATTCGAGTCTTCCTGTAATTTCAAACGGCGGTTGCTTCTACCGTCGCCTCTCTGATCTTGATTCGGTTGGTTTTGAACAATGATTCTCCTAATCGTTGTTCTTTGTTACGCGATGCATACTTCCCTCGTGCCTTCAATCGATGGTCTCTCTGACCATTCGTCTTTCTTCAATTGTCTTCTTTTATATATGATTTTCTTCAACACAAAACCGTTTTCTTAAATGATAATTGAAACATGATTGATCTTTGATTCTCGTTTGAATTTTTGGCTCTGATACCATGTTTAGAATCTGCACAGGTTTAGATCTTCCCAAGATCGTGCAATCTAGCCATCCCATAGATCATCATGCATTCAACATCATTCATAGAAAAGGATAGGAGAAAGAACAAGAAACGTGGGTTGAGCCCTTTAATAATTTGGAAATATAAATTAGAACTCCACTCTTGAAATTGTACAAATTGATACATATATACAGACACCGAAAAGGTGCCTACGAACCATTGTTATGGTTCGTACGGTGGTGTTGTTTCATTAACACTCACACTCTTTCAATTACATCAATAATCGCCCCTTTAACCGACTTCTAACTAACTGGTTACTGATTTGTCATTAAGCTCCAACAGTTAGGGATGAGTCGAGTTTGACATATTCTTTATGTTTACAAACATATTTGTGATTATGGCTCGGAATGGAAACCTGAGATCTTGTTACTGAATTTTTTTGATGATTTGAGTTTGAAGCATTTGTTAATTAATCGTTGTTATCTTAATTTCTCAAGATAAAAAAGAAAAGAGTAAGAGTAAACTACAAAAATGGTCCCTGTGGTATACACTTCCTTTGAAACGAGTCCTTATGGTTCACTAACTACAGTGATGGTCCCTAACGTTTCATTTTTGCTTCGAAAGTGGTCTCTGCTCGTTAACTTCGTTAATTGTTTCTGTTAAGTTGAGGGTATTTTAATCTTTTACCTTTAAGGGATATGTTATACCATTTTGTTTAAACTATAAGGGACCAAATTGTAGTTTACTCAAATTTATAAGACAACCAAAACCATCTCCGGTGGTTTTCTCCGGTAATCTTCTTCGGCGGTTTCTCCGGCACCCTCCTCCGGTCATACACTCATCATCATAATCATCTTCTGTTTCTTCTTCCCCTTTCTCCGGCTAACAAGAGCCCATCTCCAGCAAACAACCAAAAGGTCGTCCCCATCTACGGCTAACAAGAGCCCATCTCCGGCAAACAACATCTGCGGCTTCTGGTTTACTCAGGGACCAAAATTGTAGCTTACTCTCTCTCTCTCTCTCTATATATATATATATATATATGTATATATATATATATATATATCAACGCAGACACACAGAGACCATCTCAGGCGAACATCTCAAGCCATCTCCGGTGGTCTTCTCCGACCGTCTTTACCGGCACCCTCCATCCCACAGCACCCTTCATCCGACAAAACCCTTCACTGTGGTGGTCACCAAACCCAGAAACAAATCAGAATGCATCTCCATTGTTTGTCACAAACCCAAATTTTTTTGCCTTATTTCCCCAACCTTCGATCTCTTTCTCCAAGATGAATTCCAACTGGAAAACGGAAAACAAAAAGAAAGGGTTGTGGAACGAGAACAAACGAGGCTATGGGAGGTGTCATGAACCAGTCTTGAATCAAGAAATCTATGTTCGGTTTTCGATGGTACCGGAGAAGACCACCGGAGATGGTCCCTGTTCACCTGAGATGATTCGTGTGTCCCTGTACAGGAGAAGAAAGATGGTACCCGACCATCTCTGATCGATCCCACCCCCACCTTTGTTTGATTTCGATACCCTCAAACCGAAACACTCGATTCACATCATGAACCATTGTGGTCTTCTCTGGTGTGGGTGATGTGGGTGATGTGGGTGAGAGTTTATATATATATATATATATATATATATATATTATGTGTGTATTAAGTCACCGGTGAAGACCACCGGGAGGAGGTCACCTGATTTGGGAAGTTTAGGAAAGCATACAGATCTGGGAAGTTCGGGAAAACATACAGATCTGGAGCTGCCTGAGATGCTAATGGTGGTGGGTCTTGGTCAACGGAGATGGGGGTGTTACAGGTTCTATGCACGGGACGTGTGGTAGGGATGACCGGAGGTGTTCATCTTCTGCATCTCCTACCAAGTCCGGTGTGGTCTGTATGTATATATACACACATAACTCTCACATATACATATATATATATATATTAAAAATGGAGGTTTTTGGTTATTAGAGAGAGAAAGGGGAAGAAGAAAGAGAAGATGATTATGATGATGAATGTATGACCGGAGGAGGGTGCCGGAGAAACCATCGAAGAAGACCACCGGAGATGGTTTTGGTTGTCTTATAAATTTGAGTAAAGTACTCGCGCAATGCAGCGAGATACATATATATACTAAAAAGGTACTCGCGCAATGCAGCGAGATATGTGGTTTTATGTGGTTTTGGGAAATCGATTTTAATTTTTCATCTAAAAGTTCTTTTTTTTATGTAACTTATTTAGTTTAGTTTTTTATTATAATTTAATTACGAAGTAATTTATTTTTAGTTTAATAATATAATGTTTTATAAAGATAATAATTAGGAATTCTGTTAGAAATCAATGATTATCTTAATTATATTTTAGATTTTTATATTTAAAATGAGATGTTTATCCTGTATTTTGATTATGTTTATCTACATTTAGTTATACGAATTCAGAAATGAAGCTTTAATAAGTTGTACTTACGCACACTTTACTTGTAAACTTGAATTTTAAGTAATATGCATCAATAAACAGTACTACATACATAAAAAATGGTTTTTAAGAGTTGTTGTTCAAATGTCTTATAATATAGTATAGAGAGAGAGAGAGAGAGAGAGAGAGAAAAAAAAAAGTTCAAATGAGAACTTTGCATTTTTAAAGGAAAACAAAGGGACATTTGTGGATCACATATGATGTGGGTCCCACATAATATTAAATCATTTAATATTATGTGGGACCCACATCATATGTGTGATTTAATATTATGTGGGACCCACATCATATGTGGTCCACAATTTGTTCTTTGTTTCTTTAAGGAGGGATGGTTCTCATTTGATCCCTCCCCTATATATATATATATATATATATATATATATAAGAAATGAGAAGGAAATCCTCATTCTATCAAAAAACAGTGTGTGTTTTGTGAGTATGTGCAGGAGAATGCAGAGAAGAGAAGAGAATAGAAGGAGAATCTCAATCATCTTGAAGAAAGGCATTGGAGCGATCATCTCTTTCAGGTATCATCTTCTTCTATTGTGCTGATAGAATCAAGTTTAGTCATGGGTTTTAGACCCTTGAGTTGTTTAGTAAAGGGGGGTATGAATTGATGAATTGATATGGTTATTGTTAGGTCCGATTCAACAAGATCAAAAGAGGAATCATATGCAAAAATCGAGTCGTATGTTTTATTAATGAAAGCATTAAAAAACTACAAACGCGAATGTAAATTATACGATTCTCATTAACGAAACATCTACCCTAGACTTCTTTATATAGTAGGGTCTATTACATTAAAAGCCCAAGCCCATAAGGTATTTAACACAATTTAGAATATTATATTAAATCATTTTCTTCTTTATAAAACTTTCCTAACTTAGGACTTTTGGTCCTATCTTTTGATATCATAAGAAATCTTGGGTTGAAACTCAACTGTGGTCGACGACATATGTTTTTGGTCGGGATCTGCACGAAGTTCTCGGCTGTATAGAGTGCGACATTCAAGGATGTCGGGTGTCAAATGGCATGAGTGACCCGAGAAGTTTAGATGTCGCATAAGGAGGAGTCGACAAGAAAAGATGTCGGGTAATATTGACTCGACAAGAAAAGATGTCGGGTAATATTGACTCGACAAGAAAAGATGTCGGGTTAAGTTGTGCCGATAAGAACATGATGTCGACTCAAATGTAGTCGATAAGTGAGGAACTCGGGCCAAGGAGATTCGATTAAACATGATGTCTGCTCAAGCTGGTGCGATAGCAATTTATGTCGGGTCCTATAGGTCCGATAAGAATTTATGTCGGGTCCTATAAGTCCGATAAGAATTTACGTCGAATGCAAAATATGATGAACGCCCAGAAACTTAATCTCCAAGAAATCGATTAGAACAGATAGATATTCAATTCGAAAAGTAAAACTTCCAGATCGAAAAACACCATTAAATCAGAAAAGTCGATTTTGCAGTCTCGATCTTAAAAAAAACGCACGGTGAGAAAAAAAATAAGAATACTCGATAATACCTTGATCTTGTTGAACTTGATGATCGTATCAAATCAGATGGATTCGATTTCGGCTCTGATACCACTTGTTAGGTCCGATTCAACAAGATCAAAAGAGGAATCATATGCAAATCATCGAGTCGAAAGTTTTATTGAAAGCATTAAAGAACTACAAACGCGAATGTAAATTATACGACTCTCATTAACGAAACCTTTACCCTAGACTCCTTTATATAGTAGGGTCTATTACATTAAAAGCCAAGCCCATAAGGTATTTAACACAATTTAGAATATTACATTAAATCATTTCATTCTTTATAAAACTTTCCTAACTTAAGACTTTTGGTCCTATCAGTTATTCTTGAATATTTCATGGTTTGGGGGCTGATTCTATTGTTTTTCTTGTGGGTTTTTTTCTTGTGAGGAGATTGAGTTTGAACCTCCATTTATATCAATCATCAAGCTTCATTCGAAGTTTATTTGGTGATTAAATCTCCTAATTCTTGTTTAAGAATGTAATGGGTATGTTTTGGGTTTTCTCCCCATCAATAATATATGGTTTTAGGGTCATAAGAATCATTGTTTTGGGGTAAAGTGGAGTTTTGAGGATTAATTTGTGAATCTGAGATGAAGAAAGCTTGACAGTGGCTTAGGCCAGTTATAACCCGCGCCACAACCCACGTCGGGCTCTGTTTGGCTTAAGTGAGTTACCAAGTGAGTTGTAACCCACGTCACAACCCACGTCGGGCACTGCTTTCCACACCTTCGTCTGTTTCATTTCGCGCATCGAGTCGGGGTTTGGACCTTTGGGCTAGGGGTTTATTCTAAGACTATATTAGAAGACTTTTTGAGGTATTTCCTTGGGTTAACACCAATTTTTGTGTTCGCACATTTAGGCATTCGGTTTGTGAAAATTCTCACGTTTGAGCTTTGAGGCTAGGGAGCATCATCAGGTTAGTTCCCTTGACTTAAACTACACTTTGTTAAAGGTTTATTTACAAACTGATTATGCCGATCTAAAATGGAAGAATGCTAAATGTTTTATACTCGTTTCAGTTTACATAAATGTTGGTTGAGAAATTGGCCTAAATATCGCGATATGCCTAACTGAATTGGACATTTACATAGGTGAGTGTGTGTACCTCGAGATGGTGCAGATCTCTTGGGAGTTATATCCCGTACATCTCGAATCCGTTTGGGGTGTACGTTGGATAGGTACCCGTTTGGGACCCTTTTGTGTATCCGCATGTGGAATGGTGCGGAACATATGATTATTAAGTCACATGTGGAATTGTATGACTAACTTTAGCTTTTCTACAAACCTTGTACATGGTCCCATAATTGATTACTTGTTTCCTTATTTTATTACAGCTTAATTATTCAGATTTAAGTACTGATTTATAATTGCGGTTTATTTGGGAATTCACTAGACCTTGTGGTCTATCCCTCGCTTTTCAAAAACTAAAACCATTTTCAGGAAGAGTATTGGTTGAGAGCTCTTCAAAGGGCAAGGGTAAGATTTGAACCGGTCATGGAGTGGGATCGGATGTCGTAGAGACGCCTTAAGTTTAATAATTCTCAGTTATGGATTGGTATTTTATTTCCGCTGCGAACCTTTGAGATGTAATAGATTTTGATCACTCTTAGCATTTCGGTTAATTTAATTATGTTGGATTTTGTTATTGGAATTTGGGTCTTTATATATAATGATTAAGTTCTATAGTGTGTGATATATATATATATATATATATAATTGATTAAAAATCAATTTACTTTGAGTTGTAGGAGGTTAAGTAATAATGTTAAATATCGTAAAAAAGAAAGCAATGAAGTTTAGAATTATGTTTATATGTAAATTAGTGAAAGTTTCATTTTGCATATGCATACGTGAACGGTGAAGCTAAATGAGTGATTTGTATCTTTGGTTCGTATATGCATTTTTAAATTGATTTTTTTTTTGGATTTTTTAAGTTCATAAATATATGTGTGTGTGTGTTTATGTATGTGTGTATATAAGGGCGAGTTCATACGAGAACGGTAACAATTTATGAGAATGCGATGAACTTTTTTCATGTATAAGATCAAATGTGATTTTGCACTAACTGTAGCGGACGACTTTTGGGGCCACTTCAGTCGCATGAAAAGTTGTCTGCATCATTTATGATTTTGTACATGAATCATATGTAATTTTATGCATGAAAATTTCCATGTACAAAAATGATATATATATAGGGACGGGATCAAATGAGAACTCAAATTTGGTTGCGAACATGAGGACAAAGGAGAGCACGACACATGTCATATTCAGACTGAATAACGAAGGAAAATATTCAATCTGAATATAGTGTTATTCAGTCTGAATAACACTATATTCAGTCTAAATAACACTATATTCGGTCTGAATATTTTCCTTCATTATTCAATCTGAATGTTTCTCTTCATTATTCAGTTTGAATATGACACGTGTCGTACTCTTCTTTACCCTCATGTTCGTAACTAAATTTGTGTTTGTATTTAAACTTTCCTTTATATTTATATATATACATATATAATTTCTTTTTACTTTCTAAAGATATTTAACATTCTTATTTAAATGCAATCGTACTTGAATATTTGAAGAAAAAAAATTGTTTCTTCCATTTCTAGTGTATAACACAAATATAAATATTAAATAATAAAACAATTATAAACTTTGATTGTTTGCCTGTAATATAAAAATAGTTTGGCACGAGGTTAATAATTCATCCCCTACCTTTTGCTTTCAAATTAAAAAATCTGATTTAATGTGATCCTTCTATCACCAAAAAAAAATCCTCTATCGTTTAATTTTATACGTAATTTGATTTAAAAAAAATATTGATATTTAAATACATCATTTTATAAAACAAAACCTATAAGAATTTTTATTAGGTTTCTCTTCAAAAATGTTGTTGGAAAAAAGAAGTCAGATTCCAACATATATTGAAAGATAAATGATCAAAATATAGTTGATGTGAGATTCTAATCCGATCCCCTTCAAGAGAGACAAGATGGACACATATTGTTTGAGAGTGTTGAGAGGGTGATAGATGGGTAACAGGATTGGATAAATACAAATTGTCCGATTGTCGAGTTTTTAGAGTGATATATTTGACTCTAATATTATGTAAAAATATGTAGAATCTTACTAAAGTACTCTTCAAAAACGTTTTTTAAAACAGAATTGAAGTTCTAACATATATTTAGGAAATTTAGTTCAAGTCTAGCAACTGATATATGAGTCTAGGTAGCTAATTAACAAAATTAAAAATAACTTATCAAGAAAAATCAGTATCATAAAATCTTATTGGTTGATAATTATTTTTAAATAAATATATTATATGGTATTTAAATAATTTAAAACAAAAGATGTTATATTTGAGATTATGACATGCATAACTTAGGCATGAAGTAAACGATGCAACTTTAAGTTCTTTCGAGTTAAAGTGGATAAGCTTTATGTTGCTCTAGTTTTCGGTATTTTAACTTTAAAACTACACATGTACTTACGTGGTTAAAATAATGTCTCTAATCATGATTTGGATTAAGATTTGCTCTCTTCAACTTTAATGGTATATAATATCAAGAAAATTGATATTTTATAAATAAAATAAAAATTATCATTACAGGTATTAAAGTCTCACATAAGATTAATTTGAACCATTTTTTTTATATATGTTGGAATTTATTCTCTCCTTAACGATTCTTTTGGGGATTAATTCTAACGGCATTCCACATATTTTCATATGATATCAGAGTCGGAGTTTTTTATTCTAAAACACTATAGCGCAATATGTGTTCATCTAGCCTTCATTGGAGAGGACGCGTCAGAGTGTCACATCGACTATACTTGAATAATTTCTTCTCCATATATACTGAAACTTTCATTCTCTCTTCAATGATTTTTTTTTGAAATTATCTAATAGATTCAACGTAATTTCATAATAATATCTTTATTCTAACGTTGTTTGAATTAGACTTCAAGAGAACATAAAGATTTTCAAGTGTCATATTCATGTGTCGGTAATTGAATTACCATAATCCATAAATACATAAAGGATACAAGTTTTATATACCAAATGAATCTTTCATATCTCAAAAAGACAGTTTTGGACCACTCTTATCTGAATCATTTTCACAAATAAGTGCATATTTTGTAGATCGATGTAACACCCGTCACAAGCTACAACTTCTAAAGCCCATATGTTGTTCAAAGTTCTAGTTTTGGTTGTTTGATAAACATAAAAACGTTTGATTTTAACATTAATTATAAACACTGGACCTATTATTGTTATTACTTGAAATTTTGTGTTTCACACTCGGTTGTTTGGTAGGGGTCACGGTCGATTATCTATTTAGACAAACGAAGAATAGGATAATTAAAGACAAGAATTTATAATTATATGTTCTTTAATTTGACTCTCTAAAGTTAAAATGAGATAGGAATTAATGCAATCCATCAATCGTAAATAATTTTAAACACAAATACAGAAATTTGAGATGTTACAAGTGTTTGTAAATTCCGACCTTATTGCAAATTAAAAAAAGTTAAAACGAATTAAAAAAATAATGACAAAGAAAACCAATCATTTATAAACTATCAGTATCCTAAAGTTGTAAAATCAAATCTCATTATCCAATTGGCATCGAAAATTTCATCAACGGTCCACTTTTAATAAATTTATCTTTAATCAATAATTAATGTTTCTCTCAATTCTTTTTCTAGTTCAGTTTTTTTAAAGTGTGAAATATAAATTTATTGATAATATTCAGTGTTTAAAAACACTCGTCGCAACAATTATTATGGCTCAAACTTTGTGTCTAAGCTCTAACGCCACATTAAAATTGTGACATATAATGACCTAATGCACAAGTTGTAATTTTTAATGTGATATTTAATTTTTCTTAATTTTTCATATCTTATTTGTAAGTTTTAAATATATAACCTAATTTAAATTATTTATTAACATTGTGGTTTGACCTTTGACCAATTGAACGTTTGATATTTGGATCATCTCATATGTACTTATATTAGTTAGAACTAACCTTTATCGGAATTTGACGTGACTTGTAATAAATGGCGATAGTATCAATAAGGCTCGAACATGAGATCGACCTCAATGCTTATTAATGTGTTATGATACCTAACTTGTATGGGATGTACCGTTTTAACTTTTAAAAGGTTCTTTTAAGAGATTTTTAGATGTATGTATATAAAGTCCTAATAGTTTATTATTTAAATGCAAGTGTGGTTTACTTTTACAAGAATTTTTTTTATTCTACTACAACACTTGCTACTTTCTAGTTTAATACAGTGTTTGAACCAACTAATTCACACATTGACTAATTATATTAGGCCCTCAAGATAAATGTGAGGAAAAATGGTATTTAGTTTGAAAAGCAAGGGTTAAACCAAAATGTCTAATGAATTACCAAATAATAGCACAAGTATAGATTTTAAGTCAAGAAACGAGAAATTCATAAAAACAGAAGCTAAGTAAACCAAAATAATGGATCATGTTTCCAAGTTAGAAATACCATAATCAGTGTAGTGGGTAAATCCATTGATAAAATGTAGTTTGTAGTCAAGGGTACTCACCTGAAGTGCAATACACCGCTCTATAAGCTGAAACAGCAATTTGGTCCAAATCGAACACCTGAATTGGACGTCAAAAAAATGGTCTTAAACCACCATAAACATCCTAAAAGTCAACCTTATTATCCATAAGATAATCCCCTAAACGAAGCAAAGCATCGAGCGTGCAATGAAAAAAGGACCAAATCGAATGAAGTGCACCGAATAGTAAGTTGGGCGGCCTAGGTCGTGGCCTCAAGCAGCAGGGCATCCCGCACAACTCATTTGTCCTACACTGGTTTGTCCCCTTTCTTGCACAGCTCCAAGAATTTATCCTAAACCCCTTCCAAAGTCCAAAACTTGATTTCAAAGGTCTAAAATCAATCAAACTCATTCACAAAACTTGAGGGTTTATCAAATAACAATGCAAACACCAAAAACACACTCTATCATGGATTAATCTATCATTTCCAAAACCAAAAAATATCCCAAAATGAAGCACCAATGAAAAAACTCAAGAATACTAACTTCTAACGCCACCATAGAAAGAATTCTAAATAAGAATCGTTGATTGAAGTCATTTAATATCTCTTATCATCAAACCCAACCAACATTTTACTACTATCAAACCAAAAGAATAAACCTAAATACTCAAATCATCCAAAACTCTATTAATGGAGACCTTAATCAAGAAGGAAATGAGTTATATCTTAAAGATGATGATTCCACAATAGAAGCTTCAACTCTTGCCCAAAACTTTAAGAAATCCTTCTTGCTTTCTTCTCCAAATGTTATTCTCTCTAAAATCCCTTTTATTCAAAAAACCCTTCTTCAATACGTATGCTCCAAGAAATGGAGACATTGGGGGTTTTAAATTCCTGATTTCTCTTATTTACACACTAGTCCTTGAAGTAGCCATTTAAAATTTACTTCCCAAAATATAAATATTATTTCTAGAATAAGGAGAATAGGGGTATTACACCAACGCCTAAAATTTATTTATTAATTGAGTTGTCCCTTAAGGTTTAATTTTGTTTTTTTGGTAATTGTGCATATCCAGATCAGATTGTGTGTACCTCGACTAATCTTTGGGATCTAGAGATAACATCAAGAAGAAATCTTTGATGCCTAAGGAGACTCGAATTGGTTGCCTATGGAAGTACCTTTAAAACATAACACCTATTTATTAGTTGAATTGACTCTTACATTATGTGTTTTATATTTAATTTTGTTTATTGGTTCTATATTATTTTATTTTAATCTTTTATATTACTTTTGGTATTGCCGATATATATTTATTTTGTGAATAGCTTACTATTTGTATATAACTTGTTATATATTGGAGCAAAACGTGTATTTTCCGGACACGCAAACCGACCCACACAGGTTGCTAATTTCTAATATGAAGGGCATACCTGACTCACTCAGCGGCAAGGCGATTGCGAGGGAGCCTGAGATCGAACCCAAGACCAACGACCTATTGTAGCAAACATCTTCTCGTCCTTAACCAACTGAGAGTCTAAGTTACATGCCATTGGCATAACTTGTTATATATGAACAAGGACATGATGGTTTTAGCCATGATTCCAAAAAGAATTTGTAGAAATACATTATGCTAACTAGCATAATGTGTTCGTTACAAATAGGGTGGGTGGTTATTGGGGGCATGACAAGGGGATGGAGAAGTTGTTGAGATTTTGGGACAAGCTAGTTGAAAAATAGGCATCAATGTACTAGGATGGTTGGATAGGCACCAAAACCCTAGGTAATGAAAGTTTAGAACGTTTTCAACGGTTTTTCTATAATTTTTTTAAAATAGAGAATGAAAAACCAAAATTTCTAAAAATATTTTTTTAACTCTTAACATTTTTTTATTTTATAGAATCTATATTACTTATATTATTAAAATATTCAATACATTTAATAAAGTATTATTTTTCTCTTTTACACATTTAATTTCAGTAATTTTGATTGGTTGTATATATTAAAATAATGTTTGTCTCTCATAGTTTAGGGATTTTAGAGATTTCTTTCAAAATCTCTAAAATTGCAAACAATATAGCAATGTTGTTGGAGCACTTAAGAACATCTCCAACAACTTCTCTATAATTTCTCTAAAATAGAGAATCAAAATTCAAAATCTCTAAAAAATATTACATTCAACTCCAACCGCTTCTCTATTTTATAGATTACATCATTTATTATATTAATAAAATATTATATATTTCTAATAAAGTATTATTCTCTCACCTAAACATTTAACTTCAATATTTCTTATTGGTGGAAAATAAAAAAAAAAATATTTCTCTCTCAAGGCAATCATTTTTAGTGATATCTCTAAATTTGGGGATTTTTGTACCCTCTCTCCTACTTTCTATATTTTGGATAAAGTTTTAGGGATGCTGTTGGAGCAAAAAATTGATCAAAAACTCTATTTTCTCTATTTTAGAGAAGCTGTTGGAGCTGATCTAAGAGAAAGAAAACCCAATTTTTTCTACTATAACAAAGCTATTGGAGATGTTATTAGAGAGTCACTAGCGACTTCATCTTTGGTTAGTCTAATGGCTTAGTACATTACCGTAAACTTTTATTGTTTCTGCATGCTTTAATATCTTACTTGTTACGCTTCACTAGGTCATCCATGTATGTTTTTCAACTTTGGATCATGTAAGACCACTCTGTTTCATGAGACTTGTGACATCATAAAAAAACTATATCTTCATAGTGTTTTGTTGTGAATGTTCAATGTTTTTTTATATATTCATAGTATTTTTATGTGAAAGTTCAGGGTTATTTTGTTGTTTCATGATTTCACGAAAATAAGTTGGTCTTACTTTATTTTTTCCCCTCTATGTCAAAATTTTGAAACCAAATTTTTTTGTGGAAAATCATGCTTTCTAAAACTATTTTCAAGCCAAGGATCTTTTACGAAAACAACTTTTCGTGTGGAATTCATTGGGTTTGTTTTGTGTGGTTTGGTTTTTGTTTTATAATGTATATCATTATATATGTTCTTTATTTAGTAAAAATAACTTTTAGTTTTGTTTAAAGTATACATCAATAATTGTTCTTTAAGTATTTAACTTATGTACTGTTCATTTTCATTAACTTTTATGCTTTTAAAATTTTCCATTTTTCCTTTCTAGAAGTAGAATGTAACAATTTAAATAACTTTCTAGCTAGATCCATTATATATGTTTTAAATATATAATATGCATGTACATTAAAAACTCGTCACATGTACTCTTATATATCTAAAGTAAAACTTAACCCTTGACTTTTAAAACAATTAATATCTAACAATATCCCAAATAACAGTGAATCGTTAAAATTATAATAGATTTGATAAATATTTTGGGTCGGTTTTGTTATAATATAAAAATTATAATTATAATTTGTGATGTGCACTTTTGATTGAAGTTTTATATGAAATCCTTTTGTTTTCACTGATTCGGCTCATGGTGTAGGTATCCTTCTCGTTTTCTTTATGAAAATCAGTAATTTCTTGAATCCTCTATCTCTCTTTGAAGAAGAGGTGGATCCAAGAAATCTTTGAAGTGTTTGCACCCAATAAATATAAAGATTTTTTTTAATAAAAGTAAGGTTTTTTTAGTTAAGATCCCAATTATTTTCCCACTTCAACAACCTTTTTCTGTGTTCCTTTATAAATTTTACACACAATCAAATTCGATTTCACCATTACAATTTACAAGATCTAAATAATTAACATTTCATGCAATCAAATCTATGTGGTTGCACATGATACCATAGCCTCTCATGTAGATCTGCCCCTTTCTTTGAAGTAGCACTCATTCATATTTTAAGATATGTTAATCATAAATATGTGAAACATAACTTATCAATTATTATTTCCTAGAAAGTTAGTGAGATGGATTTGTTAAGAATGACATTAATTGAACTTCGTTAAACCACTAGTTATTTTATTAAGGCGATCCAAAGAGACTAATCCCATGCTTATAGATTTGAAATTTGATGACAAGAAAATGCGTTTTTAACTTAGTTATTACCAAAATTGGTCATGGTTTTTCCTCTCTACGAATTGTTGAGTTTGAGACAAGACATGGATCCATAACGAGTGTGCACACATATATATATACATATATATATATTCCCGAGTTTAACATCCATGCCAATGTATAATCAAGATGCATGTATTTCTATTTTGTTGTTTCTTATCCTTTAGATCCTATTTTAGTGGTTTTCATTATCATTTGTTGTTGCTTTTCAAATTTTAGAATTATTGGTGTATCTTAATTTATATGTTTGTTTTATCTTGTTTGTGGATTATTGTGGTTTCACTTTTTTAGAACTTTATTATTTTGTGGACTTTATTGTTATCATCATTTCTTTCTTGCATGTGTCAATGCATTTGAGGGATTAATGGTCAAAACATGAGAATGATGAGTGATATCTATGTGATATGATGTCTTCTTTTGGGTCATACGTTTTATTGATGGTTTTGAATTTTTACATTTTATTGTTACTAGCTATCTTATAAATCAGGCCTACATGAGTCATCTGAAATTATATTATCTATTTTACTGTGTCCTACATTAGAGGTAGACGTAAAAGAATATTGAGTGGTGGTACAATTTGAGAATAAAAAATTTGTAGAAAGTTTTCACAATATTACTACAATCGGTTGGTTGGTTCCTTGGCTCTGCATACAAGGAACTCATATTCAAACCATGTCTGCAAAAAAAATTAACCACAAGAGGTATATATAAAAAAAAGACCAAAAGTTAAGCTAAAAACTAAGAAATTTGACAAAACTGGGACTCAAACCTAGGCCGTTTGCACAAAGATAACAACATTTATGATGTTTGCCAACAAAAACTTGTGCCAAGAGTTCGGTTTCAAAATATATAAGGACACCCAACAAAACAATACAGTGTCACCCCTTCATAAACGTAATTTTTTCTCTTACCACGGAACAATGAAGTGGGTGGTGCATATGCCACTGTATACTCCTATGTGGTTCCTCCCCTGTCTTACATTAAAGTGTCGATGAACCACAAGCGTGGTGGCCAATTGGTTTGAGTTTGGACTCTAAATGTCAAAAGTGTCTGAAGATCCTAGGTTCGAATCCAGTGAGAAATAAAAATCCCCTTGTGGACACGGATGTTCAAATGCGGTGACTTCGTGCTACCATAATCGGCGCGCATAGCAGGTTGGATATTCATGGTAATAAAAAAAATGCCGATTACGATATAAATAATATGACTGTAACTATATGTATTAACAATTAGCAAAACACTAACTGACAATAGAAACTAGAGCAAAATATTTTAGTAAGATTCAAGTGTTTATAGTACTCTGATAGAGAACATGAAGGAATGGGCCTTTGTTTCAAAAGTGCAGAAACAAACTAGACATGATAGAAAGCTAGGATGAGGACATTCATGAGGTAAATTAATAAGGTAAGGAATTGAAGAGTATAAAGACAGAAAAGAGTGTAGCAATGTGTAAAAAAACACAAAACAATAGTTACAACTATATATTTATTTTAATAGTCATATCTCTTTAAGAAAACAAAGTTTCACAATTAAAGAAAACCCTAATCTTGAAGTAGAATTATGAAAGGGATACAGAAAAGAGTGTAGCAATGTGTAAAAAAACACAAAACAATAGTTACAACTATTTATTTTAATATTATATCTCTTTAAGAAAACAAAGTATCACAATAAAAAACCCTAATCTTGAAGTAGAATTATGAAAGGGATACAAGAGGAGATAAACCCAGTTTCACGAGTTCCTTGTGGGAATTTGTAGGTATTAACTACTTTCTTCATAAATGAAAGTTAAAATATATAATAAAATAATGATTGTAAAATTCTTTTTATATCCAAACAAACTTTTTATTATCAATTACATATAGATTTTTATAACTATATATGATAGGAATCGACATTCAACAATATTTAGAAAGTTCTTTTAATATATACGTATATACTTAAAGGAAATAAATTAGACACCTAATTTTGTAAAATTTAGCGATAAGCAAACAAAAATGATGTAATTGATCAGAACGGAAAACCAAAAAACTTAGGGAGAAATTTGTTCATTTAAAGGGGGTAATTTCCTTAATGCACTCATTAAAAATATTTCATTTTGATGATAACTTCGTTATGTATAAATTGTAAGTTTTTATTATAAATCTTAAAGTCATAAACTATCAATAATTTTCACTATAATTATATACATGGGTTGAAGTAATAATATAAGTGGCAATAGAAAAGTTGGTATGAATCACAACTTGAAATCCATTTTTCAATTATTTCAATACATTTTAGTTGGGTAAAATTTCACATTTATGCCCAAGAAGAAGGATGTTGGGTAAAATATTTTCAAATCCAATTGTTAATATAACATATGGTTCAGAAAAGGGAAAATTTAAATATAAATAAAGTCATAAAAAATGGTGAAGTATTTTTTACAAGGTTAAAATGGGAGTATCTATAAAACTTTCCATTTGTACATCATATTGGTGAAATGAAATGAGATCAAAATAGGCCAAGTCCTTTTTCCCAAAGGTTAAAATATATCACCAAACTGGAATCATGTGAAAAAACAAATTATGTGGCAAAAGTATGAATCTGTAAATCATATTTGATAAATAGAAATAATGTTGTTTTATTTATTTATTCACTTTCGATGAATTATTAGGAAATATATAAAATTTAGAATTGGTCACTTTGGCTTAAACATTTATTTTATGACCTGATTGTTTTCGTGAGACAAGTGACACCACTTTTTATATTTGAAATTTTACAGCAAAATATTATGAAAGTAACCTTTACGGTATTTTCTGATGTGAAAGTTCAGATTTTTTTTATTTTCACAATGTTTTGCTGTGAAGTTTTAAGTGTATAAATATGCATGGTCTCATATAAACCCACCCCTTTATATTATTAATTACAAATAAGATTCAACCATCTTAATGCATCTAAGTTCTTACAACAAAAAATGACCACAGAATAACGAGAGATTTGGTCACTTTGGCTTTAAACAATTACCAATATAATTAAATAATAAGAAAATATGATTATTATTTGCTATGAACTTGTAAACCGTTTTAGAAAATTATTGTTGCCGTAATTTTACATAAATTAGATGTAATCAAGGTCTAGATGTACGTGGCATCATAAATATGTAGAGTTCAAATTAAAATATGTAGCATAGGATTGTAAAAAATTGAAGTTTAGATTTTAAAGTATAGTTATTGAGTTGAATGAAATACAATTAATATGATGATGTAATGAACGAATAATTACATAAATTTGACATGAAAATATAATAGAAGAATCATGGAATTAATGTCGCGACAAATACGAGAGAATATATATAACCTCAACATTATTAAATTTCTTTTGTGAAATTAATAGATGGTGCAATATCGATGGTCCGTGGGTTTGCTAAATATGGGTATTCAAAGATCTGTTATGTTTGACAGGGACTCGAAATATATAGTAAAATTAGGTTGAAGACAATGTTCGATGAAGTTTGATGGTGCACGATGGAAAATTAATCATGAAATTTTGAAAGGTTATCTTCTTACTTAAACCTTTGATCAAGATGGTTTTTTAAACATGCCACATACTTAGTATGGCATCAGACACAAACATTACGATGGCTATTACTACAAGCCCTTTAGACACTGGCATTTTGAAAAAATACAACTTTAAAAGAGAATTTTTCATAAATCAATTTATGGAGCATTAAGTGGATCACCTTATTTATTGATCACGCATGAGAACTCAAATTTGCCTTCTCTTTTATATTGGATAAAGAAAAAGATAATGAAATGGATAAAAAGAATAGGGCGAGTATACCCAATTTCACGAGCTCCTTGCGGGTATTTTATCGGTGATACATAAAGATTTTTAGGGGTGGTTTGTTTGGACTTATCAAAAACAACTTATGTGGTATCACACCGGAGTTTAAAAAAAAGTGTTTGGATGGGCTTATGGCGGTTCCACACCGGAATAAGTCAATAAGTTGTTTTTTAGTGTTTGGCAAAAAAATGTTTATATATGCAAAATAGTAAAATAGATCATAATAAGTCATAAGTCATTTTTGATAAGTTAGAATGTTTTGACTTATGGAAAACTTCTTTTCACTGGTGGGGAACCGGTATAACCTGTTTTTTTTGCCCATCCAAACACTAAAATTAGCTTTTCACCGGCAGTGGCGGGCCCAGGATTTTTCCCGAGCGGGTGCACCCTTAAATTGTATCAAATGTCCGTAAAGTTGTTTGATGTATTGTTCGGTTGATTTCGATGGATTTTTTAACCGAATTCCCCGTTTGGGGACTTTTTTAAGTTTTTCGGTTGATTTCGAAAAAAAAATTAAGGTTTTTGATTGATTTCGAGTGATTTTTTTAAGGTTTTTTAGTTGATTTCGGGGAATTTTTTAAAGTAGTGCTCTTTTAACCCTTGAAATATCAAAAGTTTAGCGGGTGCACCTCATGTAAAACTTCCGAAACGCGATCTTTTTTACCCTTACGGAACACGGTTGAGCGGTAGCACGGGACCCCCTCCCCATAAGGTGGGTCCGCCCCTGTTCACCGGTTCCACACCGGTATAAGTTAATAAGTTGTTTTGATAAGCCCAAACAAACACCCCCTTAATAACCACTTTTGCATAAACAGGGTCCCATAGTTCCTTTTCTCAATTAAGAAAGTATTAGTATAAAGTTTAGAGTAAGTTACATGTTCTTTTCTATTTTTACCAAATAGTCTTTGGCCTAAGGGCATGTGAGCCTCTGGCCTTCTAGGAGGTCGAAAGTTCAATCTTCACCAAAGATGAAACGGGTGTGTGAGTTTATTTGTTTCATTTGTCGTATATGAATATTATATACTTAAAGAAAATGACATATTGTGTCTTTGAATGGTTTGTGACGATTATTGACTTTTAGCAACGACAAAAGTCGTTGCTAATTAATCTCCTGTTTCTTGTGGTTAATTGTTTTTTTTAATATTCAGATAAGCGTGTTTTTGCGGTTACGTATTTTTTTTTTTCAAATTACATTTTTGTGGACATATTCTTTTAATAAGTTGGATTTTTGTGATTGCAGCTTTTTAATAGGTTTTGTTCCTAAAATCAAGATAGATCAACGACATGATCTGTGATTGTATTGAGGACCTAATTTATTGTAAAAATGCAACCATAAAGACATAATATATTGAATTTTTTTAAGTAAAAATAAAGATTGTTAAAACATATAACCACCGGAGGAAACATGTAATTTACTCAAATGCAAAACAATCAAATGGCATTTTCAAACTTGCATTTTGGTTAAAGGTTGTTAAGACTCTTTAATTAGAAAACTATGGTCCTAACAAATTTCTATTTGTTAAGAAAATTGGAGGTCTTAACCACTACTAGAAAATTGAGTATTTTCAACGAAAATTTTCAACAGAAAATGTCGTTAAAAATTTTCTATGAATTTTAAAGCGATTATTGACAAAACAAATTTTTTCTATGAATTTTCAACGAATTTCCATTGAAAATCTCTCACAAAATGCATTTTCAACCAAAAACTTTTTGACGAAACATTCCGTTGAAAAACTTTTGGTTGAAAATGCATATAAGTTTGTGAGAGATTTTCAACAGAAATTCGTTGAAAATTCGTAGAAAATTTATGTTCTGTCAATAATCCTCTAAAATTCGTAGAAAATTTTCAACGATATTTTCCGTTGAAAATACTCAAATTTCTAGTAGTGAACAAGTTTCTCCAATTTTATCAATAGATTTTGATTGACGTACGCGAAATACTAATAGATCGAAAATTGAAGGTTGTTAAGACTGTTTAATTAGAAACCATTTATAGTACACAAAAAAATCTTAGTTGAATCTTATTTTTAACTTCACGTTAATAAAATTGAGTTTTTAGGACGTCAAAATTATCTAAATATGCCAGTAAACTATTTTTTAGGACCAACCGCTAAATTGTCCTATCAAAAAATGTTACAACATATTTGTATGATGTTTTGAGCGTCTTAACAAGTTTTTAAAGGAAAGAGACAACAGGCTAGAGGTGGACTGGACGAGTTGGCTGAATAAACCGAGGGTATAGCAAGTTAGCAATAGGTACGCTGAATCTCGGTTGTGGCTGTTCCGAGGCTGCATGGCTGACTGAGGGTTGTTGCGCGTAACTGACAGCACCGGCCACAAAGACGGATGGAGGTCGTGAGGTAAGTTTGCTCCTCGTAAACGTGTTCTCGTAATGACTTGTAGCTGTAACTGTATCAAAATTGTATCATATGTTCTATTGGTAATAAAAGTGTTCCTTGCCGTTAAATGTCTTATAAAAACAAGTGTCCTATGAAAAAAAATGTATCCGTAAGAGACTTCTCAAAAAAGTCTTATTAAATATAAATACACCACTCTAGCTATTTTAAAAATGACCTAAAAATTTTGTTAAGACAGTCAAAAATGTTATATAAGTTTATTACAACATTTTTAGATATGAAGTTTTGTTGGTTAGTCCTATAATATCTTATATAATGGTCTGTTAAAACATCATAGATCTAATTCAAGTTTTTTTATGTAGTGGAAAGGCCTTAAAATCTGAAGTTAAACATTTTAACGTCTTATAAATTCGATTTTATTGTAATATTTTTGTCTATGGACATAATTATATAAACATTATATTCAACCAATATCGAGCCTAAGAAATATTTTGCAAAATATCTTGTTAAAAAGGTATCGACATACCGTAGACATGTGCGATCGTTGTTAGAAAAGGTATTTTCACCGGCTTGACTAGCTAGTAGCTAGTAAACAAGAATGCCATTTTGGTGATTTAAGTGTATGTTTTTAGCAGTTTCATGTATTGAATTTTTTGAGTCGTTTAGCAATTGGGTGGTCTATTTTTTTTTTTTTTATTTAAAGATAAACTAACACTAAAATATAATGTATTTTATTTGAAATCCTATTTTAGAAACACTACTTTTAAAAACTTTATTAGAGAGTGCATGCATAATGTCTTTCATACTATTTATTTTATAGACAAATTTTTACTTCTTCTTCAAATTATTAAACTTTATTGCTTGAGATGTATAGTCATAAACGTTAAATTAAAATTCTGAAAGTAAGTTTTTAAAAATAAGAACCAAAACAAGTATGTAAATTTTGATATAATTTGCTATTTATTTGATCGAATAATTGATCTCTATCCCCATAGTTAAATAGGTGTCACGTTGGATCAAATGGAAAATCCACGTTTAAATATTTGGAATGTCAATTTATGTAAAAAAGACAAAATGTTAGGCGCTCCGAATCCCCCGCCTAATTTCCCTAACAAACTACCCACCACCTTAATTGGTCCTCCCTTCCCTGCATCTGATCATTTTAAACTTTGTATTACAAAACACACAACTATCCGATTAGGGAATAATTCATAATACAAATAAAAGTTGGGAATAAAACTTTGTTCACAAGGATCAACAAGAAAAGAACACCTTTATCTTTGGACATTAAAGTTGGTGGGATCTAGCAAGAACCTCTCCATTTACTTTGCTAGACTAAAAGACAACACAAGAAACATATTAAATTATTGGTTACGTTTGTGTTTGTATCTTATTTTCTATCTTTGTATGTGATTCTAAAGAAGCTTAAAGAAACTGACAGTGGCATTCTAGACACGAAATTCCAAAATCCTAGTAGGTAACAACGATAATATACATTTTGGTCTTCTCATACGATTACATTGATTGTGATATATTTCTAAAAAAAATTGAACGATGATTTTGTAAGGTATAATAATTAAATGGCGATAAAAAAAGCAGACAAATTTACTTACATGTGTTTGATTATAGTTTATAACAAAAAATATAATCACTCTTTCATCATTACGGTATTATTTTGAATTTAAACAAAAATAATAGGTAGTTGTCACATAATATCCTTCCTTAAAGATATAAAGATGTATACAAACTTGTAAGAATTACTCCAAATTCTTAAATATATTAAGAAAAAGGATTATGCATATCTTTTTTATAATTTAAAAGAGGGAGGGAGGGAGGGAAGGGGGGGGGGTGTTGTTTAGATGAGGACCCTCTTTGATACTTTCCATCTTTGGATATGATATTTTTTGTAATAGGTATCCTAGGCTATACGTGGACAAATTTCGATAAATTATAACTGCTATACATCAGTCATGATAAATCCAATGACCACAATTATTGAGTATGTCTGGATTCAAACCTTAGACAAATAAGATATTTCACCACATCCCACAGGACCTCAACCAATACTCCACAACCTTGGATATAATATCGGTGAAATGGAGGGAAATAAAAAGGGAAATTGGCTTAAATGACCAATTTCGATAAATTGTTATATTCAGTAACCATCTCTCTCCTTATTTGATAAAAATAACCAAAACCTCTGTTAAAACAATTGAAACCTCCGTTAAATTAGAGGAGATATCAAAACTACGTCGTTTTGGCCACTTTTAACGGAGATTGACATGAAAAAATTGAAACCTCCGCTGAGTTTAGGAAACCTCCGTTAAAATCCCTTTGACACCATTTTGTAGAATTTTTTTATCAAATATTTACGATTTTAACCCCTATAATTATGTAATAAATTACTTTAGGTCCCTTACTTTTAAATTTTTTATTTTACACCCTTATTACATTTAACATACATTATGGTGTATCAATTAAAACACGTCTAAAAAATACGTTTTTATTTTAACAAGTTACACCATTATAATCGTCTCGTCGATACCTTCGAAATGAGCCCAATTTTAACGGAGGTTTTAATTTTAACGGAGGTTTTAATGGTAATTAACGGAGGTTTCAATTTTAACGGAGGTTTTAATGGTAATTAACGGAGGTTTAATGGTAATTAATGGAGGTTTCAATGGTAATTAATGGAGGTTTAGGCTATTTAACGGAAGTTTAGGGTATTTAACGGAGGTTTAGGATATTTAACGGAGGTTTTGGTTATTTTTGTCAAATGAGGAGAGAGATGGTTATTATGTACAATAATTTTTCTCAAATGGTCATTTCTACCAATTTCCCAAATAAAAAGGTCCCAATGTCAAAATATTAATACCATAATAATGTTCAAGTTTATATGCATAAATTTTAGAGTAAACTCTAACTTTGGTCCCTAATGTTTAGTGAAGTCCTTGAAAGTAAGACTTAAACTTTGTTAAATCTACAAATCTACTTTGTGGTTTTCATTTTTCTCTGAGAGTGATCCATGGTCAGTAACTCCATTAGAAGTTGTCCGTTAAGAGAAAGGTAATTTCGTCTCTTTTGACTTTTTTTTGTCTATTTTAGTTTTTGTCATTTTGATTTTTTCTTATTTCTTCAAGAACCCTCAAAATATAGGGATCAACTTTTTAATTAATTACAATATATATACACACACACACACACACACAGAGAGAGAGAGAGAGAGAGAGAGTCTCTGAGACACGCCTACATCAACCTGTTCCTCCTTCCCGACATCACCATTCCGATCATCAACCTCCACCCAAGCACCCATCACCACCTCAAAGCCCTTCATCCTCCTCGACATGATTAATCTCTTTTTCAAAAAGTAAAAAAGTTTCAAAAAATTTAGAGTAAATTACGTTTTTCACCCTAATGGTTTGTTAAAAAAATTGTGGATTTTGTCCTCGTGATTTCGAATTTGTGGTTTACATCCCTATGGTTTGCAATTCATTTATGTTTTCGCCCCTAAGGCCAAAACACTAATTTTAAGTATGAATGACTAAAATAGAAATGAATTGTAAATCATAGAGACGAAAAAAGCAATAAATTTAAATCATAAAGACGAAAAAGGTAATGAATTATAAACCATAGAGATAAAAACTTCAAAACCATAAAGACAAAAATAAAAAAAATTCAAAAAAGACAGGGACTGAAAACATAATTTACTAAAAATTTATTAGAGAAAAAACTCTTCCTTTCACCATCTTACAAAATTTGATCCAGATGCTTTTATAATTGTAATTTTGTAGACATGATTTATAACGGTAAAAACATTAAAACCTATGAATTTATAATGATGGTTTACAAAGTTCATAATTATTTTTGGGTTTTAGAAGCATCTCCAACACTTTGTCTAAAATAGTGAAAACTGAACACTTTGTGTTTTATATTATTCTAACAGATTTTTTATAAAAAAATTTATAAAATAGAAAAAAGAAAACGTGAATGTAATTATTTTTTAAAATATTATGTATAGATTCTCAATCTTTAGAGAAATTACAAAAAAAAAAAAAAAAAAAACTTGTTGAAGATGCTTAACAGAGACTCCGGCTTCCCTAAAATGATCTTTGATTTCACTTGTCATGCCTTCATTTCGTGTATACCTAAATATCATTCTTACACATTCTTTATACTTTATGTAAAATAAAAAAATATAAATTAATATTTTTATATTTAATTCTAACAAGTTTTGTATTTTAAAGATTTCAACATCTATTATATTATTGATATGTTACATAGATTTATCATCAGAATACACTTTAAAATATATCTAAACAATAATAATGCAAATCCATCCATGGAAATAAATGAAACGTTAATTTCTTTCTTCACTTAAATTTTTAGAGAATCAACTAAATTTGAATAAAAAATAAAAATAAAAAACTATGATTAAGCAAATTCGTTATTTTAGAAAATTCGTTGAAATGCTCTAATATCAATAATATAAATATTTAAAGGATATATTAAAGGGTAAATTACAATAAAACCCAACGCACTTTTGTATTTGGAACAATTAAGTCACTGGACAATTTTTTGGAACAAATAAACCACTGGACTTTCTAAAACATGTTAATTAAACCATTGCACTTTAAAAAACCTTCTAAATAAGTCTATTAGGTGACCTGAAACCTGAATAGAAGGTAATACCTAAATTTAAAAAAAATAAAAAATAAAATAAAAAACCTAAAACTAAAGACCTAATCAGTTTCTCCCAAAAAAACCTAAACCTAATTTCAATATCTCTAACCCGCATCACCACACCACCACACCACCACAGCACCACACCACCGCCGGCGAAGCAGCCGGCGAAGCAAGAAGCAGCCAGCCGGCAGCAACAGCAGCCATGGCAGCCACGGCAAAGCGGCCAGCGAAGCAGCGAGAAGCGAGGAAGCGGCGAGCAACGGGGTTTAAGCGACGAGCGAGAAAAACCGGCGAAGTAGCGGCCGTCTGTACATTCCGTCTTCACACTGATATGTATGTACCTTAGTATCTATTCACATCATCTATATGTTGTCACACTTTCACACTATGCAACGATTCATATATGAATATACCTAATATGCACATTCAAGATGAGCAATACTTAAACAGAAACCAACATTGTTAACATTAGAAGGTGAATAGCAGCAAATTTGACACTCCAGTTTCTGTCAAACAAGGGTAAAATACCTCCCAGTAGAGTTGATTGCAGTCTGTGCACTGCCAAAACTCGATGTTTCTGTCAAACAAACAGTTAGGAATCACTTGAAATCCCTTTGTTGCTTCAATCGCCTCTTCAATTGATAGCTCTTCCTAACACTAAGTTTTCAGAAAATAAAGACATTTTTTTAGCAACATAGCTCTTCCTACCATTCTACACGGAATCTCCATTCCATTTAAATTTAGTCACCCACTTAAAAGTACAGCTTCCACTAACAAAAAATTGTAGCATGCCTGATTCTAAATGGGGTTTATAGTGATTGAGGGATTGGATTAGGCAGACGGATTCTAGTTGTAAAACATCTAATAAAACCATCACTACAGTTTGATTTTTACAAAAATGAAAAATCCCTAAGAACTGATCAAATTAAAACTGACTCCAGCAATCCAGTGATGGTGGTAAGTTGGTGTGGAGTAGGATGACAATGAAGAAACGTGAAATGGTCATGAAATGCGAAATGGTCATGAAGCAATGGTGGTTGATTTAGATGCTAGAAAGTGTAGTTGTAGACTATGGGACATATCAGGTATTCCTTGTGTGCATTCCATAGCTGCAATACACTTTATCAATAAGTATGCAGAGGATTTTGTTAGTAAATGGTTTACTAAAGATATCTTCAAGATGGCATATGCAAATTCTATAAGACCATTGAAACAATGATTGGGGTAAGCCATTATTTATTTTTCATATTCAAATACCATTTTTAATGTTACTTACACTTTATCTTCATTGTTAAAGACATCATCAGGTGTACCACAACCATTATGGCCCGAAGGCATTCTACCGTATACAATTTCAAGTGAAATTTGTTGTTAATGATGAAGACCGTGGTGATGAAGATCATGATGAAGGTGTGACTGTTGTTGGACATCAAGAAGGGTTACAAGAAAGTCAAATTGTTGAATCTCCACCAGAAGTTAATGATGCAAATGAAGAATAGTTCAAGACACGATCTTAACCTAGATTAGGCGTTACTTTGGTATAGTTTGGCGCAACTTTTGGTATATTTAGCAAAATTGTTGGTATTTTTAGCTTGACTTTTAATATATAGTTTGGTTCAACTTTTAGTAAATTATGGTTCAATTTTTATATATAGATTATACATGTTGAATCTAACTTTTTTATGTTTTGGGAAAAAGAACGGGAACGGTATATTTAATTCGTTTCATAAATTGAAGTGTTTTTTCCATTAATAAATGTCTAGGGAATGGTATATTTGGACCTTTTTCCATTTTTTCTAGTGACTTTTTCATTAAAAAAGGTCACAAGGGTGTATCCAACAGGTTTTTTAAAGTGCAATGGTTTAATTAACAGGTTTTAGAAAGTCCAGTGATTTATTTGTTGTCCAGTGACTTAATTGTTCCAAATACAAAAGTCCGTTGGGTTTTATTGTAATTTTCCCTATATTAAAATATAAAATTTTCTGGTAAATCTTTTTCTGACAATTTTATTGTAAATCTTTTTCTGACAATTTTGTAGAAATAGATTCGAAATTCAGTAATGAAATTATCTTCAATTAAAGTCATAATTCATGATTTTTTAAAACTAATCGTCAAAATACACCGGTAAATAATGGAATAAAATTATGATGATTTACATGTTGTTAACAAAAAAAACGTGTTTCCATAAATAACTACCACCAACAAGTAGTGAAAGTTGATGTGCATCGATCAAAGTCATCAACTCAAAAATTTAATGCTTTCTCTATTATGGCTCTTCCTTTCTAGCAATCCTTCCATTATGACTCTCTTCTTGTATTCCTCCGGCGACCTTTTCTCCGGCGACTTTCCCACCATGTTTATCGATCCCCGATCATCATTATCGACACCCTTTTTCCGGCGAGGAAAAAGAAAGTAAAGCAATATCAATGTGCACAGAATCCCAAAGAACTTTCCCAAAAATATCGTGAAAAATAGACTACTGACCATTAAATACACCCCTGAGTTTGACTCGGGACCACCGCTGACTTCACTATTTGAGATCAAATTCAGTTTCTGTAAAGAAACTGATTTCTCGCCTGAAAACGGTATCGGAATAATATTTGTTTCGGATACTAGACTAATAGACTTCTGACACTTTTGACAATCTTTCTCAACAGGGTTTTCCGACTTACCTTCCGAAATGTTACCGGAAAAACGGTTACTGTTAGACTTGATTGACAGTTGACGTATGAATTTCTCAGGAGCAACCCTTTTCCTCTGATGTAAACCTGGATTACGGCGGCCTGATGTCTTTCCGGTGACTTTAGAATACGACGATCCGACGGTTGGTGGTAGTTTTATATAGTCTCCGTCGTCGGTTTCCATGACCGGCGGTCGCATACAGAGAAAGAACTTAGTTTTCATGTTTGTTTGTTAGAAATCTGAATGATGTTTGGTGTTTATCGAGAAAGAATTTGTACAAAGACGGCCGATGGCCGGAGATTTGTCAGTTAGTAGGCGAATAAATTAAGAGGGGAGGGAGGTTGAAGAAGAAGGAGACAATTGGTGTAATAAATGGTTTTCATATTTTGGAGTTGAGTTCTTTAACTTTAGAAACTCAGTCCACTCGTGTCTTCATTATAATTGAATTTGAATAGATTATTATTATTACAAAAAGGCCACCTAAATTAAATAAATAAATAAATAATCGCACAATTCGAAGATTCTAGCCGGTTTCGTAACAGTCAATTATTTATTTTGGTTAGGTGTCTTAATAATATTTCTGAAAATAAAGAATTTCTGAAATGAAATTTCGTTATTTTATTACAATAATTATGATCTAAATATTTTAATAAAAATATCAATTCTTTTTTAAAAAGTTTTAGAGATTTTAAATATTTTTCTAAAGTTTCTTTACGACAAAAAATCAAAATTTGAAACGTTATATTTAACTTTAACAACTTTTATTTTTAAAGATTATAAGAATAATTAAATTATTAAAGTATTTTATCATTTAATAAATTCTTTTTCAATGTTTTTATTAATAGTAATATAATTAAAAAAAATATTTTATGATAATTCTTTTGAATTTTTTTTAAATGCAAAACCTTTCAATTCTTTTGAAAAATTCTTTGAATTTATAGAATTTAACAAGCTTCTTCTCGAAAGAGTTTTTGAAAAATCTCTTAAAACTTAAAAGGAAACACTTATATAAAATTCTTAAAAACCTCCCTTTCTTTCAACTTTACATAATTTGTCGAAAACGCCATTATTTAATTAAGTAGACCATTAAAATCCGTAAAAGAATATCAACATTAAAAAAAAATTGTTGGTGTGGGGGTTAGGTTATGTTTGGAGGGAGTGGCGGGGAAAGTGGGGTTGTTGGTGACTCGGTGGTGGGATGAGGTTGTTTTATGTATACTCAGGTTTTAAATATGTAATTAATTTATTTTATGTTTAATTTTGATATTTTTACATGTTAAGTTGAATTAAAAGGTGTAATAGTTATTGTATGTTTTTAAAAAAAATGGATTTGGTATTAGTGCCACGTTTTTAAATCTTGAGTGGCAACCTTCAATTTTTGTACAGTTGAATGATCTTTTTTCACTTTTTGCATTGCTTGATGGCCTCATCGTACATGTTTGTTTGATTACTGTTATCATTTTTAAAGTAAATTATAATGGGGAGGGTTAATGGCACCTCCTTAGTAAAGGTGTGCAGATAATTTTTTGAATTTTGATGTAGATGTGTGTAAGAGAGAATTCGCTTGTAAGGGTATTATTAGCAACATCTAAGGATGTCATTAGCCTTCCTCGTTACAATTTTTGTCCATGTGAGATGTTGATGTTTTTTTTGTTCATCGGCTTCATTTATTGGGGTGTTTTGATTAGCTTATAAAAACAACCTAGTAACTTATTCCGCTGTGGCACTGATAATAAGTCATTTTGAGTGTTTGGAAAAACAAATTATCCAATGTCAAACCGGTAATAAGTAATTTTTTAAGAAGTTAAAATTTTTAATTTATCAATTTTGACAAGGACTTTTCTTGCCCGACTGTTTGATTTTTTATGGGTTCATCCCTACCCGACGAAGGATCGTGTGAGAATCAGAATTAAGGTGAGAAATGTAAAATGGATTTGGATCATTAATTGATCACTTTTAATCCCAAAACAACTCATAAATTGCGTTTTAGAAGGAAATTGATCTGATATATCTCATTAATATTGATCTAGTAGTTCTTTTCCAATTAAAATTGATCCAATGGTGAAGATCTATTCTCACTCTTCTTATCATAATTTTCATTCTCATCAGAACCCAACCTTGTGACCCCGAACTAAAATCAAATAAATTGATCGGACCATTCAATGTATGCTATGAAGCCAATGATGTTTCAGAAACCACTTTGGGATCCGATGTACCTTTGATTGATCTTGTGATTTTTTTGTAGAGGTTTTTTGAGGAAGAATTTAATGGTGAGGACTATGGACCAAGAAGTTAAATCCATTTTTCTAATGGTAGCAATCCAACAATAAGGATAACGGGACTCTACACCATCACGAACAACACCAACAACTGATCACAAAACTGCAATGGTGTTGGCTCAAGCAAAATAAAGTTCAAATTTGGTACCAAAAATGGAAGCAAAAACAAAGACAAACCACGACACAAAGTAAGAGATACAAATACAGAACTAGTGAACACAAAGGGCAATAGAGGAAGACATTAATACGGAAAGAGAAAGTAAAGATATGGATGGCGTTTATATAAGAGAAGAAGATAGATGAGTGATAACACTCATATGAATAAAAAAAAAGAGATAAATAACTATAAAATTAAGTCGAGAGAAAAATAATAAAGATACCATTATGTGAAAGACACATGGCATAGGACAGAAAATGGACGACGTTAGTAGCATGAGCAATTCAGTAACAAAATGCAACATGGACAAACTTATAATCAATGAAGTCGAGTGGTGAGAATCGAAAAATCGACACACCAAATGGATGAGACTAAACTGGGTGTTTATGGTATGTTAACAAAATCATAATATATAGTTCATGACCAAATGGTGATCATTTCCCACTTGGTTGAAAAGTTCCCCATCAGGCCATCATCATTTAATTAATGTATTGAAGACTTATAACAGATGGTGTTAGATATTGGTCAATAAACTATTCATATCATGTATGTTAATAATTTATTATATTAATGTTACAAATAAACCATTACCATAAGTTATAAAATAATTCATATAGTAGTAATAGATTGTTGGTTTGCTTATTTTTGCAAAGAAAGGTCTTTAGTTCAAAATCCTTGTATGATTGTTCTTCTTGAATGTTCTTTACAAAACAAAAGCTATAGAAACTCAATTTTGAAAGCTAGGAAACTAGTTTTTTTGAAAGCTAGAAAACGAGTTTTTGTTTTGCAAAGAGAAGTATTCAAAATCACACTCTTTTAATCTAGATTAAGCCAACTTATACAACAAAATATTACGATGACATCTTTTAAAAAGGATTTTTCTTTTCTACTACAACGAAACCATGAAGTGGAGGACACGGTCAATTGTATGCTTCTACATAAATCCGCCTCTAGCCATCACCATTGTTGCATCGATATATGTTGCCCCCCACCATTGTACCACCCTATCTTATCTACCGTATCCACCACTTCCACCGATATTTGTATCACATCCCACTTCCACGACTTACAGAAGACTGTCATATTAGGATGTCATGTTTATAGGGATAGAAGAAAGATGGTAGGAAAGAAAATAGAAACCATCTATGTGCTTGTTCTGCTAAAATTAATTGTAATGATTCAAAGAAACTATATAATTTTAATGATGGTGCAAATTTTGCATGAAACTACTACGTTAGAGACATATTGTAGTGGCAACCCATCCTAAAGTTTGATATTCAGCTAGGTCAACTTGTACTAAAGAAAAAGGTTTTTAACAACTATTCAAGGTTTCTATGGCACATGTATAAATAGTAAAATCTTCTTTAGTGACATTTTTACAATTAATTTATGAATATGTTACGATTGATAATTATTTGTATCCAACCACATCAAACGACAATCAGACATGTACAAAAAAATGACACACAAGTTGTTGATACAGTTTCATGATATAACCTTGAATATGATTAGTCGATGGAACCTTAAAAGAATGTTACAATTTTCACCGGGTATTAAAAAAAATGCTACTTTCTATGTCTGAAAATATAACATTAGATTTGAATACTGATGGTTTAATCATAGTCATTACAATTAGGCCTTGTTTGTTTTTGAATTTTAAGCTCTTAATCACCACTTATGTCTGATTCGTTTATACATTTCACAACCATTTCATAACTGAAATCAGACTTTAGACTTCAACACCTCTTAAAAAACAAACGTCACCTTGGTCAAATAAAATCAAGAAACTTGGTTAACCATAAAGAAACGCCATTAATATCTTGTAACGGTTGTAGATTAGCAAATAAATAAATTTAATAAAAGTCTTATTGTTTAATAAAAATAAAAGACCTTTGCTTCTTGATTTGCTCCAAAAAGTTTGGGTTGGACTTTTGGCACATAACTTGCCCAGTTTCTTTAACCATTTTCTGGTATTCTTGTGTCGGGCTTGGACCATCAATAGGGTTAAATCTTTTTTCTAATTGAACCCAACGGTATGACAACCTATTTTATAATGCACTATATTTTACTTGGGTTTCTTTTTGTTCACGATTTATATGTACGTAAGAACTAGTTGATAATGCGGGTAATTGATAAATGAAGAAACGACCGATAAGTTTATCCAGAATGATAAGCTATGAAAACATCATGTTTGGCAAAACTAGCGTATAAGAATGTAAAATGACCAAAAGGGTATATTGAAAAATAAATTAATAATTAATATTAATGTGGGTTATAATTGGAAAAAATGACAATAAGCTCTCAAAACGCTACTCTAAGTAGCGTTTCAATAAGCTAGCTTATTATTTGTCAAACGTGTATACTAAAAATAAGCTAACTTATAAGCTAGCTTATTTTTGCCAAACATAGTTTTAAGTCATGTTTGGCAAAACTAGCGGATAAGAATGTAAAATGATCAAAAAGATATATTGAAAAATAAAATAATAATTAATATTAATGTGGGTTATAATTGTAAAAAATGACAACAAGCTCTCAAAACGCTACTCCAAGTAGCGTTTCAATAAGCTAGCTTATGGTTTGCCAAAAGTGTACACTAAAAATAAGCTAACTTAATCTTTATATTCATTAGTTAAAGTAAATTACATTTTTCATCCTTGTATTTTGTTAAATATTGTAATTTTCATTCTCGTCGTTTATAACTTATGGTTTTCATCCCTATCGTTGTAATTATTATTTTTCATTCTTATGATTTATAATTTATTATTGTTTCAGTTCCTAAAGTTTACAATTCCTTACAGTTTTGGTCCTTTATACAAAAGTAGGTCCGTAAGAATTAATCCAATGACGAAAATAACAATAGATTGAAAATATAAGAACAAAAATCATAATTTTTAAACAACGGAGGCGAAAACAAAAATTATTAACAAAGCATGTAAACAAAAATCTTAATTTACTCTAAGTTGTATATGGTTGTTTGTTTGTGATTTATAAATCAGTGACTTGTTTGCTAAATATACATTTCCAAATATGGTTGTGTTCCACGTCTAGAAATGACTATTTACAAATATACCCCTCTGTTAGGAAATTATGTGTCACAAACAAATGCTAGCAAGTGATTTCTAAGGTCCCAAACAAAATAGAAATCCAAGGACGTAAATAACCCGGCAACAAATGCGGATAACAATGATCTAGATGTTGCATCATGACTTTATCGAAATAAACAACCCCAAATATAGATAATAACAATATTTGTTATTATCTACGTAAATGACAAAATTCACCAAACAATATTAGCAACACGAGAATTTAACGTGGTTCCACTATCGGTGTGATAGTGTACATCCACCAAAGAGAGGGAGCAAGAATATTATTACCAACTAAGGAGATTACAAAGTGCTTGTACAAGGATCTTAAGATCCGCGATCAACTAGCAAATCTTCCGAAACACCGAGTCTTCAAAAACACTCTCGTATCTCACAAATAATATATATATATATATATATATATAGATACTAGCTAGAGAGTATTTAGGTGTTGCATCTAAGAGGAAAGGAAATGATCCAAATGATGGATTATTATGTTCATCCTAATGGGGTATTTATATACCACCAATGAGTAGGCACCAAGTAACTAAGAAGAGTAGGGAACAAGCTTGGAGGTTGAGTAGTGGCCAAGCTTCGTGGAGTAGGAACCAGGCCTCGTTGAGTAGCGAGCAAGCTTCAACTTTTTACTGGTTTATTCATCGAGTGCAGCATCCATAAACAAATAATATATTTTATATTACAACACCCTCAACTATTGCAACCTCTTCCTTGAAAATCTAACCTAGGAAATCATGGGTTCTCGAAATGTACAAAAATACAACCACTTACTTCGTTGTCTCCCATGTTTTTATTGTCTCTATTTGAATTGTTGCCAACTTGCCATGCCTTGCAACCTTTTTCTGCACCACCATCAATCCTCTTACTAACACCGTATCTAAGACATATATACAACATTAAGAGTTATCGTTTGAATCTTTGGGTCTTGAAAAGACTTTTGAGGAACATAAGGTATCATTATTGTAGTTATCAAAGGAAGAAAATAAGAATAAGTATGAAATAGATTTACGAGGTAAGTTGAAATAAGAAGTAACGATATAATGGAAACTGTTAAAACCCATACTGCTACGTAGATACCGCTATAATAAGATTTATGCTAGTATAGTAGTATAGTGAATCCTTCTAGATCTAATTTCTTCCTACTACTCACCTTTCTGCTTTTGCCTTACTTCTACTTCTGGCTGTTAATTTAAAAGGACAAGGAGATGGCTCTTAATACTTTTTAGTTGATTTAAAATCCTTTGTAATCTTTTGTAATTATGAGTTGCTTTTGGTCTTTAGTTTGTGTCTGTAAAAGTCACGTTGTGTTCCAATTGAAAGCAAAAAAATGTAACTGTCATATTCTCATATATTTCATCATTAGAGTGGTGATCCTCATTTGGACCTACTATTTCCCAAAATTCTCTTCAACTTCTCTTTACATTTGTTTTTTCTTCATCACTATGTCTGAAGAAAAAATTGAAACCATGGACGAAAATCCTAACCAACGTCTTTCAACAACATTGTTGAATTAATATATCTTCCTTGATCAAGATGATAACAAAAGCCTACAACAAGTAATCAAAAGTATGAATCATGGATCCCGTCTTTGTGATAGTTACCCAAGACTATTTAGGGTTGTTTGCCAGTTGCTGAATAGTTTTGTGCAAAATGATTAAGAGACTTTTACGATATAATGCAAAATGAATTACAATTATTAGGTAATTGTTCAAAATTAATTTAGGGCTCTGAATAGTTAAGGGGGGTCCATGATACAAAATGATTTAGAGGGTTTTAGAATTATTAAGAGGCAAACTTATTTTTGACAAACAGGATTCACCTCTTAGCGATTCAGAGGATGCCTCTTAGTGGAACAGTTAAGAGGTAAACAAACATCCCCTTCGTTTGGAATCGAATAAAAAAAGTCTTGGATAGAAATAGCGGTCGTTGGTCTGATGGTGTATGGCGAGCATCTCAAGGTCGAATTCCAGTTCGCGTAGCTCTGGATGATCGCGACATAGATTTGCTTTCATTCATGTATTCAATTTGTGAGGAAGCGTTTAAATCTGTTGATCATTGCATCGTCGAGTGCACGTTTGAGACCAAAATCTGGAGTTTTAGTTCGAGATTGGTGGGATTTGGACTCGGAGCTATAGTTTGTAGTAGCTAATATTCTTCTTCATCATAGACCGTGGGTGCAATGCCTCTGACAAGCTACTGTCTGGGTTTCATGTTACATGGTTTGGAAGCATCGTAATGATGTCGTTTTCAGAAAGAAGTCGCTCTCAGTGGATCTCTTGTTTGCCGATATACGAGTCTATTCCTTCATGTACGGTTTGCTTCACCACAACTTACGCCTTCCTTCGATTAATTACTTCAAGTTTCGTTTCTTCTACCTCGCATTGCGGAGGTTTGGATTCCTAGTTTCTTCTTTTCGGTTCTCTTTTGTTTCTTTACTGCACCTCGTAGTGCTGATCGTGTTAGTGCTTTTTGGTCCTTGATTTTGTATTTTTTATCTGATTAATCTTCAATAAATTGTTGCCTTTAAAAAACATAAAAAATGTTATAAGTTCTACAAAAGTTAATCAATCTTGATATAGACCAAGGTAACATGCTTAGAATACAACTAATGTTTGATTTAAAATAATTAAGTTCAAAACATGGCAATCAATTTAGCATTACCAATTTCACCAAAATTTAAATGTAAAATGTAAAACTAATTTACAAGAAAATTGGAAGAAAAAAAAATTGGAAGAGAAAATAGTAAAATTTATGAAGAAGAAAACGAAGAACAATATTGACTATTTGAACCTATAAATCTGGGGACGAAATTTGCAATCCGCTCAAGATTTAAATATAAGAATATGAATTCCATCACAATATAATTGTTTATTTTATTTGAAAGGGTTGAAAGGGAAACTAAACATTATCATATCAACGATTAGATCAAACTTCTTATATAAATTTGAGAATTTAATCATGTTTTCAATCTAATGCATCAAAATTGTAAATCTCTAATTCAGAAGTTCATGTGAAATATGTTTTTCTTAAATAAATTAATATTTAGAAAGACAAATATGCATACTCATAAATAAGCACATGGTAAGCTTTCACACTGAATTATTGGAATCGGTATACTGTTTGATGGCCATTGTTATTGATTTGGAGAGTTATTATTATATTAATATGTGTATATAGGTACGTGTTTAAACAAAAATAAAGTTTTGGTTGTGAACTGAGAGACAAAAGAGAGTAGATACATGTTTCATACCTTTATGAGTTATTCATTCATTATGGATAATGTATCATTAATGTTGAATATGTATTATTCATCATGATTAGTGAATCAATTTAACATGGATTATATTTGTGTATTATTCATCGTGATTAATAAATCAATTTAACATGTATTATGATCGCGTACTATTTATCATGAATGTTGTATCATTCATCATCAACCGTTCATGGACATTCACATTTTTATTCATGTTAAATGCCCTTCGTTATTTATAGTGAATACGAACATCAGGGACCCGTGTCGATCGAGCTTTCTTTTGTTCCCGGTTCACAACCAAAAATTTGTTTACAATTGAACTTTTCTCAAATATAGATATAGATTTATATATATATATATAGATCATACAAGAACACCCCTTTTTAAATGAACAAATGAACAATTTGTGTACCACATATGATGTGGGTCCCACACATTAATAAATTATATTTGATTCAATGGTAGGCCTTATTGAATCAGATATGATTTTTTAATGTGAGGGACCCACATTATATGTGGTCCACAAAGTGTTCATTTGTTTCTTTAAATTTACAATGTTCTCATTTATACCTCCATATATATATATATATATATATATGGTCAGGTTCAGGGGAAAACGCCAAGAAAAAATAACTGAAGAACACTCTGGGAGCTTTCCATCTGGACGGTATGCACTAATGCATACCGGTAATTTGTAACATGGGTTGGTGAAAATTCATCAATGCATATGTAATGATAGAAGCATTGGTGCATAGGAACAAAAAACGCTTGTATACATTAGTGCATACCATCGAGATGGAAGGCTCCCAGGATGTTTTTCAGTTTTATCTTTTTTTAGTGTTTTCCCTTGAACCTCCCTCTCTCTGTCTATATATATATATATATATATATATATATAGAGGAAGGTTCAAATGATAACTTTGCATTTTTAAGGAACACTTGTGGATCACATATGATGTGGGTCCCACATAATATTAAATCATTTATGATTTAATATTAAATCATTTATGATTTAATATTAAATCATTTATGATTTAATATTATGTGGGACCCACATCATATGTGGTCCACAATTTGTTTCTTTGTTTCTTTAAGGAGGGGTGGTTCTCATTTGATCCCTCCCATATATATATATATATATATAGAGAGAGAGAGAGAGAGATAAAGATGAAAGTTCAAATACGAACTCAAAGTTAGTTGCGAACATGAGTACAAAGAAGAGTGCGACACATGTCATATTCAGACTGAATAATGAAGGAAAATATTTAGACTGAATATAGTGTTATTCAGACCAATAATACTATATTAAGTCTGAATAACACTTTACTCGGTCTGAATAACACTACATTCAATCTGAATAACACTATATTCAGTCTAAATATTTCTCTTCATTATTCAGTCTGAGTATGACATGTGTCGCCCCCCTCCTTGTCCTCATGTTCACAACCAAATTTGAGTTCTCATTTGAACCTGCACCTATATATATATATACATATATATATATATATAGAGAGAGAGAGAGAGGGGGTGGGAGAGGGAGGTTCATGCGAGGACGATAACAATTTTTGAGAATGCGAGGACAATCCTCAACCAATCATTTTTGTACATGAAAATTTTAATGTAAAAAATCATAAATGATGCGGGCGACTTTTCATGCGACTTAAGTGGTCCCAAAAGTCGCCCGCTACAGTTAGTGCAAAATCATATGTGATCTTGTACATGAAAAAAGCTCCTCACATTCTCGTAAATTGTTACCGTTCTCATATAAACCCGCCCCTATATATATATATATATGTGTGTATATTATGCAACACAGTGCGAATCTCGATTTTAAAGTTGAAAGTTCTGAACCATCAATATTGTATCATGCTTCTATTAACAATCTCCCTTTGACTAAGCATTTTAACTTACACTTTATACGTTATAAATAATTATTTAATATACCCTTTTCTTTTGCACCCTGATTAGATAAACATTCATAATGATAAATCTCGATTTTAAAGTTGAAAGTTCTGAACCATCAATATTGTATCATGCTTCTATTAACAATCTCCCTTTGACTAAGCATTTTAACTTACACTTTATACATTATAAATAATTATTTAATATACCCTTTTCTTTTGCACCCTGATTAGATAAACATTCATAATGATATATTAACTAAAATAAGTTCATTTATAACAAAGTACATTATTATAATCGTCTTAATAATTTCAAAATAGGTTAAATGTTGAATATTTTTTAATATAATCATAATATTATATACCATAAATACTACGTACTTATTTTTTCATTTTACACTTTATTTTATCAACTTACACAATCATATAAAAACTAAAATACATTAAAAATACGTTTTTTTACAAATCACATCGTTATAGACTTATAGTCGATCATTTCGTCAACACCTTTAAAATGAACTAATATTAAATATTTTTAGATTATTTTTTGTATAAATTATACCGTTATAATCGTGTTAATAGTCCCATAGTTCAGTTTAATCCTATACATATACTGAATAGATCATATTTAATTACCGATACACAAGTACATACCACAAATGAACAAAGTGTGTTTGCAAAAAGATGAAAACATATTTAGATACTAAGACTCATGTTTGATGTCTTCACTCAACCAAGATATATATACACATACATATATATATATATACACACGGATAATTTACTTTGCAAACCAATCCCTTTGTACCAACATATTTATATAATCATATATTACTTGGTTTTAAACAGTTGCATGTGAAACACTGAAACTTAATCCAGTTCTTTTGATGCTATTGAGTTTATGATGGATATCAAGAACATATAAATGGAGAACGAGAAATTAGCAACAAAAAAGAGGGTGCTTTAAAAATTAAAAAAAAAAATGAGAATGAGACTCAAATAATTACGTCAGTATAAATAAAATTCTATTTTATCTACTCTAAGTTGTTAGAGCATCTTCAATAGCTTCCTCAAAATGGTGAAAACGAAGAAAATAGGGATTTTGAGCAAGTATTTTACTCCAATAACTTCCATATAATCATCTTTAAAATGGAGAAATTAGGAAAGAGAGTGAGTTTTTCTCCAAATATGTATTTCACTTCAAAAATGATTACCAAATGAAATTACCAATAGGAAACTTTGAAAAATAAATATTTTAATAGAAAATTAATATTTTAATAGATGATGCAATATTTTAATATTATTTTGGAGAAATTATAGGGAATTTGTTGAAGATGAATGTAATTTTTTTGGAGATTTTGTCTTCATTTTGAAGAAATTATAGGGAATTTGTTGGAGATGCTCAGCATCTCCAAAAGCTTCTCAAAAATGAGGAAAATGAAGAAAATGGGGATTTGAGATAATTTTTTGTTCCAATAGTTTTTTCAAAACTATCTACAAAATGGAGAAAGTATGAGAGAGAGTGAGTTTTTATTCAAATATGAAAATTACTTCAAAAATGATTACTAAATGAGAGAACCAATAGGAGGCTTTGAAAATAAATATCTAGAGAGAAAAAAAAATTATTAGATGAATTTAATATTTTAATATTATAATCAATAATGCATTCTCCAAAATGGAGAATCTATTAAAGATGGATGTAAATTTTTTTAGAGATTTTTACATTTGGTTTTTCATTTTGAAAATTTTTTAGGGAATTTATTTATAGATGCTCTTATATTTTTACGACATGTGTCATACAAATGTTTATCCATAACTCAAATGTGTGGCCAAGCATTTATGGTACATTTATTAAGAAAATTATTTACGCGTAAATAAACCGTATGAAAGTGATGTAATACCAATATTTAAATTTAAATAATTAAAACAAGAATATGGAAATAAAAAGGAAAAAATCTAATATACCTCTGTAAACTATTAGATTTTGAATTTTTAAATTTTTAAACTATTTTTTTGATCGATAAACTCTTAAACTTTATAAAATCGGTTAAATACATTTTTATAACCTGTAAAAACAAGTTAATATGATAAAAATTTAGAAAAAATTTAAAAAAATCAACAAACTATTTGATTTTAAATGATTAAGTTCAAAGTTTTTTTAATAATTAAATTCCTAATTTTTTTCTAATTTTTTTTTCAAGTAAATTCTTGAACTTTTTTGAACAAATAAATCTAAAACTTTTTTTGGATAAACAAAATCTTGAATTTAACTTTGACAAATAAATCTAGAACATTTTTTAATAAATGTATACAATTTCTATCAATGACAACGAAATAAATGAACCAATTAAACAAATAAATCCATAAACTTTTTCCCAAATAAATTCTTGAACTTTTTTTGAACAAATAAATATTAAACTTCTTTGACAAAAAAACAAAAGCATGAATTTAGTTTTGAACAAATAAATCCGAAACTTTTTTGGAACAAAATCATGAACAAAAAAAAATTGTACATTTTTTCTCATTGACAACAAAGTACAATGAACCAATTAAACAGAAAAATATTATATCACTTCCATTATTAATTCTGAAATATACAAAAGTTATGTATAAAACACAAATAGATACACACAAAAATATTTATACGTAAAAAATTAAATTTAATGAACTTAATTTATGCTTTAAGGATTACATTTTGTATGCTCCGGACTAGTACCTGAAATGATATAATTTTTCTTGGTTTAATTGGTTCATTGTACCTTGTTATCGGTGAGATAAATTGCATATATTTTTTTGTTCAAAATTAAGGATTTATTTGTTAAAAAAAATCACTGGTTTAATCATTCAAAATCAGATAGTTTGTTGGGTTTTGTAGATTTTTTACCAACCTTTATCAAATTAACCTGTTTAACCAATTTTCGAAAGTTTAAGGGTTGTGCCAATATAAAAAAAATAGTTTAAAATTTTAATCATTCAAAATCTGATAATTCGTTGGGTTTGTAGACTCTTCCCAAACAAAAATGCGTTCATACGCCTAATTATTAACTAGTAGCCTTTTAAGAAATTATTTGATAAAAATAAGCTAGTTGATTTTCAGGGTACATATTTAGGTGCGAATAAGCTATCTTATAATAATATAAGCATTACTTATTGAAACACAACTTGGATTACCGTTTTGATAGCTTATTATCATTTTTTTCAACTATAACTCCCATTAATGTAAATTATTATTTATTACTATTAATTAAAACTAATACTAATTAATAATTATTAAATATTACTAATATTAATTAATATAAATTGAAAATTAGTTATAAATTATAAATTATTAATTATTAATTATTAATTATTAATTTTTTTATTAATTTTTTATAATAATTATTAATCGTATCAATTATTTTGTTAGGTCCGTTTCAACAAGATCAAAAGAGAAATCATACGGAAATTATCGAGTCGTATGTTTTATTGATGAAAGCTTAAGGAATTACAAACGCGTAAGTAAATTAAACGACTCTCATTAACGAATCATCTACCCTAGACTTCTTTATATAGTAGGGTATATTACATGGTAAGTCCAATCCCGTAAGGAATTAAACTAAATAAGGAATATTACCATCAATCCTTTCCTTCTTTATAAAATTTTCTAAATATTTTCATATAATTACTTTTTTAATTATTATTTAATATATATAGTTATCAAAAAACAAATACAAAAATTAAAATTATACTTATTTTATTTTATAAATATAAAATTGTGTTAAATAATTTTAGTAAAATATTTAATTTAATTATCAAATATATTTTTAAAAATTATTAATTAATTGGGATATGTGAAACTGACTAATTTTATTTTTATTCACAGCATATGCAATAGTTATTTAAAATCACAAACAATAAAAACAAATTAAAATTTGTTTTAACAAATCTAAATATTGCAATATTTATAATAATTAATTTTAAAATTCTTTTAATCCATATATTATATTTTTTAATTTTTCTTCCATCGTGTTTGTATTAATTAATATAATACATTATTAAAGATTTGTTTTTAATTGTACTTTAAAATATTATAATTGATTAATTTTTCAGTATTTTTTCGGTCATTTTACATTCTTATAGCTAGTTTCATCTAACATACTCTTAAGGCTCATGTAGTTTATCTCTTAAAATCACAAATAAATGTCACCAATCAATAATATTTATTTTTCGTTAGATATATGTAAACTCCATAAAAGTTAGCTATGTACTTGTGTCTTATTGAGGGATACTTTAAAAGTAAAATAAACTTGGATTTTCATCTTAAAGATTGTCAAAAACTGACTTTCGTCTCTCTACTTTTAAAATAACGGTTTTCGTCCCTTTGGTTTGAATTTGTTCTTATTACCGTCTTGAAGGATAACTTTGTTAATGGATTATAGTCAAATATAAAGGACGAAAACAACAATGTATTTCAAATCACATAAATAAAATAACAATAGATTATAAACCATAATTTCAAAAACAAGTAAATAATTTGGTCAATCTAACAAACCATGAAACTTTTTAAGTTTTAGGTTCTATGATTTTAGAATGGCACGTTTGATCCTTTGAAAAACATTGTTCAAGGTCTCTTTATCCCTCCCTTCCTCCCTCTGATGAAAACCTTTAGATATTTTTTGATTCTCAAAGATATTGTTGATCTCGATCATGGTAAGCCTCAAAGATGTTAACTTATTTTTTTGTCAAAAATAACTTAACTTATTTTCTGAGTATACGTTTGGATACATATAACCTAATTTATTAAAACGCTACTTTAATAAACGTTTTTGAGAGTTTATTGTAACTTTTTTCAATTTTAATCTTCATTAATATTAATTATAAATAAATATTAATAAAATTAAATATTAAATAATACTATTTGAAAATTTATTATTAGTCAATTTTAATTATATTTTAATATTTCTATTAATTATTTAATTACAATAATTATTAGTTTTATCATTTATTTTCGTTATGTTTTAATTACTTTTCAATATATTTAGTTATCAAAATACAAATATAACAATTCTAAAAATGTTTATGTAACATAAAAATTAAATTATAGTTATGTTGTTTCATTGATAATAAAATTGTGTTAAATGATTTTAATAAAATATTTAATTTAAATATTAAAAATATATTTTTAAAAGTTATTATTTAATTAGGATATGTAAGGTTGATCATTTTTATTTTTAGTCATGTTATATGTAATGATTGTTTAAAATCATAAATAATATGCTTTTTCTTAAATTTATTTTAACAAATCCAAATATTATAATAGGACGATAATCAAATAAAAACCATAAAAAATGTTAAAACTCGTGAAAACCGATATAAAAATATTTTTTTACATGAATTTTTTTCATCAAAACCTATAACTTAAGATATTGGTTCACATATGTTTGTGTCCGACTTATTAAATAATTACATGTGGAAAAAAATTGATTCACCTAGTGAAACCAAAAATATTCATATAATATAACAAATACATGGAAAATTTGCATCTTATGAAACAAATATATGTGAAATAATATCTTAAATCCTAACATTTGATTAAAAAAATATGAAAAAAATTATTTTTATATCGGTTTTTACGAGTTTATAATCTTTTTGTGGTTTTTATTTTATTAAGCCCCTATTATAATATGTATATATATATATTTATAATATATATATATATATATATTTATTAATGATAATCAATTTGAAATTATTTTAATCAACAAATATATGTATATATTTTATTTTTCTTTGCCAACTTGTTTATATTAGTTAATATTATATTATTAAATACTTATTTTAATTCTATTTAAAAATATTATAATTGATTAATTTTTTAAGGTGTCATTTTTTATCATTTTACATTCTTATCAGCTATTTTGCTAGACATGATTTGTTCATTAGCTAACTTATCAACTACCATTTAGTTTTTCAATCATCATCTAGTTTGCCAAACATAGCCCTATTGCATCACTAACAAAAAACTCTCGCCGGATTTCATTGTTATCATTATTAGAAAACTCGGTTTTTATTGACGGATTTTTCAGGTGGATTTTCCGTCGCAAAATTATCAGTTGATATCAAAAATTAAAAAAAAATAGTCATTTTTATTGATTTTCTGTCACAAATCCGTCACTAAATTTCAAAAAAAAATTGATTAAATTTTGTGGGATTTTAATTAATTATTTATTTAAAAAACTAAAATTCGCCACAAATCCTCCAGAAACTAAAGTTATTCTTTTCTAAGAATAATTTTCTAGAAAAAATAAATAAAACACGATTTGAAATATTCTGACATGCATTCGTCGAAAATCCATCGAAGATATCTTAATTTTTTAATATTTTTTTAAAATATATTTCTAGAAGAAATATTATTATTTTTAAATATGTCTAACGCTGGTGGGATCTATATGTACAAATATGTATGAGCTTTATTAGTGTTGGTGGACTTCAATAACTAATAAAATGTCCTATTCGGGTTTAGTAGGTTTTATTTTTGTTTATTGGTTCTTATTGGGTTATAATGGGCCTTATTTGTCTTATCGAGCCCAATACATATCACATGCATGATGCAATACATACATGCATACAAACATGTAATTAGTCACAATCGGTTTTTATTGGGCTACAATAATAAAATAAAGGGTTTCCTGAGCTACAATGGTTCTTAGTAGGTATAAAATAAGTCACACCACATGTATATATGTAGTACATACCTACATGTAATAAGTTACCATCGATTTTATTGGGCTATATAATTACATAAAGTGGTCTTATTGGCTATAATGGTTCGTAGTGGGTGTTTTTTGAACTTTAATGAGTCTTATCAAACTCAATACACACCACATGCATATTTTTAGTACATACATACATACAAACACGTAATAACTCATTGATGGTCTTATTAGGCCTTTATAGGTCACAAAGAGTCTTATTGGGCTATAATGGCTCTTAATAGGCTATAGTGGTTCTTACTGGTCTTATTGAGTGCAATACACACCACATGCAATATATGCAATACATATTTGCATACAAACATGAAATGAGTCAACATTGGTGTTATTGGGACTTAATTTGTCATAACCATAATGGTTCTTAGTAGGTCTGATTAAGCTGTAGTGGATCTTGGTGTCTTATCGAACTCAATACACACCACATGCATATATGTAATACATAACTGCATACAAACACATAATGAGTCGACATTGGTGCTATTAGGCCTTAATAAGTCATAATAGGTCTTATTCGGCTAAAATGGTTCTTAATAAGTTTTAGTGGTTCTTGATAGGCTATAATGGGTCTTAGTTGTATTATCGAGCCTAATACACATCACATACATATATGCAGTACATAACTAAATACGAACACGTTGTAAGCCATCATTCGCGTTATTGCACCTTAATAAGTTACAAAAGAGCCTTATTGGGTTATAATGGTTCTCAGTGAGTCTTATTGAGCTATAGTGAGTCTTAGTGGTCTTATCGAGCCAAATACATACCATATGCATATATGCAACAGATATCTGCAAGTAAGAAGATACGTCGGTAGAAGGAGTTGCTCAAATAGTTTGAGGCATTCATGACGCAGTACCAGGCTATAACCCCCTCCCGATTCGTAGTCTTAGGATATGGTAGAACTGTTTTTATCTGAATTTGTGGTATTTTGTATTGTAATTTAGGACTTTATTGCACAACAGTCTCGTTTTAATTTTGCAATTTATCTTAAAAATCTGGACAGGTTATTGTACAGGAAAATTTAGTTAAAAGAAAAAACTAAATTACTGACATAAAATCCATCGGTAATTTATTTCTTCTTTTGTTTATTATTATTTTTATTTCGCCGGTCGGTAAACAATCTATCGGAAAACATTTCGTCGGTGAAACAATCTGTTGGTAATCCCTCACTACCTATATTCGTTAGTAACGCGTCGCAATTTGTGGCCGTCGGTTATCCGTCGGTGATGCCTTTTCCATGGCTTTTTCACCAACGGATCCATCTATTAGCGACAGGTTATCGACAGATTTTCCGTCGGTATAGTCCTTTGAGTGATGATATTCAAGATTTGGTTAACTATCAAGCAAGTCCAACAAAATCAATCGAAACCGGATATTTGCACTAGAGAATGTAAGGATAAATGTTGTGTGTCATTTTGATCTTTTTTTAACATCTTGGGATCCCATTGAGAACCCATTTACTAGCTATTATAACATTCATATCAGAAAATGTAACCATACTAAGTTTGTTTTTTGGGACATTTTTCTTGATGTTTTGTGTAAGAATTTTTTCAAAATTAAATCATACATATTTCTTGAATATGGAATATTGACATCTAAAATAACAATATTTGTTAAATCTAAGTATTTCTTTCACCAAATGAGCAACAAGATTCTTTTATGTACATTAAACTCGTTTTCCTATATCTATACATGGAGGCAAAATTGATGATGGGCATAAATTTGATTGGAAAAAGAGTAGAAATTAATTGTTGAAGATGACAAAAACCATAAATAGAGGAAGGTGGGAGGGAGGAAAGAGAGAGGATGGAAGCAAAGAAAAAACTATTTTTTGTTAACAAACATAAATATGTTTATCAAATAATGGTAGCATTAAACATATTTTTTTTTATATTTACAATAATAACGAGTTGTTTAAATAATGTTAAATATCGTGAAAAAGTAAGAAATAATAGATTAACAAAAAGTTCATGAATGAATTTTTCTAAAAAATCAGTTTGAAAATGCATATGTAAGACTATATGAATAATTTATAGTGTTGATTTACATATTCACCTTTAAATATATTTTTTTCTTAATTTTATCATTGTTTCACAAATTAATTTTTTCTTAACTTCAATTTTCTTACTGTATTTGGTTTTACTATTTCAACAAACCTGACCCTAAAACCATTAATATTTGAATAAATTAATTATTTCAACAATTAAAAATGTTATAAAATGGATGTATGGACAAGAATGATTGACTTTGACTTATGACATTTTTTATGATCAAGACTAAAAAATTCAAGTCAACGAGGGTGTAATCTTAATAGATGACATGTGATGGATTTATTGGGTGGAAATTTTGAAAACTAGCCTTTTTTTGGATTTCAATTTATAGTCAAATTCTTTTAAAATTTATTAAAATTATATTTATATTTTTCATCCTTGTTCATAATATATATGGTTCATAGTTGCGAATATGACTGAAAATGTTACTTTTTAAGGATATTACGAACAGGAGCCAAAAAAGTAAAAAAAATTAGTCGTTTAAATATATATTAAGTATATTATAGAGTAGTTAAATTGTTGGAATTTGGATAAAATTAGAGAGGAAGTTTGTCCCACATAGAAACCAAGAGGAAAAATGAACCCACTTAATATACACCAACTATGGGACATTAAATTAATTATTTATGATGACATGGTCGGTGGTGTGACACACAGTGAGTTATGCTTTCTGGGGGTAGTTGCGGGAATACCCGTATAACTCTTTGTTTTGCTTCTTACGACTTTTCACGCGGCCTAATTAAGGCTGCAGGCCTAGTCGTGCAAGTCACTGTTCGCTAGATTCAAGATCTTCTTGAATATCGTTTGTTGAAGTCTTAAGACAGGCCTACTGGCAAAATTTATGTCTTAGGACATTGAATTCGTTATAATACAAGAATCTACTAATCAAGTGAGGTTTATGATTATATATAGATTGTTTGTTGTTTTTATATAAAACTCTATTGATTTTATATATTTCTATTACTTTTTTTGTATTTATATACATAATTTATTCAAATGATTGATTACTCCTAACATAAATTTCTTAAAGATAATTTAATATACGTTGGATAGTGTTTATTAATGCATAATTCTTTAATTTTCATGTTACAAGTAAGTATTTTATACATGCAACTTAGTGGTTTTACTTGAACTCCATGAAACTCATTAGCAACTAATTTAATATATATATATATATATATATATGTTTAAATAATCGCTAAAAGTCCTACTAATACCTCAAATTGCTCCATCATTTATTTTTGTAAAAACACTACTTTATTAAAATAAAAATTAAAGTACACATTTATTCAATGTTTTAAAACCCAGGTTAACCCAGCCTGTCAAACCGGTTGGACTGGGACCCGGGGTAATGACCAGGTTAACTAATGTCGGGTTAATGCATATGACCGACCCGTTTCAACCCGGCCGGGTTTCTCAAAAACCCGGTTAAACCGGTGGTAAAACCCGTTTTCTCAAATCCGGTTAACCCGTTTTTATATTAAAATTCAAAAAAAAAATCAAAAAAATGTGTGTTATGTGTGTTTTTTAATGTATTTGGATTGATGTAAAACTTATTGTTTGTGTATTTTTAATGTTGGAACTTGTAGACATCAAATTATTACTTTATATATATGTATGTACGCAGGAAAATGAAAAAAATACAAGAGATTAAGTGAATTATTAAAACTGGTTAACCCGGTGATTGAACCAGTTAACCGGAGACCTGGTCACCACACCAGGTCAACTAAAAACTCGGGTTTTAAAACATTGCATTTATTTTTAAATCTAAAATATTCTAATTGTAACAAAATTTTGATCTATAATATATTTAAATAGAAAAGCATAATTTCGTCCTTTTTATATCACATTAAATAGTATTAACATTCTTGAAATAATACATCTAGTACTTTATAAAAAAACTTGTCAATAATATCATACTATAATTGTTATACTGTTTACAAATAAAATGATGATTGACTATTAAAAAAATAAACATGATTGACATCACCGATTAACGTAAATTTAAGTTTTATTAACCTCGATCATGATCGGATTCTTTAGAATGCCAATATATTAGACATAACTTAAAGGATCCGTTCATAATCAAGGTTTATAAAACTCAATCTTACATTAATCGATGATGCCAATCATGTTTATTTTTCTAATAATCAATCATCATTTATTTGTAAATAGTATAACAATTATAGGATGGGATTATCTACACGTTCTTTTTTAATGAGAAAGTCAATACTATTTAATGTGATTTTATTTTTCAATTTTTTATATGTATATGTATATATAAGATGATAATTAAATAAAAATCAAAAAGAGTTTAAGAACCGTGAGAACTAACCTGTATCATTAAATAGTTAAATAAAATGTTACTAGTTATGGTGACATTTTTGTAATATTAATAAAAAGAGGACGTAATAGTGATTTGTTACAACCGTCCTATTTAACTTTTCTATTCATCGTTGATTACACCTGAATTCATATAGTGAATCTGGTGAATTAGTATATGTTCTGGATTCATGTGGTGAATTAATATATGTTCTATAAATTAAGAACGGTCAACTATATTTAGATTACATTTAGTAAAATTCGATGTCTTTCGAGAAAATAGCAACGGATCATCCAGAGAATCTTTAGGTAATCTGTCACTAATTTAAATTATCTATAAGCAATTTTCCCACCAAATTTTATAACGGTTTTGTCAGGAATCACCTTTAGCAACAAATTTTCCAGAAAAAGGTTGTAGATAAAAGTTTTTTGTTCAGTAGTACACTATTGTTTCTTTCAAAAAAAACCAAAAAAAGACAAACACAATAATCAAAATTAAGATTACTCAAAATAAAAACGAAACTTGAAAGTGATAATAACAACCAACATGGAAAAAAGGTAATTAACTTAATCTAAAAATTATCTTCATCACAAACAAAATACATTTATTGTTTCACGATCGAACAAGAAGATCCAGAAGACGCGTCCATCGGCCCCTTACACATGACGTATTTCATTATGACATCCTTACTGTACGTCATAATTAGTTAAAATAAATTAAAAAAACATTTACGGATAACGTTAATTTCTTGAAAAATGGTACCCCTGCACTATGTAGATTATTACAACAAAAACGATTTTATAGGATGTCTGAAATAAAAAATCGTTCTAAAAAATAATTTATATGATACAAGTTTATAGGAGAAAACTATAAAACGCCCTATCTAAAAGCGTTACAATAGGTTTTTATGACGTTTTTAAGCATTTCAACAAGTTTTTTACTACGCTTTTAAATAAAGTGTCATATTAGCTATTTTATAGAACAATTTTAAAAATTGTCCTCCTATAAATCCATATTTTTATAGAACACTTTTCGTAAGTGTTATATAAAATAGCAAATATGGCAATTTATTTTAAAAACATTGTAAAAAAATTGTTAAAACGCTAAAGAAACGTTTTTATAACCTATTTTAAAGTTTTTAGATATGACACTTTTTGGTTTAGTCCTATAAACTTATGTCTTATAAAGTATTTTTATTTTTAGTTTTAGACGTCCTATAAAATCATTTTTGTTACAGTACATATCGCAGATATCCCCCTTTATTATCCTTACAACTTACAAGCTTCAAGTTTGGACCACCCTGTCTCTTTTTCTCTAGGTTCATCATAACAAGTCTTTAGAAATTTTGAATTTTCAAGGTGAAATATGGTTTAAAAAATAGTTATAAATTAAATATTATACATACATAAGTAAATATATAGATTAATATACTAGAGGGAGGATCTTCTACATTCCGCCTAAAAGTTACTACTAGAAAATTGAGTATTTTTAACGAAATTTTTCAACGGAAAATGTCGTTGAAAATTTTCTATGAATTTTAAAGGGATAATTGACAAAACATAAATTTTCTACGAATTTTCAACGAATTTTCGTTGAAAATCTCTCACAAAATGCATTTTCAACCAAAAACTTTTTGACGAGACATTCCGTTGAAAAATTTTTGGTTGAAAATGCATATATGTTTGTGAGAGATTTTCAACGGAAATTCGTTGAAAATTCGTAGAAAATTTATGTTCTATCAATAATCCTCTAAAATTCGTAGAAAATTTTCAACGACATTTTCCGTTGAAAATTAATTTCCGTTGAAAATACTCAATTTTCTAGTAGTGAGTTACACCCCGTGCGTCCCAATCTCAACCGTCCATTTCATAATCCAGGGATTAATCTGATATGGTGGCATGATAGTAATTAAATAGAAATCTTACGTCATGATTGGTATGCAAAGTCATACATAAGGGCAATAAGGTAAATCAGAAAATATAAAATGTTATGAAATGTTATAGTAAAATGTTATGAAATATAAAATGTTAGGAAACATTTATTGTTTCACAACTTTTTATCCATTTTTTGCATAACGAGCATGTTCTATTTGATCCGAAATGTTATAAAATGTATTATGAAATGTTATAATGTATTATGAAATGGACGGTTAAGATTGGGACGCACAAAATGTAGAAGATCCAGCCTCTAATATACTATATCTTTAATATATATATATATATATATATATATATATATATATATATATAGTCATTTGTTAATTAAGTAAATAAATGAGTATCTTTCCTCAAATAATATAATAGAATATTTTTCTCCATCCCTTCCCTTTCTTTAGTAAAAACATACTCAAGTATCCCAATTAGGGGTGTATAGGGATGTAAATTATGCAAGTTGACCTCAAGTATCACTATACTTGATTCGAACTCGATAGAACTCGACTCGAAAGCTCGCGAGTAGTTAAAAACCAAGCTCGACTCGAACTCAATTGCAATTTTTTAAACTGGAACTCAAGCTCGAACTCGTTTGAAGCTCGAACCAAACTAATTCAAGCGTAAACTCGAATCAAGCTCGAACCAAACTCATTGAAATTTATAAATTTTTTGGATCTTCTCTTATAAATTTTAACCTTAGAGATGTTCTCTTTGATTTTCTAAACTAAAGGGACACCTCAAACTTCATCATAAAAAAGACAAAGTTAAAAATTTCATTCACCTATCCCTCTTTTTATAATATCTATTTACTCTTACTTTACCATTTTTCTTCCAATGTGGGACAAGTTCACCAACACTTCTATGGTGTTTTTGTTATTTTTTATTTATGATTTTACTAAAAAAACAATTGATTATTTTTTTAAGTTATAAAATTCACAATTTTGTTCAAGTATCTAAAAATATAAGACATTTTTCTTATATTATATTTTACATATTATTTTATAAAATTGATTTTATTTTAAAACTAATTATATATAAAAGAGATCGAGTATCTCATGAGCTTTACGAGTCGAGTTTTAGGTTGCTTCATTCGACTCGTTAATATGTCGAGTCGAGTGTTGACCGAGCATTGACCAAGTCAATCTCGAATAGCTCGTGACTTGTCTCGTATCATTCCCAATTTAGTAAATAAAGCATGTGATGTGTATACGTGGCAAGTGTTTGTCACCTTGACCTAGACAAAAAGCTACCAATTATGTTTGGTACTATACGTGCGCACAGACGAATATTCAAACTGAAAGTTAAACATAAAATTTTAATATTATATATAATTATAATTATATGTATAGAGTAAATTACACTTTTGGTCCTTTATCTATGCTTGCTTTTTGGTTTTGGTCCCTCTAAAGATAAAAGTACATTCTTGGTCCCTCAAACAAGTTTTTGATAACACCCTTGGTCCCTCTGGCTAACGCCGTCCATATTGCTGCCGTTAGGTATCCCATGTGCTCCTCACGTGAGGGACATTTTGGTCTTTTCACTATGTTTCTTTTAATTTTCATTTAAATATAATATATAAACTAAAATTATATAATTTTTAATTTTTAAAAAAACGAAACATTTAATATATTATATAATATTAAAAAAAAGGTACCAAATCTTACAACTCATCATCTCTCTTCTCTTGAATACCTAAACCAACGCCGCCTCCTTCATCTTCCATAGTTCCACCCTCATCAATCATCATCAAGACATCAACTTATCTTCAAAAGTGAAAGAAAGAAGAGCATCATATATCATAGTTTTAGAGAAAGAAAGGGAAATCATATTTGATTTGGGGTTTTTTCTTTTTTAATTTTGGAAGATGAAAGGTGTAAATGATAGAGGTGGCGGCAATCTTCTTCTTCATTGTTTGATGAAATTTGTTTTTGATGTATGGGTTTTTGTTTTTGATGAAATTTGTTGATGGGTTTTTGTTTAGTGAATGGGTTTTTATCTTCATTGTTTATTGAATGGGTTTTTGTTCTTTATGAAATTTGTTGATGCGTTTTTGATTTTTTTCGATTTTAAGATCTGGGTTTCATTGTTTGATCGCCGCCGCTGCTATCCGACCGCCATCGCCGCCGCTGCCATCTGACCGCCATCGCCGCCGCTGCCATCGTCGCCGACCGCCATCGCCGATCTGGGTTTCTGTAGGGTTTGTTTTGTTTGTATTTCGATGTAGATGTAATTTTTTCTTTACTCCGAGAAACACCTAATTCAAAGGTTTTGATTCAAAAGCTTCTGATCTGGTTCAAAGAACAACATATTTAAAGAATTCGTGGGTGTTTATATGTAATTTGTTCTTTTTTATGTATAACTATAAACTTTGGTTAAAAGTTTTAAGTTTATGAATTAATGTTTGAAGGTTTTGGTTTTAATCTGATTCAACATTCATGTTTTGGTTGTGAATCTGATTTAGAATTTATGTTTGAAGTTTTGAATATGATGGTAATGGTGGTGATGGAGGTGGTTTAGAATCTATGTTTTAAGTTTAGAATCTGATTCAACATTCATGTTTTGGTGATGGTGACAGTGGTGGTGGACTGCTGGTGGTGATGGTGACGGTGGTGGTGGACTGCTGGTGGTGATGGTGACGATGGTGGTAGGCTGTTGGTGGTGGTGGTGGACTGCTGGTGGCGTTGGTTTGGGTATTCAAGAGGAGAGATGATGAGTTGTAAGGTGATGGTTTAGTTTTTTTTTTAAATTAAATATTATATAATTTAAATTTATGTATTATATTTAAATAAAAATTAAAAGAAACACAGTGAAAAGACCAAAATGCCCCTCACGTGAGGGGCACATGGGATACCTAACGGCAGCAATATGAACGGCGTTAGCCGGAGGGACCAAGAGTGTTATCAAAAACTCGTTTGAGGGACCAAGAATGTAGTTTTACCTTTGGAGGGACCAAAACCAAAAAGCGAGCATAGATAAAGGACCAAAAGTTTAATTTACTCATATGTATATATTATACATAAATTAATAATATATGATTTTTTTGAATAAATTTTAATAATATATGATTAAACACATATTATATTAACAACATATAGAAATTTAATATACATGATTTTTTTTTGAAAATATTTAATATACATGATTAAATACGTCTTTTCATGTTCTTATAAAATGTTTAATTTTTGGCATTTCGCATTTTTTTTCTCTCCAAATATGCATACATATATATACTTATATATTTATAGTTGAATGTACTTATCAATATTTCAGAAGAATAAAACAATTTAATAATTTACAAAAAAGATGGAGGTGTGGAGGAAAGAGCAGACGTGACACTGATCAATTCAGTGTGAAATGGTAGAATGTACTTCACTTGATAACAAATGCCATTAAATCCCAAAAACAAATAGTCTTTTATGGTCTTTTTTTATTAATAAATTTTCCATAAAACACACGTCTTGGTTCTCAGCTATATATATAGCACTGCCTTTTCCTCCAGAAATTTATTTCTTCATCGTTATATATATATATATATATACTATTACATACAGAATAATAAAGAAGAAATATTACATACAGAATAATAAAGAAGATGGTTCGTGCACCACGTTTCGACAAAGATGGAACCAAAAAAGGAGCATGGAGTGAAGAAGAAGACAACAAGTTACGAGCCTTTGTCGAGAAATACGGACACCGTAATTGGCGTCAACTTCCCACTCTCGCTGGTATATATTCCATCGAAATCTTGATAATTTTTAATTAGATTATAGACTTGATTAAATATTAACGATCGTCTTTAATTAATTGGTTTTTATTGTTAAGGTTTATCTCGATGTGGAAAAAGTTGTAGGCTACGGTGGATGAATTATTTACGCCCAAACATGAAACGTGGGAATTTTACACAACAAGAAGAAGATGTGATTGTTGATTTACATAACAAGCTTGGCAACAAGTAAGTTAATTTTGTTAGAGACCCACATCGGCTAGACTTGGTTCATTTCTTCTCTTTATACGTTGGAACCTCCCCTTTCTCCTTCAGAGATCTTTTGGAGATTTATGGTTCCACGTATTCTAATATGGTATCTGCGGAACCAAGGTCTACCACTCTAGGGACTTGACTTTGGACAATTCAGTGTCCATCTAGCCTCGTTGGAGGGGGCGTGTTAGAGTCCACATCGGCTTAGACTTGGATCATTTATCGGGTTCCACGTATCCTAATAAATTCGATCAAACGACATGTTTAATTTAATAACAAGTTTGTTTAAACAAAATTAATATTATGTTGTTATATCGATCAACTGCAGGTGGGCAATTATGGCTGCAAAATTGCCGGGAAGAAGTGATAATGAAATAAAAAATTATTGGCACACACATTTGAAAAACCGGGTTCCGAAAGGTCGAACTCATGACCAAGTATTAAAGAATGAACAAATTGGGAGTCTCAAAACCAACCCTACAGGATTCGGATTAAACTTCGAACAACAACAGGAAGTTGCAGTTCTAGTGGCGGTTTTATCATCTGAATTGCCTTCATCATCTGAATCAACGACTGAACTCTCACCATGTTTGTTGAATGGCTCAAATCTTGATGATGCAGATTCAACCAAGATTATTTCGCCATCGTTATCCGAACCGTGGGAAAGTTTTTGGAACGAGCCCTTTTTACTGGACACCTATGGTGGCATCATATCATCATCAAATGATGACTTATTCTCACCGATGTGGTTTTGAAGGCGATTAAGTTTGTTTGTATTATGAACAGAAAACCATAGGTACAACAAGTCTATTAATTATGGGTTAGCTATACCGACAAATAATATATATAGATCGTTAGGGTCACCCAAGATTTAATTGTTATCTTTTGGGATACCATTAGAAAAAGAAAAGAATAAAAAAAAGAACTGTTTTGTTTCATGCCATACTCTCAAAATGGTTTTGTGGAAGTCCCTGTTTTGACCAAACCATTATTTCAAAGGCATGCATTAAGGTTTTCTTTTGGAAGGTATGATATGTACAAAAACCAGTGTCCTTATTTTCAAGGTACAACAAAAAGTCTTTCTTTACAGGTGGATAAAAGGCAAAATAATATATATATATATATAGGCGTTTATTATATTAATTTACTACTTACAATTTAGTATGATAAATAAGATCTATATTAGGGGTGTACAAAAAAACCGTTATTTCGTAAAAACCGTCTAACCTAACCCGTTAACAACCCGATTAAACCCAACCCGTGAAATCGTCAACCCATCAAACTGTCAACCTGCTAATTAGGAGGGTTAAAATTGAATTAGCATAACTCAACTCAACCCGCCAACCCGCCGCTAATATATATTATTTCAATAAAATATTATATATATATAATATTTACAACCCAAAAATATGTATATATTTTATTCCAATTTACGTCCCAAAAAATAAATACATATATTATTAGTTTAATTTAGAGACCAAAACCAAACTTAATCCAAGTAAGTGAGAATGTGTTATTGGATAAATGTTAATTTATGCTTGTAGATTGGAGTTTAACAATTGAGCTTTAAGTAAGGTTAATTTTTACAAATGAACACGATAAATGCATATTAATTTGAAGTCAATTGGTCGGATCAATTGATGCAAATATGAAATAAATGGTGTATATATGTTTCATTAATTTATATGAATACAACTTCTATCGACGTGACAATGTCATCTAAATTTAGTCACCTAGCATTAGAAATCAATGTCAATATATTAAAGAAAATTTATTTAATGGTAACACAATATAACAAAATCACACGTATATATACACCTATACATATATAAGATTTTACCAATAAGTAAATGGTTTCATCTAGTTTTACGCTATGATTCTTAATAACTTTCTTTTTAAAAAATTTGAAGAGATCTGACAATAATTGATATATACGACAAAAACATATAGAAACCCTCTAACGAAACTCTTTGTATATTTTTATTAGTTTTTGTCGTATTTCATTTCTCAATTTTATGTATACTATCAAACCACTAACCTCCTTAACCCGCCCAAAATTAGTTTGTCCACACTATTAGTTTGAAACAAAATTAGTTTGTCAACACTTCATAAATCTCAATAGAGTACTTTTTCCCTCCAACTCTTGAGCTTTTATTGAATTTGGGACCAAACTTAATATTTGTATTTGCTATATTTGGATAAAGGCTTGAATTTTATATATTGAGTTTCCAGTTATATACTAAATGTAATTATTTGTAAAATTAATTATAATTCACTTGATAGGCTTGTCCACTTTCTTTAACCTCTTCGATGAGGATTAAAATGTATAATTGTCATCTCTTGTAAAATATTTATACCTCTTTAATTTCTGTGTGAATGAAAAATGAGAGAATTCATTCATCATCAATTTATAGTGTTTATATGGTATCAGAGGATCTCAAATCCTAAACTCATATCAATCAATCTTCCACCCATTGCAACTCACAACATCATTATCAGAGCCTCTCAAATTATCTAGCTTGAAGCCATTCTCATCGGTTACAATTACGTGTACAAATACATTGACAACACACATCCAAATATACATTTTCATCCCCCACAAGTACTAGCATCTTGATCAACCTCCACACAATGCGACCCACCAATAAAGACCTTACCTCTTGACAAGTCACTACTAAAATGGAAGGCTTTCACCTACGACTATTTCCCTGAGAAATCCGTTGCTGAAGGGTGATTCGTCACAAAACCGTCACAGAAGTTGGTGGTTAATTTGTTGATGGGTAAATCAAATCAGTGACAGATTACCCATGAAATTTCTGGGTAATCCGTTGGTATTTTCTTGAAAACATCGGATTTTACCGGAACCATTAGTATTTCCTGGGTGATCCGTGGTAATCAAAGTAATGAAATTTTTCTAGGTAAATTTTTGTGGGTGAAAGTCATTTGTTTTGTAGTGAGTGTTAACGATGTCGCCAACACGACCACACTGTTTCTCAGTGTCCTCTTTTTTTAGCTACTACTTGCTCCCTCACATGGCGTCACTCGCTTTTCACCAAATACATCTCAATGGCACCCAAGGGAACATGTTGCTACAACTTTAGATGTCCAGATACCAACATGGCTATTTAGAGCGGAGTCTGTCATCATGTCACTATTACGGACCTTGACAACCTAGAATTCATTCATCAACTTCAAATGTTTATATTAATTAAGCACCCGATTGTTAGTTTAAGTTAAGGTTTATACATAATTTGAGCTATGATTCATTTCTAGTTATTGTTTAACATGCCATTATTAGGAATGAACTGATTGTGATTGGAGGTCATAATGGTGGTCATTGGCTAACAACCAGACAATTAGCAACAAATTGCAAACCATGATAACCGCCCGGTCAAACGTAATAAATAAAAGGGCAAAATGCAAGAAATAGCAACCTACTTTCATAAATTTCTCTATTATAGCATTGTACTTTTAGTTTTTCTTATTATAGCAATGTACTTTCAAATTATTTTTTATTAGGGCATTGTACTTTGAAAAATTTACCCATTATAGCATTGGGTAACCTTTTCTTTTAAATTTACCCACTATACTAGGTTTCCATGCCACCTCATTGTCCATGTAGGTTGTCCACATGTAATATATTGTTGATGTGACATTTCTTATTATAACATTGTGCTTTACATATTATTTAATAAATATATTAGACTAATTAAACTAAACTAAATTATTGATAAACATAAGAATATTAAGAAAATTTATAGGTGACAATTTATTTCCCTAATATTAAAAAATGTTTAAAAAATTATTTTTTTTAACTAAGAAAATAAGAATTATTACGTTTTTTTACAAATAAAATATTTATATGGAAAAGAATATATTTATTTGTCTTAAAAAATTGAATTGACATATCATTCAATAAATATATTAAATTAATTAGATTATTTCTAAAATATTTATTAAAATGTAACAATATTAAGAATATTTCTAAAACACAATTTATATCGTTAAATTTAAAAAAAAGTACAAAATAAGTATTTCTTGAACTAGAAAATTAAATCACAAGTTTTACGTTTTTTATAAATAAAATATTTATTTTGAAGAAAAATATCACATTTGTTAAAAAAATGTAACTCTAAAATATTTAATTTGCATACAATTTAGTAAGATTAATTTTTTTTAAAAAGTGATGACGTGAAGAAATTACTAAAAAAAATTGAGATAATTAAGAATAATATAAAGAAGTGGGAATTTTTTTAAAAGGTAATTGTAATTATAAAAACATCTATAATATTTTTGTTTAAAATATATTTAAAAAAATAAGATTTAATGCATATTTGAATGACCCAATTATAGATTTTAAAGTGTATTTCAATAAGATATTGTCCAACAATAAAATAAAAACTTAAAAGACTTTATTTTTACATTCAAAATTAAGTTTTGAAAAAAATGGGACAGGTTCTCATAACCTAGTTACATGAAAAACCTTAACCGGGTCTTGGATTTTTGTCAGGACCGGGACCGATTGGACCCGACCGAACCAAAACCGATTTTTGACAATATCTAGAGATCCTTCGCTTTAAAGAGAAAAAGTTTTATTTCCTTGGGCCATATGCCCATTTGATATTTAAAAGATTTGAGTTATGCCTAACAGAAGATAGGGCCAATATTATATGCCTCATTCTCGCCTAGCTTCATCTTTTCGAATTTTGCCACAGGAGTCAGCACCTTCGACCAAGTCGCTTTTGGTTTATCGCGACTATTCGTATAAACGAAACACTTGTGCGATTTGTTAGTAGTATTGTATTTGTTTTTATAATTAATTATTATGTATATGTACGTCAATATAATTTCAGTTATCTTTTAAATATGGTCATCACCGTCATATCAAAAACTACTTTATAATACAGTATTTTCAATTTCAAATTTAAGTATGAAAGTTGTTATACTCACTTATATATAATAATTATTAAAATATATTATCTAATAATAATAATTAAATTAATATATTGAGTTCAATTAAACTTCGAATAGTTTAAACACTAACAAACATTACACATAACAAAATTTTATAAGATTTTGAACAAACATTCAACTAGCTGTATTTTTTTTTAATCTTTATATCTGCCTTTCATAATAGTTATACCATAGTTATATAATTTTATATTTATGACATTTTAGTTATACTTTTAATAAAAAATGAAAATAATATAAACAATTAAATGAATTAAAATAAAAAATATAATATACTAATATAATAAACTAAATTGCAAAAAAACTAATATAATAAATGATTAAACAACATTAAATTGAAGTCAGCTGAGGTTACCAGCCTACATGACATTGCAGGTGATCTTTCTATTTAGGAAGACATGGTGTAGTGGTCTACCTTACAAATACCATTTAATTAGTAGGCTTGCCAAAATTTTGAAAGCCTCGTATAGCAAAGCCGGTGTGAATAAATAGTCGATTGGCTCCATCATTACACAAGTTTTACCAATTTGAATCCCGCGTTATGCATGTAGAGATATCCAGATCTTAAGTCTGTCACTTTGTGATACTTTTAATTGGGATGCGTCGAGATCATCGGGGATTAATCGGGTGGCACCCTTAAGTGAGAACCCGGATACCTCGGAAAAATGTGTGTGTTAACCTGCCTTTCAAAAAAAATAAAAAATTATATCAGCCATTTCAACATCAATCTATACCAATATTTTTTAAATTACAATCAAATATACCAACAAGTTCGCCGTTAAACTTTCCAAATGGAAAGCCCGGACACTTTTGGTTGGAGGAAGGATAACGTTGATAAAATCTGTCCTTGGAAGCCTACCCACGATAGATATATTTTCAAGATTCCTTGCTCGATAGAAAAGACCCTGGAATCCCTGCGTAATCGGTTTTTCATCGGAGGAGACGTTGAAAAAAGGAAAATTAATTGGGTTAAATGGAGAAAGTGCCTCGCGAGTCAAAAAGAAGGGGGTATTGGAATTGGGAGTATTTTTGCTCTCAACAGGTGATAACACCAATTTTTGGTGTTATTATTATACCAAATTCCATGTCGTTTAGCTTGTTTCCAAACAAACGAGGCGTATTTTCTTACGATTTTGTGTAAGTTGTACAGAAGTTGACTCATTTGGAGAAATCAAATAAATCCGATGTTTTCCAGTAAAATCCAAGATTTTATGTCTTCATTTGATAGAGGATGTAAATACGAAGCCAACGGTTCTAACCGGAACCAAATCGGTTAAGAGATGCGCAAGTTATGACCAAAACGGTGTTAAAGCGGATAACGAAGCAGGTGTACCCGCTTGAAAAGGGGCTTACCTTTCTGAGTTGCTGATGTCTTAAAAGAGGGCGGGTGAAGATGCTGATGAACCCGCATTGCTAGCCGCCTAGCCAGCTGTTCTGAAGAAGAAAATCAAGATGGCGGGTGAGAAAGCGGGTGTACCCGCCTGGCTACCTGCCCGAGCTGCTGTCTTCATATAAAAAGATGATGGAATCCTATTTTCTGGAACTCTATCTTTTATAAAAACTCACGCACGGCTAGGGTTCGAAAGAGGGCGATTTTGGGCGATTTCTAAGGCAATTTCGGAGAGATTGAAGTGGAGAAACACGAAGGGATTGAAGATCTAAAGCCAATTTCATCATCAAATTGTGGAGATTCATCACCGAAAATGGGTTTCTGTTCTTGTTTAGATTTTGCTTTTGCTTTCCATGTCTAGATTAGAGCTTTTTTCTCTTTTAGTTTTGTTTTCTACCACCCCCAACATGAACTAATCTTTAGATGTTGGGGGTTAGATTACTTTTGGTTTGAAGCATATGAACACCTAAAGCTGTGACTTTTATTAGGGTTTTCTTTTATTAATGAAGCATATGAGTTTGTGTTTAAGGCTTTTGTAAGACCGATCAACTTGCAAACTGATTCCATTATTATAAATAGTTTGAGAAAAATAATTTATAATCAAATGTATGGTTCATGTGCCTAAGATGAGAACCTGGATAGAGATATACCAATTAAATCTTAGTACTATTTTACAATTTTGCTCTTCATAAATTTTTGGGTTTATGTATTGAGATCGAGAGATAAAATACGTATTTTCGGGAATAAATATGTTATAACTCGAGAGAGGGTAACAGTGATATTTGTGATTGTGTATTCATTAATTGAAATTTACCCAATAATTATTACGGCTGAAGTGTTCTATGTGAAAACTATTAGCACCCCAACTCCCAACTGCTTTTCTCCTATAAAATTTCCAGCTTTATCGTTGCTTGCACTGTTAAGCATTTAATTAGTTTAATTAGTAATTTAATAACCAACAAATCCAAATTTCGATTGTTCAGTTAATATTTACTATAGTCATTGTGTTACTTAGTCCCTAGTTCCCTTGGTTCGATACCCATACTTTTAGTACATTATTACTTGATTCGACCCGTACACTTGCGGTTGGATTTAGGGGGGTGTAAACCCGCCTATCAAGTTTTTGGCACTATTATTTAAATGGATTTGGCGATTTTGGGAAGACAAAAATGTGGTATGGGTAAAAGTGATCAAATCTATCTATGGAAATAGTGGCTTGATAGGTTCCCAAGAAATAAGCAACGAGGTTAACTCCACGTGGATTGACATTCTGAAAGCGGTTAATCAAATGGCAGAGAAATATATCAATTTGTTACGTTTTGCAAGAAAATTGTTGGAGACGGGAGCTCAACGTTGTTCTGGGTGGAGATATGGCAACAAGATAGCACATTCAAATCTCAATTCCCAAGGATATATGCTCTTGAAGTTGATAAATCGACTACTGTCAAAGACCGAGCAAGGCCGAAAGATTGGATCCCTCAACTTCGAAGACCTCCGAGATATGGGGTGGAGATGGTTCAATTAGAATCTCTTAAAGTAATTCTCAACACGGTGACTCCATCCAATGTTAGGGATAAATGGAGATGGCTGATGGACAGATCAGGAGAGTATACGGTGGCTTCTGCTAGGAAGCTGATTGATTCTAATATATTAGAGGTTGACCAGACAACCACTTCCTGGAACAGGTTGGTACCCATCAAAGTTAATGTTTTTGTTTGGCGGATGGGAATGAGTAAGATATACCAACTAGGGACAATCTGGCTAAAAGAGATATAGATGTCAATTCCTCTTTGTGCCCGGTTTGTGAAAATGAAGTTGAATCGGTGGACCATCTTTTTCCGAGTGTCGGGTAGCGAAGGACATCTGGAAGAATATAGGCAGGTGATGGAAACTTGACATCCCTGATCTCAACTCTGTTCAGGATTGGAAGAATTGGGCGGCGTCCTAGTCTTTCCGGAACGGGACCCTTTCCGGATACACCAAACCCAAAAGGCGGTCCTCTGGGATAATATTGTAACACACTCGTATAACTGGATGTACGATAGGAGTAGTGACTACAAAATTAATTGGGTTGGTTGACTTCAAGACCCCTACCTTGCTATTTCCATTTTATAATTCTCGTCTAACACCTTACTGATGTTTTTAATAAATTGTCGCTGTTTCAAAAAATAAATATACCAACAAGTTTATCCACCATATGGTATACATGAAAATGGAAAGAAAACTAAGCATACCTTTTTATTTTTAGTGATTAACTCAATAAACTCTTTTATATAAATAAACATTTAAACTTATTGAAATCAGATAAATAAATTGTTGAACTTGTTGAAATAATTGAAATAAATATTTGACCATGGTAAAACTCAATATACTATTATTTTTTGAGAGGTTAAGTTCTTAAATGTATCTTTTTGAACAAATAAATCCCTATACGCATAAAATAAATAACATATACCATTTTTCTCTTATGTTTTAACAAATCAATAATAAAACATAACGACGCAATAAAACAAAAGAAGTGTACCATTTTTATTAGCCATTATTTACTCTTTAGACTCGAATGACAACAAATTGGATGTTGTTATCCACCAATGTTTTTTTTTTCATTTAAACATGAAAATCAAATAATTAATAGCTTTCTCATATGATTGTTATTTGAATATTAAAAATAAGAAAGAATTTCATACACGTCCTTAAAAACTTGCAATATTACACATATATCCTTGTAAACTTTCAAATTACGTATATATCATTCAAAACATGAAAAACTCACGTATATATCATTCTTCCTAATTTTATTATTATTAATCATTTTAAAAATACAAATAACTAAAATTAAATTAAATATATTTTACAAATTACTAATATATCCTTCCTAAATTCCTTTTTTATGTATTATATATAATATATTTATATATATATATATATAATGTAATGTAATGTATTATATTATATATGTATATATGAATATCGTGGGTATATACAGTGACCATCGGCCACCCTTTTGTTTTCTCCGACGAAACAACCACCACAACACCTTCCCTTTGTCTTCTCCGGTGAAACCGAATATACAACAACACGAATATATATATATATATATATATATACATACATACATACATACATACATACACCTCCATCACCGGTGATCTTCTCCGACGACCCACTTCCATCAAATACCCCGTTGCCACCAACCACCATGAACCACCACCGCCAGCTTTCAGAGAAAACAAAAGGGTGGCCGGTGGTCACTGTAAATACCCACGATATTCATATATACATATATAATATAATACATTACATTATATATATATATAAATATATATTATATATAATACATTATAAAGGAATTTAGGAAGGATATATTAGTAATTTGTAAAATATATTTAATTTAATTTTAGTTATTTGTATTTTTAAAATAATTAAAAATAATAAAATTAGGAAGAAGGATATATGCGTAAGTTTTTCATGTTTTGAAGGATATACAAGTAATTTGAAAGTTTACAAGGATATATACGTAATATTGCAAGTTTTTACAGACGTGTATGAAATAGTCCCAAAAAATAACTAATAGTTAATGGAAATGGTATATAATTATTGTACTTTGTTACTCATCTTTTGAGAAATCAAGGGGGAAATTATATACATATATTATCTTCGTTATATAAGGAGATATTTGTTCAAAAAAATGTCCACGAACTTAATCGAACGTTGGTTTGTTTCCGCTGTTTTATAGGATTCATTTGTTCGTTTCAATAAGTTTCATGATTTGTTAGGTTCAAAAATATTGTATCCAACAACACAACTATTGAAGACGTGAAAAGTCAATGTTTAAAGTCAATAAAAGTCAGACAATGAAGGTTTAATTGTTACCTTATTGTAATAGGTCAAGAATATAAATATTTTGTAATAGCTAGGGTTTAAGATTGGTCGTTCATAATTGTTCATTTATATGATTCTAGAGATATAATCTTGTAGAGACAGATATATTGATACACATATGATTTGAAATTCAATCTATTGTTCTTGTTTGATATATTGTAATCTGATCAAACTGGGATTATCATAATTTATTTGTTCAAAAAATTTAAAGAACTTAATCACTTAAAACATGAAAGTACGAGAAGATAAGGTGTAAAATCTAAATCACTAGGTGTTGGGTTCCCTTATAGTACCAGACTCTTGTTATTCATTACAAAATACTAGCTTCTATCGCTCCTTGCTCCTATATCCCGCGCGAGACAAAATCTCATTCTTTTTTCTCCTCTGAAAGGGAAAGGTGAAAAGAACCCTATTTAGGGAGTGCAATAGAGAACCTAAGATCCAATGCGAACAATCAGTCGAAGGAGTGCCCCATGGTTCCTCGAGTAACAGCCGCAGAGAGGAATGCCATCAACTAGGGCGACGAAGCGTAGAGGTCACTTTAGCTTGTTGTACCAGAGTGGTTCGTCGTCAAAAGAACAACAATGGCTTGCCTCAGTCTTATCTCGAAAGACTCCATTATCGGGACCACTAAAACGATATTCCACTCGAAGACTGTCGGTGAATCGGTTAATATGACATAGATCGAAGGATGGTTAAATGCTTCAGTGACCGGAATACTGCGTTCTTTCATTGGAGTATTTAAATTCGCGTTGGACGGTAAATCAATGCTGCCTTATTTAGTTCAAAATTTTGTTCTTTCTACTAGTTCTTACATAAGCAATTTGCACGCATTGCCCATCGATTAATAATATTGCACCTAATTTTTAGATAACTTATTTAGGAAGGAACAATCGGAACTGCTCTCCTGGGCAAAAACATGTTAAGGGCGCTGCATACTCCTTTGGAGATTCTCATACTTGTTAGCTGACTCCTTGCTTCCTTCGTACACTCAACACCCGACATAGCGGTGGGATTCAATGCCTAAAAAAAGAGAGAAAAAAGGGGGAAATGGAAGTCATAAAAAAGATATATTGATCTTCGCCCCTCAGATCAAGAGGAAGGGTAGCTTGTCTATTTTGTTCGTACACAATCAACGGAGGCCTCCCGACATATCTTGAAGTTTGAGTCCATAGGCCAGGTCACTTAAATAGGTCCCATGCTTTTTGGTCTTTATCATTTTTCAATCGAGATGTGGACCCATAGACATTGAGACTGATGAGACCGCATCGAAGATATATTTATATATACACGATTACGGCTATCTCGGGATGCGTTCCTTAAAAAGTAGTATACCGTACTTGTTCAAGAAATGGAGAGTCCCTTTGAAGGAGAGAAAGATTTCGGGTATAAATAGTCAATGGCCTATAAATCTATTGCCCTGCCTCCAAGAGAAGATATGGCCTCCGTGCACTGCTGTTTTTTTTGGACTTTTGTCTACTTAAAAATGGTTCCCTAATTTTCACATACTTGTTATTCTCTTTTTAACCATTCTTTAACAATTACATGCATCATAACATAAACAAACCAGATGTATAATAAGTACCTCCAAGAATTATAACAAAAGATATACATTGTATATGTTCGTAACTTGTAATCCTCTCAGTTGATTTGTTGTAACACAAACGATCTTTCAACTCATCTTCTGTCGACGTACACTATCATATCAATGGTAAAACTACGTTTAATCTCGTATTTTGTTTTTGTAACACCCCTAAAAATGTGAGTTAATTTAAACCAAATAAAATGCGGAATACGACTTCATAAAATAAACATCACCCATAAAGATGGGGAGAAGTAATAGAGTTTACAACGTCAAATGGATACTAGATGGCAACCTATTAATCTATACAATTTAGAATACAGATTAAGTTTGGGTGTCTCTAAATCCTCAAAATGTACTTCCAAGTAACTCTGTTTATACACACGAAGGTGTACTACAAAAAGATGCCTCTACCAGCATCTAGCTTCACTCAACCCTTCAAGCCTTACTAGGACGATCACCTGTTATACATGTCATTTTAAGAAAAAGTGTTAGGCTTAAAGCCTAGTGAGAACAAACAGTTCAAATATGGAAAGCTAGTAAATCTTCGAAAGTGATAAATAAACATTTAACCAAAAAGCCTTTCCAAAACTCCTTTTTCTTTTATTCCGCGATTTACACTCAAAAGATACGCTCTTCTTCTTTTTGAGGGAAACATACGGGAGCGACCCGTCATCGCACCAACATCAACCCCAAACCGGGATCTTTAGTTAGTGAAAGTAAGCACGGCCAGATATTAATCTTCGGCTAGTCTAGTGATAAGTTCAACCCCAAACAAGGATGTAATATTTTCACTCTTCTGAACAAGTTCAACCCCAAACTGGGATTTATCACTTGCTCACTTCCTCAAATACTTTTGACTATTGTGCCTATGGATCCATCTACACTAGTCTTACTTCTTAATACATCCATTTCCGATGTACTAACCATTTTTCAATACCAAAACCTTTGTATGATACGTTTCCTTGCTTCAAAACCTTCCTTCCATAATTAGATCAATATAGCATCGAGTTTCATACATCATATTTCTTGACAATAACTCATAAGAGTGTTTTAAAACCGTTCCTTGTACTCATTTCATTATTTCAAAGAGAAACCCTAAGTGACACATTTTGACCTAGTTTACCAAAATCTTCCAAGTATAGAAATACTTGTTTAAACATCATATAGAGGTAAAATACATCATTTTAACATGTATAAAGTTTAGGAAGGTAAGAATGAACTCACAATACTAGAGTTTGAGGAAACCCTAGAAATATCCTCAAAGTTATGAAGATGGTGGAAGCTTGGTATAGATGATGAAGAACACAACCAATGAAGCTTAAACCCTTGATCTTGACTTGAATATTCACTTAGATGGTGCAATAAATGAGTTGGCAAAAAGTAGATGAAAGCATTCAATACCCTAGAATCGCACTTCAAAGGGAGAGACAAAGACCCGTTTTTTATATCTGATAAAAATAAGAAGTGGAGCTGAAAATCTCACTTAAATGTGCTCCTGGACCGCCCGGGCGATCATGCCCTGCGATCATGACATGGCATAATCGCCTAATCAGTACCGTGAATTTGATCGATTTTTAGCTATCTGGTGCTTTGCTGCGATCTTGCCTCGCAATCATGACATGGTAAGATAGCCTGTCATGATCGCCAACTTGGTACCGAAACTCAATTCGGTTTCAGTTTTCGCTCCTTTCTTCCAGATCATTGTAACCCAACATTAGACCCTTGAAACACTCAATTTAACTATAAATATAATACTATTAGGATGCAAAGTTCCTTAACTTATACACAAAATTCCGGGTGTTAAAGTTTTACTTGCTTTCAAAATCTACATTGCCTTTTGAAGTTGTGTATGTACTCAATTGCTTACTACAGATCGTTATTGATGTATAGGTTTGTTAAACAAAATATTGATATGTGTTTGTGTATCATAATGTTGTTAAGTGTGTTGCATTGGATACATTATTGTTTGGGACTTGTAAATTTTGATTTTAATGGTGACATTATGCCTGACATATTAACTAGGCATATATAAATCCATAAATTTGATATAAAAAAAGCTTACCTCTTGCAATCAAGAAAAAAAGACAAAATTAAGTATAATTTAGAAAGAAAAAAACACTGGTCCAAAATGACCTTCAATATGCGGGTTTAATTTTCATCTTACAATTCGTTTGGTTGTTATGTGAAAAGAAGTAAATTGTTCAACTGTAGAAAATATTGGATGTTGACCAGTTGACTTTTGATTTGTATTATTTTATTCCCTCACAAATGGGAGTGAAGTCAGCGTCAATTAGTATTTTATTTTTGTTTGAAGGAGTCCTCGTCAAATTTGCATTTTTAATGAGATGATTCGTCTTATTGACTTTCTGTTAACAAATCATTGTCGTATAGGAAGACTGTAAGAATTATCATCTCCCTCTAAAACCGACTGATTTTTTATCATGCATTACATCGTTATAACGTACTTCTTATGTCATATATTAATCAAAGTATTTTTAATTGGACGTTAAGTTCAATTATTGTTAATAATTTTAACTTATGTAATCCAAAAACAACGAGTTTTAACAATATATCTCATGTATTAATTCTTTGTATTTGATTAATTGTTGATCGCATTTGTCAAAGGGATCGTCAAGAGAAGAAACATAAACCATAAATTACACGATTATCATCATAAATATTATGATCAAAGTTATTGTTTTTTCTGTTAATCAACAAAAATATTGAAATTAAGAGGCTGTATATTGAAGATAATTTTTTATTTATTTAAATATTATTTTAGACACGTAAGATAATCAAACAAAACTTTGATATAGAGTTATACAAGCCAATAAACATCTTTTCGTTAAGCATTTGGACTTTTTCCTTTTAGTATAAAGTCCATTTTCTTTCATATGTAAATATAATATTCATTGTTGTCGTAAAGAAAATATTTGTTTGACCGTTTTGAAGAAAAAGAGGTATTACGCACGTGTAGGGACACATGACACCTAGCTAGTGAACAAGAAGAAGACTTTAGAAGAATCTTCAACGTAATTTAAATTTTAGCAATTGTGTATTTGGATATTTATTTCTAATAAAAAATGTGACAATAAGTGCAACAATCGAAATTAGATGACCTATCAAATTAATAAAATTGTTGAAAAATCTTTTATTATTTTAAATATCACAAAAACAAGGTATAGCAACGATTTTAGCCGTTACTAAAAATCCAGTTATCATCACCAACGATTTATTGGGACGTCATTTCGTTGTTATAGCTTGTGGATGATTTTTTTTTTCGTTAAAGACATGTTTGTTGAATCTCACCTTTCTTGTAACACAAAAAAATGAAAAAAAAAATCATTAACCCTTTTAAAGCATCTCCAACGGCATCCCTAAACTAAAGAAAATGAGTAAAATGAAGATTTTAGACTAAAATTGTGCTTCAAAAACATCTCTAAAACGTTCTCCAAAATGAAGAAAACATGAAAAAGAGTATTTTTTCCCCATATTTGAAGATTACCCAAAAAATAATTACCATGTAAGAGAAATTAATATTTTATTCATACTTTACTCTTCCACCAATAATATAATATTGGTTTATTTTTTTTAAATATATTGAATATTTTAATAATATAATTAATATTTGGATCTTCAAAATAGAGATGCTGTTGGAGATGAATGTATTTTTCTTAAAGATTGTAACATTTAAATCTCAATTTTAGAGAAAATTTAAATATGCCGTTAAAGATGCTTTTATAGATTTCCTCTTAAAAAATGTCTTATTATTTTTTTATTATAAGACATTTTTCAACTAATTGAGTACGATTTAGCTAGTTGTTGTGTTATGTTATCAAATTTTGTCATAATAATTTATTGTAACAGTGTTTAGATAAGACAATTAATCATAAAAAATAAGAATTATGGATGTTCTAAATAACCTATTTTGTTATAGTATTTTTTTTGACGGGTTAAAGTATAATGTTTCCTTCATTTAATTTTGAATGATTCTCTAAATTGGTAGTAGAGTTTTTCCCTCATAAGAGGGTTAAAAAGAGAAAACTGAAATAAAATAAAAGCGTAAAAGCTTCAAAATCTTATTTTTGTTTGTTTATTTGGAGGAGAGGCTCTTAGCTGGTCACTTCTTTGAGAATTAATTAAGCCAAATAAAGAAGAAAAGAAGAAGTTGATCCTTATGGTCTTTTTTAAATTCATATTTTCCATCCATACACGTTTTGGTCTTCACGTATATATTTGACTGTGTTTAATTAGCTACATCTACACACTTAATTAAGTCAGTCAGTCAGTCAGAAATTAATTAAGAGATCAGATCATCAGAATCGATCGAAGATGGTTCGTGCACCACGTTTTGACAGCTACGGAATGAAGAAAGGTGCATGGAGTGAAGAAGAAGACAACCAATTAAGAGCCTTCATTTACAGATACGGCCATCCTAACTGGTCAGAACTTCCCAAGTTGGCTGGTATATATATCATCATCATCATCATCATCATCCATTTCCTAATTTCATGAAACAAATTTTATTTAGATTTATACATATGGTTAATTATATATATATATATATAATTATTTGTTGGTTAATTTCTCTTGTTTAGGTTTATCTAGATGCGGGAAAAGTTGCAGGTTGCGATGGATGAATTATCTACGCCCAGACATTAAACATGGTAATTTTACAAAAGAAGAAGAATATACCATTGTTGCTTTACATAGCAAGCTTGGCAACAAGTAAGTTTAAACTATTACTATTTCATCCTTACTATACAACACTATTTAATTTTATAGATTTTTTGAGATTAATTTCATCTTGTTTTGGCGTGCCCTACAGATGGTCACAGATAGCTGCAAGATTGCCGGGAAGAAGTGACAACGAAATAAAAAACCATTGGCATACACATTTGAAAAACCGGTCGATTCCAAAAGATCATCAAACTGTGCCAAAAATCGAACAGGTTGGGAGTTTTGAACCGCAAAAGGCTAACACCGAAGGATCTATGATGAAAATAGAAAACTTAATAAACAACCAAGATGCCTTCGGGCGTGTAACTCAGTTGACAAGAGGGTGGGACGACTATGCTCAGATAAACAACCAAGATGCCTTTGGGCGTGTAACTCAGTTGACAAGAGAGTGGGACGACTTTGCTCAGATAAACAACCAAGATGAAGTTGGAATCTTATTGGCGGTATTATCATCTGAATCGCCATCGTCTTCTTCAACAAGTGAACCGTCACCATGTTTGTTAAGTGGCGCCTCAGATCATTATGCAGTTCCAAGTAATGGTACGTCACAATCTTTCCAACACATAACCGAAGGTTTCTCGACTGATCATCCGTTTTTAACGGACAACGAAAGTATCATATCATCAAGTGATAAAATGTTCTCACCATTGGGATCAACCGATGATTTCATCTCCCAAGATTCTTTCCAAGACGACCTCATGGATGATTTGCTTTTGTGGTCAACCATGGATTCTTATTTTTGATCTTAAGCCAATTCATATGTTTCTTCGAAATAATATATAATTTGTATCAAAAGTTTCAGCAAAGTTAAAGATTAATTAATTACACGATCGAGGGGTTGGATAATCTCAAGAACTAAATTAATTATATATAACTTGAAAATGGATCTAACTTAACCCGATATATACGCTTCAAAAAAAGACTTAACAATTAAGCAGGTCCTATCATGGTCGGTGGGTGATCTTAATTAAAGAAAAACCAAAATCAGCTCGATCATTTCTTGGTCGTCAGATTTGGCAAATTGCATATGAAAGCCAGTTCATAACTGAATGAGATGTTACTTACGAATAAAATATTGTTGTGGAGTTATCTTGGCGTTGCAAATGGAACTATTAAATACTTCAACAAGTCTATTTCAAACCTATATTTTGGTGCTAGATTCTTTTGGCAACCTACCCGTTTCTTCCTTTGTTGATTAAATCTACCTAGTCCAAGTTCCTTGGCACATACATGCATTATATGTGCACACTTGTAAATTAAGCTTATTATTTAAGGGAAAAACACTACTAAACAAATGCGTTATTCCGACGAACATTTCCGACGGATTTGGCCGTTGGAAGTATTTCCGACGGATTTCCGACGAATTCCAGAAAAGTCAACACCCCAAAATGTCCGTCGAAAATCCGTCGCAACCCTAATTTAATAAAATAAAATAAATAAAATTGTAATATCCGTCGCAACCCTAATTTCCGACAATTGTTGATGGGGATTTAATGAATATATAATATTTTGATTTTTTGTATTTAACATAATTATTAGCATTTACAAGATTTTAAATCTATTTTTATTTTTCTTATAATGTCCAGTTCATTTCCGACGCATTTCCGACGGATATTCTGTCGGAAATGTATTCCCAAAATAAATGAAAAAGAAATTAATAATACAATTTCGTCAGAAATTTCCGACGGATTTTTTAATTAATAAAAATAACTTCATATTATTAATTATCTGATTAATTTGTTAAAAAATTGAGAATATAGTTTCCGACGGACAAATCCGCCGGAAATGTTAGAATCCGTCGGAAATCGGATTTTGTGACGCGGGTTTTTCTGACAGTCAAATCCGTCGGAAATCCGTCGGTTTTCCCGAGGGATTTGCCCGTCGGAATAACCTGTTTGTTTAGTAGTGAAATGAAGCTAACACACACACACACACACACACACACACACACACATATATATATATATATAGAGAGAGAGAGAGACCCGAGACGAATTCAAGATGATATTTTTTTGATTGTACTGTAGCACACAACCTAACAAAATCGTAGTATCCTTGAGGACATAAACAAAATTACTCTACATCTGAGTTATTTTGTGGTTGCATGGGTAACCACTGATCGCCCCTAAATCCACCCCGCTAGAGACCCACTTCGTGCATAAAAGATATTGCATAGATTTTTGCAATACATTTTACCCCAAAAAAAGGCTTTCATCAATGGATATTACAGATGATGTCAGAAAATTAGATATTTATAGATTATTGGTAAGAGGATTAGTAACAAGTTTTTGTTCATCACTAGATTTTCACCGTTACCGAGAGATCACCAACTTAATGAGGGAACAAATATGCATTGGTATTTGGCTGGAAAATCATTTTCTTTACTCACTATATCGAGTTCTTTTGAAGTTAATAAATTAAACAGGCAACCGATAGATTATCGGCAATGGTTTATTTATATTATTTTATATTTTATATTTTATATTTTGTAAGTTATTGATAATCCATCATTGATATGGATAAATTGCCAGCAAATAATTGATGGTTTGAAGTCTTCAATTCTTTTTGGTTTGTCAATGGTTTGTAATTGGTTTTAACAAGTCTTGATGAGTTTTTTTAATTATTATCCTGGGTCAAGTAGTTTTAATGGGTTGTAAACGCCTTTAATGAGTTGTATGCCTTATTACATGTAATATGTAGTGTGTTTGGTCATATATTTACAATATTATAAACCATTTTGTTAAAAAAAATCCCGCTCCAACTTGGGATTCTTGGAAATCATCCCCGATTTTATGATTTAAGGTTAGGAGTTTCATTGCTCGATCAGGGGTCAAGACTGTGGTCCGACGAAAAAACAGAAGTCGTCTGTATCAAGTGATACATGAATATTTTTGACGAAATTCGAATCCATTTTCAGAAAAGTGAAAAACTTGAAGTGCATTATAGTGATAGAACACCGACGGCTTCAAAAAAATAAACATTCTTATGGATTATCGTGATCATTTCCAGACAAATCAATGACAAATATTTTCTCTCAGCTAACACTACAAGGGAAAGGAGTTTTAGAGAAGGATGTTTTAAAAAAGGTTTTGAAAGTGTCTCTAAGCGTCATTTTTAGGGAAGGTCTTGGATGACAAAAATTAGAAGTGTCACTAGAGGTAGTGTAACTTTCAGGGAAGGATTTCCAACCAAAAAATACGCTTTAAAAATTATCCTTAGAGCTTTTAGATACGCCTCTAAAATAAAGCTTCTCTAAAAACCGTTAAGGAGCTTTAGATACGCTTCTAAAATCGTCTCTAAAACCTAAAATCTTTTTCTTTTTCTTTTTATTTTTTAAATTAACCAAATGGTTTTAGTTACACTTTTTTTTTTCAAAGCGTATCTAAAGGGTTCATTATTTTCAATAGATTAAATTCGATTTATAAAATACAAGTTAGAGAGTCACGGCATCTCAGAAGCCAGTGTTCTAGAGGACAAGAGTCGAAGAACGAGAGATTTAGGGGGCGTTCGGTTAATAGAATGGAATTGGATGGAATGAAATCTGTCAAAGAAATTTGACTTTGAAGGAATTGGAATGGAATGTTGTCAGGTTTGACCAGCTGTTTGGTTGGCAGAATTGGAATGGAATCTGTTGAAAGAATTGGAATCTGTCTGTTTGGTTCACAGAATGTAGCTTTGGAATTGGAATGAAGTTCCAGTAAATGACTAAAATACATTTTTTATTAAATTTAATTTTTTATAATTAAAATTAATTTAATAAAATAATTATTAATTACTTCAAATTTTTTAACACTAAAAATAATGAGTTTTTTTACAACTAAAAACTGCATAAAACAGCTAAAACAGCTAAAATCATAATTTTTTTACAGCAAAAATAGCTAAAAACTACAGAAAAACTGCAAAACAACATATGTTAGGGAAAAACATAGTTTAGTTGTTACAACAGACGATGGAGAACCTAACTGCTAGGGTGAGCAAAAACCGAAACAAAAAAAAAAGTCGAGAAACCGAAACCGAAAAGCCGAAAATCGAAAACTGAAACCCCCCGAAAAAACCGAACCGGAATTGAAAAACGGAAAACTGAAAAAAAAACCTCGAAAAAACCGAATCGAAAATCCAAACGGTTCGGTTTTGGTATTGTTGGGTAACGTGGTAAAGGTATTTTGGGTATTAAAAAAAGAACAAATTTCATTCCAATGAAATCCCACCTCTTACCTAAGGAATCTCAAATTGAATTATTTTGGAATTTATTGGAATTTACCAGATTCCATTCCTTGAAAAGATTGAACCAAACAAGGGAATTGAATCTGGTCAAAGGAATTCAGATTCCAATTCCACCATATTCCATTCCATTCCATTCCGGCAAACCAAACGCCCCTTAGGGCTTGAATCGATTGGAATCGATTTTCAACAATCGGAACTGGAGTAATTACTGTTCTACTTCTTCTCATTGATTTCTCTATGATTTCTCAATTTAGGGCTTCAGAATTCGTCGACTAAGGTAAGCGATCTTAATCGATTTTTGTTTGATTTCTCTACGATTTCTGTTTGACAATCGTGATTCCATTTTTAGGTTTGTAATATAGACATTCCTGTTCCAATTAGGAAGTTTTCTTCCAACATCTGAATCATTTCGTGGCTCTGTATTCTCCAATTAGGAAGTTTCTTCCAACATTTGAATCATTTTGTGGCTCTGTATTATCCAAGTAGGAAGTTTTCTTCCAACATTTCGTGGCTCTGTATTGTTTTAAAAGTGTTTTAGAAAACTTGTATATTTTGTATACAAGTCTTAAACATGGAATCAGGATTGTCAAAGCTGCCTTCTTATTTGTTAATTATTAAAACATAAGCATATAGGATAAGTGGAAGATAAGACAATACCGACCTCCATATCAATCCTAGGATAAGTGAAAGAGAAGACAATATCCTCAACACACCTACGAATTCCATGTGCCTGACGTTTGGAAGAAAAAGAATAGTTCAAAAAGCTATAGATTAGCTTATGAGAGAATGTGGCTTAATGATTGCCTTTGTGCTTAATTCATGTTCAGTTCTAAATCTAGGGTTAAAAGATTATCTAAAAAGAGCAAGCTATTGAAGTTCCTTAATTATACACAGGAATCAACTTTAATTATATACCTGGTTTGTGTGTATGCATATGTCTTGTTTTGTAGTGGTTTCTAGTTATTCTTCCAATATACTATAGAAAGTATGAGCTTCTAACCTTATAACGATTATTATGCAAGGTTAATAACGTAGCAACAAAGTAAGTCTGAAGGGTTATTGATGATTGTCTTCAGGCGGTGGCTCTTGTTGACGTTGGTTTTCTGTCTCCCCTACTTGAGCTTTGCTGATGTCTTGCAAACTGTGCAAATGTTTAAGGGGTTTTGTTTTATATCAGTGCATTCATTGAGAGAATTAAATAAGGTCATCAGATTAGGTTTCGAGATTTGTAAACGTGTTATTGGTCGTAACCTTGGTGTGTTTTAGTATTTGTGGTTGTTTGGATTATGCTATCTTAGTAGGCAAGAAAAAGGGGGATTTGAATTTTTGAATCCATGATACATCTGGCTTGAGAGACATCTTTAGGGCATGGACGTCTCTTCAGGGTTGGTGCGTCATCAATTACAATGCAACCATTTAGTTTGCATTTAGTTTCCTTGTCTGTTTGATTTGGTTTGGCTTTTAGTAAACTTCACTTTTGTCCTTCTGATTTACATGATTAAAAGTGATCAAGGGTCTAAATCACTTTTTATGCTTCTCACCTTCAACTCCTATTCTCACATGATCCTTTGTCTACATACCATTGTATTCATTTTCTTTAAAAATGGTTCCTAATGTTTGAACCAGAGATATATCGGAGGTTGTCACCATGGTTTCTCATCATCAGGTGATACTTGGCCTGTGTCTTGGCGGGGCCACCTGAATGGTGTTGCAGCCAAGGCGGTGTCTTATCCTCTTGGTCAGACCCCAGATTTCAATGTTCCTCCAAAAGTGGATAGAAAGGGATCTTTTGGAAACCACAAGGGTTGTAGCGTGCTGATGGAGGTCCTGGGAGATATGGTGGAATATCACATCTGTCCAGGGTTTGAATCCAGGCGTACACAACAATTGTGGCCATTGAGTTTATCAGGACTGTTGATGTCTTGTAGTCATAATTTGTCGGGATTAGTCCATGCAGTCATAATTTTTCGGGATTACTCTAGGCATAGCCTGGAACACCCTTCCAAATGGTTCTTTATGGTTTGTATGTTGCTCTGAAAATGGTTCCTTTGTTTCAAATGTCTCATTTATGTCTGATAAATGAGGGGAAATTGATTCAATAACCATTTTGTCGTGAGGGATTTTTCATTGGTTTTTGTCCATTTATAGAAAAACCATTGAGCATCTACAATAGTATGGTTCTCAGAGGCTGTGATGATGAATTTGAAAGCATTTTTTCATCTTTGACAAAGAATACGGGAGCCTCTTTTCATCTTTGACAACAGGGTTATATTTAACTTTCAAGCTCACATCAATAGTTGAAAAGGTATTGAGGATTTGAATGCAATGTGTTTCTTTATCTTTTAAATATAAGTTATCGGGAGTTAAACTCAGTGTATGTTTCACAGGTTGGATCCTTTTGGACTGCATTGAAAGTGTGGTCATAAAAGGAAGTCCATTATGGATCCTATGCAACACCAGAACAGGTATAATAATGAGGCAATTTGTTGATTGCTTTAATATGCTAAAGGCATACCTCTATCTAGGATATTCCGAGTTTATATGCTAAAAATCTTCATAAATACTTATTTTTCAATATTGATGGGTGAAGGCATCAAAGTTTAAAAAATATGTAATTATTACACTTTTTAACTAACTGAATGACAATTTTACCCCAGTAATAGGATTAATGAATTTCTCCATCTCATAAAAGGTAGAATTGGTGAATAAATATTTATTTTTGAAAGTGGACACTTATTTTGGGACAAATTAAAATAGAAATATGGACACTTATTATGGGATGAAGGGAGTATAAAAGAAGCGCAAATGATTTCCTTTTTTTGGGGGTATTTAGAGTATCCTGTTTTGTCACTGTTGAGGGGTATTTTAGAGATTTGACTATATTCAACCTGTTGCATTAAACTATGTTTATTTTGGGACGGAGGTGACATTATATTTTGTTTCTTTTTTTGGTCTTTTCTTCTTGTCCTTTTAATTCAATCTTGTTCTTTCTAGCAGGTAATTGAAGCAGGAGACTTGTGTGCTATTTGCCAAGAAAAGATGCAGGCTCTTGTTTTATTGCAATGCAAACACATTTTCTGCGAAGATTGTGTTTCAGAATGGTTAGATTCTACTTCAAACTCCATAATCTTTTAATGCAATATTAATAGTTTATCATATGTATATGTTAAAGTTAATAGAAGATGCATACAAATGTATGCCAATGCCATATAACCTGGTTTTCTTTTCAGGCTCCTGTTTTATTGCAATGCAAACACATTTTCTGCGAAGATTTGTGTTTCAGAATGGTTAGATTCCACTTCAAACTCCATAATCTTTTAATGCAATATTAATGGTTTATCATATGTATATGTTAAAGTTAATAGAAGATGCATACAAATGTATGCCAATGCCATATAACCTTGTTTTCATTTGATACAAGAAAAATGCTGCAAACATAGTTTAAGAAACTTGTTTTTTTTGTCAAATATCTAATAACCAGGATTACAGTAAAAGAAAAGAGTTAGTATGTATGCAACTTATTCAGTCAGCTTATTAACTGTTTGGCAGTGGCTTAATGATAGAAAGTGACTTATTTAGTAGGCTTCTAGGGGAGAGCTGAATGTACACAGACAACCTTATCCATATTGGACTTAATGGAAACCCAATCAAACAGCCCCTTGAACTTTCGAATTTGTTCTAACAGATTCTTGTGTTCTATATGAAAAATATGTGAAATTTTATTGTTTTGAGAATTTTTATAAATTGTTGATTAATATTGTTATTTATTTCATTATAATGTATATAATTAATATATATATATATATAGGTTAAATATGGATAAAATTGATATATAATATAACCCTTTAGAGAAGGAATTTATGTTTTAAAAGCGTAACTAAAGATGTATTTTAGAGAAGGTTTAATTTTTAGATAAGGGTTTAGAAGTGTAACTAAAGTACACATTTTAAAGAAGGTTTTGAGTTTATGTATCTAAAAATGGGAGTTTTAGAGAAGGTTTGTAAATGTAACTAAAGGGAAACCTTTAGAGAAGGTTTTGAAGAAGGGTTACTAAAAATTAATATCTTTAGAGAAGATTTTTTGTAAACCTTCTCTAAAAGTATCTTTTAGTAACTATACCAAACCGTCACCAATAGTTGAAAAGCGTCACTAAAGAGTACTTTTAGAGAAGTTTTTCTAGAAAAAATGACTAACCTTTAGAGAAGCTTTTGAAGTGTATCTAAAACCCTAAAAAACCGTCTCTAAAAGTACACAAACGCACACCCTTTCAAAACCGTCCCTAAAACCTTTACCCTACCCTTATATACGGAAGCTTCTTGACAGAATTGAAAAGTTTCTCTAAAGCCTTTAGAGAAACTTTTTAAACTTTTAAATACAAAACAAAAGTTTCTCTAAAGGTCATTTTTCTTGTAATGTATAATCTATCGGTGATTCGTCGGAAAAGTGTCATTTCATTTACACATTATTTTTAATTGCAATTTTCATACTAATGCGACGGTAATTACTAACGGAATAAGGTATCGGTAATATCCATTGATGAAAGTCATTATTTTAATTGTCCAAGGAAGAATTTTTGTTTTATTTATTTATTTTATATAAACTGATGTGGTATATAATTAACAAATCTTCATCAATAATGTTAGTTGAACAAGTTTTATACTTGGTAGTTGCAACATGGACACCATGATAAATTGAACTTACTACTTTTTTTAGTCCCTGTAGTTTGTCAAAATTTGCTATTATTTTTCCCGTGCTTTTCAAAATATTATTTTCTGCCACTATGGTTTTTAGTCCATTAATTTTTTGTCTATCTGATTTACATCGTATTGTTATTTTTATTCATGTGATTTATAATTCCTTGTTACTTGACTCCTTTATATTTAAGTGTAAATGATGAAGTTAGCCTTATATATGTAGGAATGCAATAAGCTATGAATTACAAACTATATCAACAAAAACTATAATTTCCAAAATACATGAATGAAAATTGAAATCACAACTTTTGACTTAGCACGTGAACAAAAAAGTAGATTAATTAATCTTATATGTTTACTAGGGATCGGAGCAGGTAATACCATTAAATGTGGTTGCTATATAATGTTATACTTAAGTTGTTATTGTATTTTTTCAAAAAGAAGATTGAATCTATTACTTTCTATATTTAGTGTTTTGTAACATTATCTTTCTGAGATTTTTTAAAGCAAAATGCCCATTTGTACACTTGCTATTAATCCTTACATAAATTTAGAACTTAATTGCAAATTGAATTTGATATTAAAAGCATGTGCAATAATTGTTTGATGTCTTGAATATTTCACATATATTAATTCAATTATTTACATATACAATAAACCATTTTTAAAGAGGTAAAATAACAAATATGATATCATGTCTCCCCAAAATATTATTCTACATGATTTGAATAAGGGTATGAAAACAACAATGTGTTCACATGGACTAAAATATAATCAGTGAAGTCAAGAGAAATAACAGTTGACTTTTAAGCTTGGTTCTTCTACATGATCTTCTAGTCTTGTAGCTTATACATGGAAAGGTTTATATATCAAAATAATCATTCTAAAAGCATCTCCAACAGCTATTGTAAAATAGAAAAATTGAAGGTTTTTTGCAATTTTAGGCTCCAATAGCTATGGTATACCATATGCTAAAATAAAGAAATGCTAAAAAAGAGGAATTTTTTTTCTAAATTTAGAGAATATCTAAATGGAGAGAGAAATAATTATTTTAATAGTTCCACCAATTATTTGAAAGTTTGTTTAAAAAGTTGTTGGGATATTAAATATATATAATATTTTAATAATATAATTATGATAAGATTGTTACAATAGAGTATCTGTTGGATACAAATTTTTTTAGAGATTTTGATTTTTTATATGTTATTTTAGAAAAAGTTTAGCCTAACTGTTGGAGATGCTCTAACAATATTAAATCTAGGTTTTTAAATATAAAATGTTAATTTATTATTTAATTTTATAAAAATATTTGATTATTGATTAAATATTGAAGTTATAATATTATTAAAGATATAAAATAAGAAAAATCCTTGTAAATCGTAAGAAAAATAATGATTGATATAAAGTAACGACTACTAAAAACAATATGACAAAATAAATATACTAACAAATAAAAATACAACAAAATGAATTATGTAAGATGTCCAATTGTCCTTTGGCAAGATAATACACATCCATAATGGAGGTTCTTGGTGTGGTTTTAATAAAATTATTTATTATAGGATAAAATATTCTCAACTTCTCATCCAGTCATAAGTTTTTATAAAACCCGTGTTTTAACAAGAACTCGGGTTCTTGTTTGAATTCTTCTTTTCTTATTATTATATTTTGTTTTAATAAATGATAAAACATATTTATAAAATACATAAGTTAGATTGATTCAAAAAATATAAATTGATAAATATAAATTGTATTTTTATTCATTTTGTTGTAATTTTTTATGTTCTTGTAATTTGTTATACAACTTTTTGTACTTTATTTTAGATAAGCATATATATTATTTAATTATCCACAAAATAAACATAGTGTATAATATTTTATTATATTTAGATTATTTTTAAAATGATTTTAAATATATATTAGTACTAACTTATAAATTGAAAATTGAAAATTGAAAATTAATAATGATAAAATATATTTTCTATTTTTAAAAACATGTCAAACCCTTTATACACTTGAGAGCATCCACTTAAGTCTTTAGTCGCGTCATATTTTCACTAATTTATTTTTAACAAAAACTCATTAATCTTATAAACCTTCTCCAATGCAATAACCTTCTGAAAATCTTATTATCATTTAAAATTTTACATTCACCCTCTTCTATTTAAAATTGTCTTTGATAACCACTTCTAAAAAAACTATCATAAATACATTGTATTTAATTATCACACAACATTTTATCCTTAGTTGTTCATTTTTCATGACCATGACCGTTCATTACCTGTGAAATGTGTGATTTTCAATATGGTCCCAAAATTTTAGAGTCTTTCATAAACGAAAGATGATAAAAATATACAAACAAATATAATGACAAAGATATAAACACAAGTGTCCTATAAAAAGATGAGTTTATAGGACATTTTTTCAAAAGTGTACTATAAACTAGTTAATGCGACGTTTTATATTAAAAGTGTCATAAAAAACTTGTTACGACGCCCAAAACATCCTAATACTTATTACAACGCTTTTAGATAGAATCCGTTATTTCTGGTCCTATAAATTGAGTCCTATAAGATAGTCTATCAGGACGCTTTCAGATTGGTGGCGTCCTATAAACCCAATTTTATCGTAACGTTTGGTGGTAAAAAGGGTTATTAAACAAATAAATCAGTAAAATATTTTAATTTTTTAATGATAAAGACAAAAAGTATAAAAAGACCAAACTACCTCTCGAGTTAACACAAATTTTAAACGCAATTAGTGGCATGAAACCAGGACGTGAGAAAATATAAATCAGAACAATGTTTTTCATAGTTATTTGGATTTAGAAACACAATTTGATTTTAAGTAAACTACATGGACCAAGAATGTAATTACCCTTTATTTTATTTTTAATAATATCCCTTTAATTATTCTTTATTTTATTTTTAATAATATCCGTTTTGAACTGAAAGATGAGCATCGATGAAGAACAAGATCCGGAATAGGCGGCCTGGCCATATCCCATTGGCCTCTTTTAAATATGACGTTTTTGACTTAAAGATACATTACATCAGCATATGTACGTCCGCTTGCATATACATTGACTATCATTATATTCGAGATTGGTCCCTCTATTATCATCAAGTTACTATTTAGACCATCTATCAATTAATGACTCGTATGGGATTTATATTGTAACAATAATCCATTTATTTTGCATCATTCTCTTCCATCTCTATTGTTATTAACCTTTTTTGGTTATTATACTAACAAAAAGAAGAATTGAAATGAGTATCTTGCTCTAGTTTGAGGACCCATTCGCTGCGTACAGTGATCGATGGTTAACGGCAAACCCGCTGCACAGGGACCACACAGGGGCTGAACAGGGCTGCACAGGAGCTGCAAAAGCGTTCTTTTGCTGCTACTTCTGTCGAGATGGTGTAGGAAGTTGATCTCGATCATGTAATGCAGTAAAAAAATTGGGGAGAGGGTAGTTTATCTTTCATAAACTATCAAGCGGGGGGTGATATGCCGTAAAATGTTGGAGGAACTTGAGAGGAGTTGAGCTTGTACGTAATTGATGTAAGGATCGAATGATTGTGTAATGGTTGTGATTTTAATAAAAGGTTTTACCGTTGCCGTTCAAAAAAAAAAGTTTGAGGACCCATATGATAAATAAACATAATGCATGGGTAAATTTGAATTTTTTTTTTGGAGTTTTCACCGTAAATAATTAATTAGCACCTTATATTTAAATAGGTAATTAATGAACTGCAGGATGCCTCTTAATTAAAGAAAGAAATTATTTATTTATACATTAACTAGTATATCCTTCCTTTTTTTATGGACATATTACAAATTTTCTTTTATTCAATCCAAAACTATATATGGATTTATCGGGTTCCAAGTTTTCTAAAGAGAAAAAAGCCATAAAAATGTTACAATTGAACCAAAAAAATCATTTTTTTGTTAGGTTTGAATAGATTTTTAATATGAAAATTTGATTATTTACTTATAAATGTATTTTTCTAATTAAGTCATCTCAAATCCAACACCAGTGAAATTGCATTACAAGTATCCAATAAGTGTTTTGCAAATGTCGTGTGTGTATTTCACGTCGTATCTCCTGTCTATCGATGTTGTTGGTGTGGTAGAATTATTGTAAATGTCTCTACCAGCGTTGGCATACAGACTTGCATAGTTGAATGTTTGATTGCTGCAAAGCTGAATTTTGATGGGTGAATTAAGAGTGAAGAGTATATATATAATATAACATAAAAGGGGATTAGATATAGATATATATATAGATATCATGTATAATGTATAATGTTTACATCTACATCAAATACGTCTATAGATAATGTTTTAAATACGTCGTATATTAGGTTAAAAATCAAACTCGAAAGCTGATACATGGTGTATTTAGACTTTAATCATTTCATTATATATATATATATATCGGCAACTTTACATATAAAATAATTGATGACCAATTTAGAGATAGTGATAGTGTCGATCCACCTGCAGCGAAGGGAGAGCTGGGCTGACTAATAACAAATATGAAATACCTCTCTCTCTCTCTCTCTCTCTCTATATATATATATATATATATAACTAGTTGGAAATGAATTGAAACATACAAAAATATGTTTTAATTAGTCGAAAGATAAGCAAAGAGCATATTTTGGCGTTTTCCATGCTGGAAAACTAATGGTTTAATCAAGCTAGGCAAATAAAAAGTAAGCGGTTGTTTCTTATGGTCTTCTTTTTATATTGATATTTTCTACCGCACGTTTTGGTTTCTATGCATATATAAGCTAAGCTTATATATACATCCAATAACTTAAGTCTTGATTAGCCACAGAAAAGGATCTGAATATTAAGATGGTGAGGGCACCATGTTTTGACAAACATGGAATCAAGAAAGGTGCATGGAGTCAAGATGAAGACAACAAGCTAAGGGCCTATATACAAACATATGGCCACTCTAATTGGCGTCAACTTCCCAAGTTGGCTGGTACCATCCGCTTTAATTCCAACTTCTTCAATGTTTCAAATATATTACTCATTTTATTATATATATATATATACATGCTTATATATACTGTGATTTCTCTTATTTAGGTTTGTCTAGATGCGGAAAAAGTTGTAGGTTGCGTTGGATGAATTATTTACACCCAAATTTGAAACATGGGAATTTTACCAAAGATGAAGAAGATGTCGTTGCTGCTTTACATAACAAGCTTGGCAACAAGTAAGTTCAAAGAATTTAAACCCTAGCTAGATCAAATTTTATTCAATACTAATTAATATTGGTGATTAATATATGTTCTCTTAATAATGATCTTCTGTTTCTATATCCGTAGATGGTCCATGATTGCTGCACGATTGCCGGGAAGAAGCGACAACGAAATAAAAAACTATTGGCATACACATTTGAAAAATAGGGCTGAGAAAGATCAAACTGTGTTACAAACTAAGCAAGATGGAAATGTTGAACCCAATAAGGGTAACCCTAAAGCAGGATGTGTGGTAAGAAAACCAAGCTTAAGTGGCCAACAAGAAGTTGATATATTATTGGCATTATTATCATCATCATCGTCTTCTTCTTCTTCAACAATATTAAATGATCAAAATGAATCATCACCAACTTCATTGAGTGTCTCAGATGAAAATGTTACACCACAATGTTCTGAAGAAGTGACCGAAAGTTTATGGATTGAGCAGTTTTTAAGGGACGAGGATCATAGCATCATGTTATCAAGTGATAAAATGTTTTCACCATTGGGCTTAGTTGACGATCTCATGATCATCTCCCAGCAGGATAGCGTTATGAATGATATGCTTTTATGGTCAAACTTGGATTTATATTAATTATTAATCTAAGGCCAGTTTGCATATATTAATTTTGTCACTTTCTCCATTTTATTTGTCTCTCGTAAATCATTTCTTAACTCTGTTGATTATGAATAAAATATTCTTGTTGAAGGGTTGCAAATGGATTTAATCAGTACTTTAGTATTTATCATTTTTTCCCCTTTAATCATAATGTTACATTCACAATATCCTAGTCTACTTTCATACATATATACAGGGGTGGTATCCGTTGCAAACTAATCGATTTTTGCAAACTGTGCAAACTCGTAGTGAACACAATGATAAAGCACCAAGTGGATATTCATGAATGACGAAAGTGTATTCACGAATGACGAAAGTGTATTCATGAATGGCGAAACTTGCCGGAAAGTGTATTCACGAATGACGAAAGTGTATTCATGAATGGCGAAACTTGCCGGAAAACTCGCCGGATAAGACGAAGTCGTCGGAAAGTGTGTTCATGGCAGGAAATTAATAAATATTAATTAAAATTGGTTAAATTATAAAATGACGATTATACCCATGAATTAATAAAATATTAAAACAATATTATCCACATGACTTATTTCTATTGAATAATGGTGAGTTTGCAAGTTTGCAAATATCGATTAGTTTGCAACGGATACACCTCTATATATATAGAGAGAGAGAAGCGGGTTCATGCGAGAACGGTAACAATTTACGAGAATGCGAGTACAATCCTCAGTCAATCATTTTGTACATGAAATTTTTCATGTACAAAATCACATATGATTCATGTACAAAATAATATATGATTAGCCGCGACTTTTCCCGCGACTTGCCCGCGGGAAAAGTCGACCATGTCCTTTTTTATGTTCATAAAATCACATATGATTTTGTACATGAAATTATATGTGATTTACATATGATTTTGTACATGAAATTATATGTGATTTTGTACATGAAAAATTTCATGTACAAAATGATCGACTGAGGATTATCCTCGCATTCTCGTAAATTGTTACCGTACTCGCATTAACCTTTTTCTATATATATATATATATAATACCGACAAAATTCTATATAACTTGCAATAAAAAATTGCACAACATTGACGAATTCTAACACATGATCTCATCTTCAATGACCAACTTCATATACTAAATTGGTCGCTAAATTAGTAAATTTCAAGTTTTCATTCCAAAAACGGCAAGAGATCGAATATGATCTATATCCGTGGCTAATGGTGGTTGGTGCTAAGCAAACATGGACTCTTCAAAGTTTCCCAACATATTCAAGATAAAGTTTAGAAATAATTAAACTTGGGATCCAATAATCAAGATAAATGGTACAATAGGTAATAACACAAATTCAATGAAAAGCATGATAAATATTCATGGATATAATACAGTTCTACTATTAATAACGTCTCTGTCCACAACCAAGAAGAGGATTTTGATTAATTAAACAAGAAACAGAATATTGAATTGTGTGCAGATTTTGTGTTTTCTTAAATTAATTGAATTCATAAACGAAGAGGGTGGAGACTTCAAGTTTATCTAAAGGGTAAAATGGTTTTCCGCTGTAATTCAAAACACCACCAACTTATATTGAAAATTAAAATTATGATTCTAAAGTTTACGAAATAATACCTTCTCATTGTTCATGGAATTAGTGTGGCAAAATTTCTTAATTAGTGACCATTTTTTCTATCACTGATGGAGTTAACGGATGAATGGTCTGGAGTGGACGATGGGTCATACTGGTCCGTGGGATGGAAGGAAACTAATCACGGATCCATTATCTTGAACAATTAGTGATTACTTTTAATGATTTTGTAACGATATTAAGTGACTAATTAGATGTCATAAACACAGTGACCACTTTAATTTTTCACTAATTAATGACCACTTTTATATTTGATCACTATTGTAAATCAGTGACGAATCTTTAGTGACAAAAAATGATCATTGAAGTTATGGTCACTAAGCAACCTTAATGACCAACTTTAGTTTATTAGTGATGAAGGAGGGGAGAGAGTAGCCAAAATTTGACAATCAATTAATTGTGAAAAAGAAAATTAGACTACGGAGTGGAGACCAAAGAAAATATAAACTAGTCGTGATCACTAACATTTTAATATGACTTTTATTAATTATTATATGATTCATACCTAACACTTTAAATTTAGAGAACTATGAAAAGAGCGAAATAACTTTTTATTCATTTCCATCAATAAAATTGAGTTATCATTATTTCATATAAATTAAGTTTTTTAAAGTGTATTATGATGATAAAATCATAGAATATTTTAACATTATAATTGATGGGTCTGCCGTTCAGTTAAAAAACTATGAAACATGTATGCGGTAGTTCAAAACTGGAATTGGCATAATATCTGGAAGTGGCCGCCCTTGCTCAATTTGGGTCAAACCTGGATGTTGCCTTAGGACAGTTATAATTAGAGCTATTGTCGTCGTTTACCTGGGCTTCCATTCAAAACCACCGGAACAACAAAAGAAGAAAAGGATCTGAAAAAGGTCAATCTGATCCTTCTAGTAATCATGCCCAGAGAATTTGTTCCACTTGCATTCAATTTTTCTAGAAATTCTAATTTTAGATCTTGTATCTTATAGAAATTATAAAAAGAATATGTTAGAGAGATGCTAATGAAAGTCAACAAAGAATATATTTGTTGGTCAGCTCTCTACTTGAATAGTTTAAATAATTCAAAATTTTAATATTTGTATGGTCTTTTTAAATTAATATCTTTTGTTGAAACACGGTTTGATTTGCAATAAGACTTAAAAACTTCATTTACAAATATACACGAAATAGAATATATGTATAGATAAAAAGAGACAACATAAATAAGATCGTTTTAACGGCAATTTTTGACCAATATGAAATGAAGAAAGATCCATAGTTAAAAAGGTAATAACTTAATAAACAAATTGATACATACGAAAAATAAAAGAACAGATAAGAAGAAATACGTCCATCCCTTGCTGATTTAATAGCCTCTTCTACAAAGAAACTCATAAAACCAACTTCATTTGGAATTCCATCAACTATTTTGTCTATCAAAAAATTTAAAGAAGAATAGAATATAGAATTTCAAATAAATGATATTATAGAACATAACAATTAATCTTAGCAATATATATTTTCAATATATCTATCACAATGAAATATTCTTTTTTTGTAGTTATGGATTTATATTTTAACGTGAAGATGATTTATACGTTGAAGATCATGTAGACATTAAAAATGTTTTTTTAAAAGTGGTGTTAAAAATTTAAAGTAAAATTAACAAGACTGTTTTTGTTTTGAGAACTGATAAACGTTGAAATAAGACTTGTCAAAAACTTAAGTAATTCACATTTACTAAAAAATATTAAGTATATTACATTAAATAATTAATTCATTTTAACCAAAATATATTCCATTTTAACACATTCATTCATAAAGATGCACCAATTTTTATTGTTGTAAATATTTGAATTAAGATACAATGATGCATCACCCGCCACGGTTATAATTTTTTATCTTGCTATACATTGTAACCTAGTAATATTATATAGAGTAAATTACACTTTTGGTCCCTGTGGTTGTCACCTACTATCAACATTAGTCCCTCTAATAAAACTAATTATAATTTTGGTCATTATGGTTGCCATTATGGTTGCCACTTTGTCTCAAATTTGGTCCCTTTGACTAACTTCTGTTAAAAAAACTATGTTAACCTAGGGGCAATGTGGTCGTTTTATAAAATTTCTTTCATTTATAATTAGGAAATCAAATAAATAATATATTATTATGACATTAATATATATTATTAATATAAATGTAAAAAGAAGCTTCATCTGCAGCTCCACCCCAAATCCTTCAAGTTGACTTCCTGCTAGACCCTTTTCCGGCAGCCATTCGGTTTTTGATTCCGTCTAAAAGAACCTTTATACATTTATATCGCAGACCACTCCAACCTGCAAATCCTCTTGTGTCACACCTTTGTCCTCCCAACTCTCTGTCGCCCAAAACCTCAACATAATTCCTTCTCTCCGACTCCCCCCCCCCCCTTTGAATCTCTTGTCACAAACCCACCGGAAGTGGTGTGGTTGGATATTTGAGTATGAATCTGGAATGAGGGTTTGATTGGATATTTTTGTTTTGATTATGAAATTCAGATTGAGATTTTGGATTTAGTTTTTCATTATAGACCAGGGTTTGATTTTGAAGTTAGGGTTTTTTTTATCCCTTTTCCATTTTTTTGTTGGTTTGATTTGTTTTCCCAGGATTTTGATTTTTTGTAAGTCATCAATGTTATCCCTTTTATAAGTTTGATTGGGTCTTCATTACTCCATCGATATTGATCTTGGATAATACATGTAAAGTTCGTCGAAGAAGACGACCGAAAGGGATGGTTCGCCGGAGAAGATGACCGGAGTTTGTCATGTTGGATTGGTTGCTCTTAGTGAAGGCACCTTAGATGACAAGAATTTATGCATGAATGACAATTTGAGTTGCTCATAACTTACTATAGGAGAAGAGAACCAAAATTGATGAACACATGGAGAAGTCAAACTATGAAATTGCTACAAATGGGGTTTATGAAAGTCTTATAAAGCCTAATATAGAGTTTCTTATGACATAAATTTTCTAACTATGTTTTTGGACAAAGACAGAGACCATTACAACTCCTTATGGAGCACAAGTAATTGTATTGGATAGAGAGAATTGAGAGATTGGTTATGGAAGCTTTGGATTGGGAAACTTGGACTAAGAGACTTAATATGAAAGGTAGTAACTTTCTTCTTACATCGATTTTTTTGTTGGTTTGATTTGGTCTTCATAACTCCATCGATTTTGATTTTGGATAATGTTAATTAAAAAACACATATATAGTTTGCCGGAGAAGATGACCGGACGGGATGGTTCGCCAGAGCAGATGATCAGTTCGGTTGGCGGTGAGGATGATCGTCGGTGATCGCCTTGTTTCATGGGTGTTTGATTTTAGGTTGGTCAGTATGTATACATGTATGTGTATATATTATATATAATATAATATATGTGATTAATTTTTATTAAAAATTTTAAAAATATAAAAAGACTAAAATACCCTTAAAGATAATGGACTATTTTAATGGAGTTAGTCAAATGAACCAAAATCAAACCAAGCGGCAACCAAAATGATCAAAATTGAAACTAAATGGCAACCACAAAGATCAAAATTATAATTAGTTTGAAATAAGGACTATTTTGGATAGTAGGTGGCAACCACAGGGACCAAAATTGTAATTTACTCTATTATATATATATTACACTTTTCGTAAATAACTAATTATATACCCGTACAATGCAAGGGATGCAAAATTTAAATAAATTGTAAGTGACTATGGATAAGATTCGTATTCGAAAGTGTCAGAACGTAATCTTTATTGATTGTTATAGCAAAAATTAAGTTTAATGCGAAAATGTTTTTCTAGCTTAAAACTTTGAATTAGGGGTACTCAAAATACCGACCAACCCGATCAACCCAACCCGAGAAAACTCAAAAAATTACAACCCGAGGTAACCCGATACATAGTCGATACACATATAGGCCAAACAACATCTATTGGGTTGGAATCGGGTTGAGATAATTTGAACCCAACCCAACCCAACCCAACCCGATAAACCCGATGCCTTTATATAATATGGATTTATTATGACTGTTAAGTCTTTGATTAATATATGTACATTAAACCAACTCTAATTAGGTATATTCAAAATTATATTATAATTTCAACCATAATTGTACTTTTTTATTTTCATGAATCTTCAACTTTTTTAGAGTTCTGAGTTTATTAGACTTCTTTTCTTTATATATTCTCATTTTAATTTTATTTTTTTTAAACAAAACGCTTAGTGAGATCGTAAAATGATGTACCAAACTATTAAAGTTTCAAACCGATCAACCTGACCAACCCGTACAGTTTGGGTTGGGTTGAGTTGTAGTTTTGCTTGGGTGGGTTTGGATGGAGATTTTTCAAATCTCAAATATTAGATTGAGTTATTTAAATGCCTTCACCCCGACCAACTCAACCCATAAACAATCATACTTTGGATGCCTTGTTATTTTTAGACAAATATAAAAGAACTTTTGATCGATTAAATCATTTAGTTTTGTTTAATTCAAATCCCAGTTTTCATACATTAAAGTATTATATTTTTTGTTCAGCTCTTAATTTATAATGAATTTTACGGTGTTTTTAATTTTTTATATTAAATAGATTATTTGTTTCATAAAAATAAAAGTGTCAACCTCAACTATTCCAAAACCTTTGCAAACAAATAATATTTTGAAGATAATTTTGTATATTAAATAGGGTTGATCGATCGTTTCATATTCAAAATAATCATATCATCTATTCGACGTTAATTTTTGACAACCAATTGATTCCAAATTAGTCATCAATGATATAGAAGCGGGATGAGCTACCGTATTATGAAACTATTGATCTCAAAAGCAAGTCATTTTATGACTTTGAATTGATATCAATACAGATGTCATATTAACGAGAAAAATATAATTATTTTCTTAATTAATTTATTTCTTTCGAATTTTAATCATATTTTGTATTTTTCAATTAAAAAATAAAAAGATAATAAACTTTTTAACCAAATCTCATTCAAAAGCTGTATAAAAGCATCTCCAATGGAAGTTTTTGTAAAAACCTTTTTTTATACTTTTTTTTGCCAACTCATATCCACTTCATCAAATTAAGGACTCATCTAAAAATTTACAATGGTTGTTCTTTTAAGAACATTTTTTTGGTAGGTCCCATTGATTTTTTAAGGAACAATAATTACAATACAATCAAGAAAAATAAATTAAAAGTCAATGAAAATGTCATTTTTCTCAAACTTTATAATAAAAATCAAGGTTTTTGCTCAAACACCTAAAGGACATGAGGTTCTTATAAAAAATCTACCTACAATGATAGTTCTTATAAACAAATACACTTTTGCTAATAATATATTAGAGATTTTATCATTGATTATATTATTTAAATATTCTATAATTTTATGATCTCAATATATTTTTAATATATATATATATATAATGATATTAATTTAATTCTTATTGGTGGAATGAATAAAAAAACTCATTTATCTCTCCTTTATTTGGAATTTTAAAACAATCTCTATATTTAAAGATTTTTTCCTTAATCTTTATTTAAAATAATGGGATAAAAAAATTGTTAGAGTAGTTTAAAAAAATAAAAAATGATTTTTGTTATTTTAAAGAAGCCGTTAAAAATGCTCTAAAAACGTTACATTGGAGTAGGGATGAGCTCGGTACCGAACCGGTACCGAACCGAAAATACCGAATCCCGAATATGAAAAAATCTCGGTACGGAATACCGAACCGGTAATAGAAATTCGGTACCGGTACCGGTTCGGTACCGGGATTTTCGGGACTAACACCGTTTGGTACCGTTTTTAGGGACGACTAACTTTTTTACATAGCTCAAAATGGTTTTTCTAATTGTAGAGTAAGTGGGGAGGAACTCATTCAACTTAAATTGACTAAAAAAGATTAAAAAACACCAATAAAAAATAATCTTTTAATTTTACAATTTGACATCCAAAATATGTAACGATAAGGAAGTGGGCTTCGTTCGTATATATGTATATATACGTATATTTGGTATGTATACAGTGTTACATACATGTCAAAAAAGTATGGAATATTTGGGTGAAATATTACAAGAAACCGGGTTTTGAAGAAATTACGGAACCGAAATATGAAGAAAAGATTGATATTTGGGGGGAATATTACAAGAATCAAAAAAATTTAAAAATTTAGTGAATTTGGTATAAAAATGGAAGATATAATGTTGGGAAAAAATGTTTTTTATACCAATCCAAAAAGAAAAGGGTTTTTTTTTTTCAATTTGAAAGTGTCTGTTAATATTACCCGGTTCGGTTCGGGATTTATGAAAAAATATCAGTACCGGTACCGAACCAAAAATACCGAATCCCGAATATGAAAAAATTCCGGTACCGAATACCGAACCGGTAATGCTATTAGTACCGGTACCTGTTCGATACGGGACCGATTTGATTTCGGGATTTCGGTTCGTATGCTCATCCCCACGTTGGAGAGTTAATGACCTTGAAAACATATCTAATCTCCCAAAGAATTTCAAGGCTGATGACATCATGGATGATGTGATCTTATGGTCAATGCTGAGCTTATATATTATTTTATTATGTAAAGCCGGTTCATATATAAGTTGACATCATGTTAATTAATTTTTCTCACATCTCACTCCCTTAATAATCTCTTGTGTATTTAATAAACACAACAATTTAAAACTAAAAATTATCAAAATTTAAATGGAAATTTGTTTGATACCAGTGACATCACATTTGCAACTCATCAATTACAAGATAATCAAACTAATAGCATCAATATAATTTTCTTAAATCAAAACTAAAATTGAAAGTTGAAGTTAGTATCTTGTCCTAAATTACATGCATAGTTTCTACAAAAAAAAATAGTCCGCCTAAGGTCTAGTAAGTTCATGAGTCCTTTATAACATGTATAACAAAGTCCGGTAACGGAGAGCTGGGTTACACCCGGGTTCCTGCCAGCAAGAGATGTTAAAATAGGTAAATGAGTTAAATGATAATTTTCACACATTTAAATTGATTTAACAAGAAAAGATAACAAATGGTAGGTGTGAGGGACGAAACCGTTACAAATTTGCAAATGACGAGTCAAATTCCGGGATGAATGAAGTTCAATGACCAATTTCATTAACAACCACTAAACCGTAGGAACCAAAGTCGTTACTAACTCTTATTTTTAATGGAAGTTTCCACTTTTATGTTGTATTTGCAAGACTGTAACGTAAATATTATTTGCTAAAACAAATTGTTAGTGCCTAATAGAGATGGCAAATAGGTCCGGTCTAACCCGATCAGATATTTTCAAAAAAATTGACCGTTTTCTAGCCATTGCCAATGGTCATATGAACGTTTTTTGAACATTTTTTTACCCTTTTTTGTTTTTTTAGCCTCTATACACTATATATAAATCATATGGTGTATGGGTGAAGATACCAACTCGCAAACGTAAAACATGTTTAAAATTCTCGCTATTATTCATGATTTCGGCTCGTATTCGATTTCAGTTTCTAACAACTCCTACTTCTCATCTCTTTTTCGCTTTCTTTGTGTTATTACTTACTCAAGATGGTCTTCCCACATGATGCCTCCAGCGAAAGTATTGTGAAAGTTATCACCGACCACGGAAGAAAATCCTTAATTTAGAATTCTTACAACATGGTCTTAATCGGCAACAGGAAAAAGAAGGCACAATGCAAAAAATTTCAAACTCACCTTAAATCCGAATTTAAAAAAGAAGTTCTAATCTTTTTTTATGTAAAAAGTCGAATTTTATAAAAATAAGTAGGATCAGTTTGGGTCCGGCCCAAGACCAAAACCAGGACCAGTTCTCATAACCAGTTACATCTTAACCGGGCCGTCATATTTTGACCGAGACCGTTATGTCAACACTACTTAGGATCGTGATTGATTTGGACTAGGCCCGGCCCATGACTGATTTTTGGCCTTCTCTGTAACATTGGTTGGGAAGGAGAACAAAAGTTGCCTTATAAGAGATTTGGAAACTTCCTCTACCGGACGCGTTCTAGAACCGTGAGTCTAGGTGTGTGGACAAAACGGACAATATCTGGTACGGTTGGTCTGGGATGTTATATTCTCTATTTTCTATTGCCTAATAATATAGACCAGCCCATGTGATGGATTCATATTTAGCCCAAGGCTTAAATTAAAACATTCAGTCCAACAATTAAAATAGCCTGACCCAAAAGAACTCAGCCCAAAAAAGATCAACAGGCCAAGACCAGTAGCCAGAAGGATTGGGGGTATTCAACAACGTATGCAGTTCCAATTTTTCAGTTTTTCCAGCCTTTTTCTACCATTTTCCATGGGCCTTTTCCTACTATGAAAATAGTAACATTATTCCAGACATCCTAAATCAATCAAAACCATTAGAAAATGAGGATCAAGTTTAACATTCTTACAACTGGGGTTTTTCGAGTTCATCATACAAACTTCGAAATTGACAATCCTAATGCAACTAGAATCAACATTTAAGCATGCCATCATCTTACCAACTTAATTAAAATGGAAGAAAACTATAAATGAACTTCAAAGATTGGTTAAGAATTTATACCCCAATGAAATTCTCTATGAGATCTTGGGTTTTAACTGACAGTAATTAATATGTATATATATATGTATACACGCGTGTATCTTTCAAATTTCTACTTTTTTACATTAATTATAACTGGGATAAACAGGAAAGCGCAAGGACGGTCCATGAGGCATGTTACATGCACATTAGCCATGACGTTTCTCTTCAACACCTTATGATGTCAATCATAATTGTGATGTGTGTGCATATATATATATATCTATATATATATATAAAGAAACTTGTGGAGTACCTGAATACATAAGAAAAAAGATGGTGAAGTCCGAGAAAAATGGGATGAAGAAAGGTGCATGGAGTGATGATGAAGATAACAAGTTAAGAGCCTATATTCAGAGATACGGCCATTGGAACTGGGCTTTACTTCCTAAGTTTGCTGGTACCAATTTTAAAGACTTCTTAAAATTAATTCTTTTAAAGAAACAATTCGGATACTCGCTTATATATATATATATATAATATGTGTTCTATGATTTCTCTTGTTCAATTAGGTGTTTCAAGAAGTGGGAAAAGTTGCAGGTTGAGATGGGTGAATTATCTTCGTCCAAACATAAAACATGGCAATTTTACAGAAGCAGAAGACAATATCATCATGGATTTGCATCACAAGCTTGGCAACAAGTAACTAATTGAAATTAATCATTTATATATATATATATATATTCAACTTTCCCATTGCTAAACATAAGATTGTTCTTCTTAATTAATTACTATTTGCAGATGGTCAACAATTGCAACAAATTTGCCTGGAAGAAGCGACAACGAAATAAAAAATCGTTGGAACACGTATTTGAAAAAACAAGCTCAAAAGAACCATATTATGTTAGAAGACAATGGAACCCTCAAACTAATTAATGAAGCTATCCCTCAAGAAAATGTTGTGGAAACAACAGATCTTGAACTCCTGCAAGAAGTTGAAATTTTACAGGCAAGATCATCATCATCATCTGAATCACCTAGCATTGATCAATTATCATCACATTCATCAAGTAGTTGGGATTATGCAATTGATGTTACACAACAACCATTTGTTTACGAACCAACTACAAACTTTTGGTCTGACCCATTCATATCAGACGATGATAACATGATCATATCATCAAGTGATCATCACTTTTTGACCCCTCTGGATTTAGTTGATGACTATAGCTCAAATGCTTATAGCCATGAGTTCTTATGGTCGACATTGGATTTATGTAACGATTCGTTTCTTTTTTGATGATAAATATTTCTCTCGATTTTATTATGAATAAAATATATTTAATTATGAAGTTATTCAAGCAGTGTAAATGGGTTTAATTTGTGAATACTTCAAATTGTATTACCTATATTTTCTTAGTCATGACTGTCAAGTCGTTGTGATCGGGATGGGGTATGTAGACGATGCCTCCAGGCAGAGTGGATCGAGTTCGAGTAATTCCTTAGGTAGCTAGCTACCAGTGATTATGAGTTGGGAAACAACATTAAGGTGGCGTTTGTTTTTTAAGAGGTGCTGAAGTCTGAAGTCTGATTTCAGTTATGAATGGTTATGAAACGTCTAAACTGTTAAATATATGTATAGTATAGGGACCCCTTTGTAACTTTTCTGTCTATATATTGTTATCAATACACGTAACCCTAATCAAGGGGGTTTTCACATATTCTAACATGGTATCGAGCCACCAAAAACCCTAGCTTTTTTTCTCTCCAAACAGCCGCCGCCGCTCCCTTCTTCCGCTGCCCTCTCTGCTACCCGCTGCCGCCGGCTCTGTCACCACCGTGACCACCCGCCGCCGCCGCTGCTGTCACCACCGTGACCACCTGCCGCCGCCGCCGCTGTCACCACCGTGACCTCTCTGCTACCCGCTGCCGCCGGCTCTGTCACCACCGTGACCACCCGCCGCCGCCGGCCTTGTCTCCACCGTGACCACCCGCCGCCGCCGCTGCTGTCACCACCGTGACCACCTGCCGCCGCCGCCGCTGTCACCGTCGTGACCTCTCTGCTACCCGCTGCTGTCACCACCGTGACTAGCCGCCACCGCTGCCGACAGCCGCCGCCACCGGGATCCTCGTCACTCGCTTGTTCCGTGTGAACTTGTTTGGTACATTACTATCCCTCTACCCGCGGTTAAGCTTTTCTGCCTTGTTATTTTCTTTTCTTTATTAGTTGTTTTTTACGTTTTCCAAGTGATTGCCATGACCACCTCGTCGTCCTCTACTACCCCCACTGCCCCTACCGCTAGCCAGCTTGTTTTCGCCCTTACCAACGTATACTCTCAATTTAGTTTTAAACTTTCAACTGATGGGTCCAAATATAAGCTTTGGCGTCGTATTTTTTTGGACATGTGTAAGGGTGCTAAAGTATACGGTCACATCACTGGCAAAACCCAACCTGCTAATGATGATGATGAGGATTGGGAGGCCATTGACTCTCGCATCAAATCCTGGTTCTATTCTACTTGTGATGCCAATCTCTTGCAAATTATTTCTAGTGATAACTGTACTGCCAAAGATCTCTGGGATAAACTTGATGAATTCTTTCTGAATAATAAAATGTCCCGTATGCTTCAACTTCAAGAACAATTTCGTAATACAAAAAAAGGCACCTCGTCCATCACTGATTTTTGTCATAACTTAAAAAATTTGGCCGATGCTCTTGCCGATTGTGATTCAAAAATAGATGAAATTGAACTTGTTATGCAAATCTTACGTCAGTTACCACCCTCCTATCATAGCATTGTCGATGTCATCACCAATACCAAACCCTTCCCCTCTTTTCTTGAAGCGAAAAACATGCTTCTACTCCATGAGTCTCGTGAGGAGTCAATTGAACCCATACTGATACCCCCCTTACCTCCTCTGCTGCCCTGGACTCCTCCTCCCATTCTGGAAAACCGAAAAATAGACTAAATAAAGGGAGGAATAATGGGCGTCTTGCTTCCAAAGGGGGGGGTAATACTAATGTCTCCACAAGCTCTCACACTTTTGCAGGTACACCTGGATATCCGGGACACAACCAGGCCTTCTTTGGGAGTTCGCCCACCTCTGCATATGTTCCGACTCCTCAGCCAGGTCTTCTCGGTGCGCCTCCCGCACATTCCTTTGGTGTCGGTGCTCCTCACCCGTCACCTACGATGTTCTATTACGGACAACAGCAGTCACACAACCCGATGACATTTCCAGCTCAGTTTGGCCCACCTACACCACCAGCGCCTCATCAGCCGCCTACTCAGCCCTCATTCAACGGTCATGCCTCTCAGCATGCTCAGCCGCAGCTCACTGACCTCTCGTCTGTGTTTCAGGCCATGTCAGTTCAAGCGCCACAAGACAACAACTACTACATGGATTCTGGTGCAACCAAGCATATGGCTTTCAATCCAGGTACAATGCACTCTCTAACTCCTTGTAATTCTAATTTCATACAGGTTGGTAATGGTGCTGTGTTTCCTGCTAGATACATTGGTCACTGTAAGTTCCCTTTCTCTTCTTGGCCTCTTGAACTAAAAAATGTCCTTGTTTCTGATAAAATCATCAAGAATCTTATTTCCGTTCCCTGACTTCCAACCTCGACCTTCGCCTGAGGAATATGACTCGTTTGATATTGATGTCCCCTCCCCCTCGCTCCCTCCGCCTGACGGCACTTCCTCTCCGCCGCCAGATAATGGACCACCACCTTCCTCTACTTCCTCCTCTCCGCCCGCTGTGTCATCCGACCCCTCTCCCACTTCACCCGCTCCTGCTCAACCCGAATCTCCACCTGCTGCGGCTCCTTCGGGTCATCCGATGACTACTCGTTCTCGCACTGGCTCTCTTCGGCCCAAGCAGATCTTCAATCTCTCCGTCTCCACTAACATCTCTCCCATCCCTCGGTCTACAGCTCAGGCTATGTGTGATCCTCATTGGCGAGCCGCCATGGACTCTGAAATGGCAGCTCTTCTCTCCAATCACACGTGGGATCTAGTCCCCAAACCCTCTACTGCAAACATCGTTGGCAGTCGTTGGCTGTATCGCCACAAATTTGACAGCAACGGTCGTCTTGAACGTTACAAGGGCCGTCTTGTTGCTCAAGGTTTCTCTCAGCAACCCGGCCTTGACTTTGATGACACTTTCAGTCCAGTCGTCAAACCTGCCACTATCCGCACGGTTCTCAGCATCTCCATCTCTCAAAATTGGCCTATTCATCAACTTGATGTTAAAAATGCCTTCCTCCATGGTGATCTAACTGAGACTGTTTACATGCGCCAGCCTCCAGGCTACATCAACAGCAATTTTCCTGATCATGTATGTCGTTTGCGCAAGGCTCTCTATGGTCTTAAACAGGCACCTCGTGCGTGGTATCGACGATTCTTTGTCGTCTATCTCTCCTCCTTAGGTTTCCATAGCAGCAAGACTGACACCTCGTTATTCACGTATCATCGTGGATCTGATACCATCTACCTTCTTCTTTATGTAGATGACATCATTCTTACTGCCTCTTCTTCCTCTCTCGTTTCCATGGTTATATCTCAGCTTTCCTCTGAGTTTCCCATGTCTGATTTAGGTCCGTTATCCTTCTTCTTAGGCATCGCTGCGTCTCGCAGCCAGTCCGGACTCTTTCTCTCTCAATCTGCTTTTGCTCAGGAGATTCTCTCACGAGCGGATATGGTCTCGTGTAATCCCTGCAGTACTCCGGCTGACACTAAAACAAAGCTTGCCGCTGATGGTGAGCCTGTTCCTGATCCCACTCTATATCGAAGCCTTGCTGGTGCCTTGCAGTACTTGACTTTTACCCGTCCTGATATTGCCTATGCCGTTCAACAGGTCTGTCTCTTTATGCATGACCCGCGTCTTCCGCATTTCAATGCTCTAAAACGTATATTACGGTATTTAAAAGGTACCTTATCTCATGGTCTTCATATTAAACCGTCAGCCGTTGATCGTTTGGTTGCCTATTCTGATGCCGACTGGGCCGGGTGTCCTAATACACGTCGGTCTACCTCAGGGTTCTGTGTCTATCTGGGAGACAATCTCGTTTCTTGGTCCTCCAAACGACAACATGTCGTGTCACGCTCTAGTGCCGAGGCCGAGTATCGGGGGGTAGCCAATGTGGTTGCTGAAACTGCTTGGTTGCGAAATCTCCTACTCGAGTTGCGTTGTCCTCTCTCTCGTGCTACCGTTGTTTTTTGTGACAATGTCAGTGCCTTGTATCTAGCATCTAACCCTGTTCAGCATCAGAGGACCAAGCATGTGGAAATCGATTTACATTTTGTTAGGGAACGTGTTGCGATTGGTCATGTGCGTGTTTTGCATGTTCCATCCGCTCATCAGTATGCTGACATCTTTACAAAGGGCCTACCCACTACTTTATTTCTTGATTTTAGAAATAGTTTGAACATTCGTTCACCTCCCGATCAAACTACGGGGGTGTGTTAAATATATGTATAGTATAGGGACCCCTTTGTAACTTTTCTGTCTATATATTGTTATCAATACACGTAACCCTAATCAAGGGGGTTTTCACATATTCTAACATAAACGAATCAGACATAAGTGGTGATTAAGAGCTTAAAATGAAAAAACAAACAAGGCCTAAATAAAAACACTAAATACCTGTATATTACATTAGAATGGATCCATATATAATTATGGTAACTCTTTAGAATGACAAATCAAATTTAATTATTATACAAGTAGAAAAGGGTCACATAGGCTTAGTCTCAAAAAGGGGAGAGTTAAAGATTCACTGATGATCGAGCAAAGAACGAAGAATCTTTATGTTATCAACAAGTAGTAAAATATGAATAGATGTAGATTAATTACGTTATTTAAAACACAAATGCTCAAAAATATTATTAATTTGCGTGGTAAATATTCTGTTTGGAATATATTGTTCTAACAGTAAATAAAAATACAATACCATATATATGAGTTTATATTTTAAATTAAGCACCACTGATGTATATTAATTAAGATAGATTCAAATTCATTACACTCGTAATCAAGTTAGATCAGTTTATGGTTTGGTGTTAAATTAGGGGTTTAGATGAACCATTAATTTGAATATTTAGGGTTAAATAGAATTTACTATACATGTTCAAGAATTGAAGGCTATTTACATATGGGTTCATATTAGCTTCTAAGGTTAAATTAATTTATATGCACTATCAAATAAATGACTTTCATCCAAAGAATTTTTTGTGAGTGATTACCAACAGTTACTCAGAAAATACTAATAGTTACGGTAAAATCCGATATTTTCAAGAAAATATCAATTGATTATCCAGGAATTTTCTAGGTAATCTTTCACTGATTTAATTTGCTAATCAATTTTGTGACGGTTTTATGACGAATCATCTTTTAACAACGGATTTTCAAAAAAAATATCCGTAGATAAAATCTTCCAAAATGTAGGAAAGAGTGATAGGATCAAACCGTGTATCAGGGTTTTCTATATAGCTTGGATTAGGTTATAAAAAAAGGATTTTTTTTTGAACGACAGCGTTAGTGTTAGTGATTATGTTAGTAACGAGTTAAACTCCAACCCCTGGAGCAGCACGGGATCGAAAAAAAGGAATTTGAGTTGGGATTTTGGTGTTAATTAGGGTTACAATATTTTAATTAGTATTTAGAATCAATTTGCTGCAACTACCACATGGGTGTTAGGGTCACATATTAGAATTAGGGTTTATATTTTAATATCAAAATTAATGGATTCTAAAGACAAACATTCTAAAAAAAATGTCTTCTTTTTATAAAAGAAAAATAATACTTTCAGCGTATTATTTTGTTCTATATATCATCTGAAATTAAAAAAAAATTATTTGAAATGGAGAAAATATAAAATAAACATTCACAATAAATATATATATATATATACATATATATATTATAAATGCCACACGAATCTTAATTAATGAGGTTGTAATAAAACAAAAAACGAATTAAGTTATAATACTAATGTTGAGGCGACCAAGAACAAGGCAAGGTCCACAAAAAGAGTCTGTATGTGTGCTCCCTAATTCCATATTAAGTATTCAGATCTTCCAGTTACCACCTCCCCTGGTTTGAATCTGTTTTTATTTTATTTTAAAAAAATTCATCTATTTATTCTTTACCAAAACAAAGATTATTATATATGATTTACTGGGGGTTCCCAATATTATTTTGTTAAAAAAAAAATTTAGTTATTTTATTAGTAGGCAAAATAATTAATTTATAAAACTAGGTGTCTAAGTTAGATAAAAAATGCTCTTAATTAAAAAAAGATAATTAACTTGTAGGTTAGAATAAAATCATATTATCAACATTTTATAATAATATGTTAGTAATAAATAAAACAATAAATTTTATAGAAACAATTATTTATGATCAATATTAGAACCATATTTCGTAGGAAGTGTATGTAAGAACTAAGAAGCATCCAAGGTCGTTGATCATGAACTTGTATAGATAAACTATGCATGGTGTCGAGTGTTCACGATTTCGAGGGACGACAAATCGGTTATTTAGCTGTTTGCATTCTCGATGCAGATTGGGACCGATTATATTGATGTATGTTAATTAACATTTCTTGGGTAAGGTGAGCTAATATAAGTTGAGATATGTTAATATTCACGGACAATGTATGTTAATATATGTTAAGATAATTAACATTTAATGTTTTGCATATTAATGTTTATTATTGTTCAAGTTAAGGTATTATAATATATATTGTTTTACATCTTAAGTCATGTTAATATTGCATACTAATATATGGTAAATTTACATGTTAACACATGTTAAGGTGTGAGTTAAGTTAACTTATGTAATTATATTCATGGTGTTTAATATATGTACTATTAAGGTTACATATTCCCATGTTAATTAACTTTTGTAAACCTCTATGTTTGTCTACAACTTTACATCAAAGTTCGGATTTGTTACCAAAATGCCACCGTGTCGATTTGAGGCGTAGGATCCCTAGGTCAATTTCATCAAAGGGTCGTGGTGTCTTCCTACTTTCCTTCTATATTTAGATTTCTTATTCAATCTTAAGAGCATTCATAATGGAAGTTACTGATTCAGGTAGGGGTTGACCCGTAAGAATCGATTCGGATCGAGACCGAACCGGAACCGGCACCGCACCGGTATGGTCCAACCGGTCCGGTTTTCGGTCCTTCAAATCCTCCATTTTTGGTTCCGGTTCCAAACCGGGTTCGGTACCAATTTTTCGGGTAATTAACCGGGACCGACCCGAAATTTTAAGTGACAATCCAATCTTAATTTAATCAATTTATTATGTTTTCTTATATCTTAAATTACCTTTCAAAGTTTAACAAGTATATCTTTCGTAACAAAAAAAGCCGATAATAGACGACATCTTGAAAGACGATGATATAGATTTCGGTATTATTTTTTTTTGAATTTTTGTTCTATTTTGAAACGAGTATTACTTTTTATTAAATAATAACAATCTTTTCAGTTTTGTATTTATATAGAGATTGCACAAGCTTTAAACAAAGTAGATGACAAAGCAATGAGGGAAGAGGGCAATGAAAAGTTAGAGTATGATTTTGTTGGTTGATTTGGTATTAAACTATGAATATTGTGAGATTGCTATAAATAATAAACTATGAATATTTTGGAAAATTACAGTATGATTTTGTTGGTTGATTTGGTATTAAAGCAAATGGATTAATAATCGGTTCCAACCGGATTTTTGACCGGAAAACCGGGACCGGTATTGTCTATACGGTCCGGTTATCGGTCCTAAGAATCTTGCATTTCCGGTTCCGGTTCCAAACCGGTTCGGGCTGGTTCGGGCCAAATGCTCACCCCTATTCCTGATAAGGTTTTTTTTTGGGGTTTTACAAGAACTTCTAACGTAGGAAACAAGTTCTTATCTAGTTACAAGTGCTTGAATAAGAATCCAGGTTCTTCCATACATTTCTTTTCTGTTATTTTTTCATTTATTATTTTTAACCATTTTATTTAATATATCTATAATAATATAAGATAAAATTGATAAAAAAATATAAAATAATTATTATAATTTTTTTTTTTTTTTGTTTCTGGAAAATATTTATACAAGTTTTTTAATTATATCATTAGCTAGCGATAATCAAATAAAAACCATAAAAATTTACAAACTCGTGAAAATGATATAAAATATATATTTTTACATTTTTTTTTCATCAAAACCTATAATTTAAGATATTGTTTCACATATGTTTGTGTTCACCTTATGAAATAATTACATGCGGTTTTTTATTCACCTAGTATAATGAAGAATATGTTCACATGGTGAAACAATACATGTAAAACTTTCACATTATAAAACAAATAGTTGTGATTTTTTAATGTGTGAGACCCACATCATATGTGTTCACAAAGTGTTTCTTTGTTCCTTTAAATAAGGGTGTTCTTGTATGATCTCTCCATATATATATATATATATATATATGTGTGCGTGTGTGAGAGAAAGAGAGAGATTGCAATTGTGTGTGTATATATAATATTAAATAAAAGACAAAAGCATAAAAAGACAAAAAGATAGAAAAGCAAAATAAATATTAAAATAAAGAAATATAAAAAGACAACATTACCCTTCATTTAATGGATGCATGTTAACGGTTGTTAGTGAAAGGGACTAAAACCGAGCAAACATACAAACAGTAATGACAAATCTGTATTAAATGAACTTTAGAAACGAAAACAGACATTTTTGACAAACCACAGGGACCAAAATTAAGGTTTACTCTAAAAATAATGAACAACTAAACCTTAAACCAAATCATGTGTTGGACAAGATGTACTCATTTAAGCTTTTATTGATCGTCTGGATTAATACTTACGGTTTTAATATAAATTATAAATATATAGTGTCGTGCAAGATACAACAAGTGTAGCAATATAATAATTAACTTTAAAAAACCACAACCATTAATTAAGTATTATGAAGATAAAAACAAAACCAAAACTACAAATGAATGTTGTATATATTTTTGTAGTGTTTCACTCGTATGCGTAGTGGCACTAGTCTCGATTAGAAAGCAATAGAAATTAAATGATGCCTAAGTTTTTGAATGTCGTATTTACATATTTTGTGATGCCTTTTATCCAGGGTAGATCGATCCTATATAGTTTTGGATGTCTTGGTTAAAGAGTCAAAAATATGACTCTAATCCAAAAAACAACACGTAAATTTCTTAGGAGTTTAAAACCTAGTCAAACTAGAAAGCTCATCTCCGCTCCAGATGATAAATGATCAAAGTTCATGTATACAGCATAAAACAAACCCAATATGTAGCACCGAGAGGTGGGGCATGTGGGGTGATATGTAGAGGTGGGGCATGTGGGGTGATATGTATACAGAGACCCTAACCTCTACCCCAAATAGCACAACATTTTATGATAGCTGAAGGAACTTAAACATTAATACATGAAAGAAACTAGTGAAAAATAGAGAAACTTACAGATGCCAATGGTAAGTTTTAATTATGCGTATGGTGAATGGACAATGCAAGAAACCAATAACCGTATATGTGAACCAAATATGGTAGCCAACACAATGTTAAAAGTTAGAAGTTAAAAGGAATGAACTAACAGTGAAACAGTAACTTTAAAATCAAACCGACATTTGTTATCAAAGTTTAATCCAAGTAAACAACTAAATTGAAATCTCGTTGTTCGATCAATTTTTCAAAAGTGATGATTTGACCAAGTTGAGAGAATATCAAAAATACAATTAGAAGGAACAAGTATGTAGATAAAGATAACTTAGCCATGCTCATTAATCAATTAGATGACAGGGGAGTAACCTACGTGTGTATATTCAGAAGCAACAATTGTTTCAAACAACATGAAATTTATACACAATTTGAGTTGTTTCTTACCTTTTCCTGCGCATTAATTAACTAACATGGAAACACATAACATAGGTATAGATGCACCACAACCTCTAGAGCTAAAGATATTGAACAATAACCAAAGGATAGATTTACTATGCCATTTAATCATAAAATATTTTCATCTAAATGCAAACCAATGCTTCAGTTGAAAATTATTTCCAGTTTAAAACTCAATCACAATTGCAAATAAAAAAAAATAATTCCAATAGTAATCCCATTCGCTTCCTTCCACTTCAAAGGCAATATTTTAACATATTTGGAAGCCACTAGAAACCCCAAGAAAAACACTTGGGCACTAGGCAGCCGATGACTCAAATCAAATTGGGCACTAGAGCAAGGACCAAATCAGATTTGACTCAAATCAGTAGAGAGATTGAGAGGGAGGCGTGACTAAGTGCCTAAGGAGTCGAGTCGATAGGGCAGAAGCGAGGGACTAAGAGATACGAATTGGAAGAGAGCCATGAAGCGCTTAATTTAAAAAAAAATGAAACTCAATCTACTAACGATTATATGGAAGTTGGGTTGTGCACTTGTGCTATCCCTTGGGCTGGGTTGCCTTGGGCAGTGGCCCACGTCTTCCTATATAAGGGTCGACCCTGCTTTCACCCATGACTTGTCGTAGTATTAATGTACATTAACATCACAACTTGAGGATTAACTCGATCAATTGATAAATAAAAGTTAAGTCTTTTAGGATTCCTCATATGTTGTTGGTTTGGATCTTTTGAGGGCCTTAGAGGATTTTTCTAGCAATATATTAAAAATCCTACGCGATTAGTTAAAGTATGGTCAAATTAACTAGTCCGGACTTCCACAAATAAAAAATGATTTTCTACTAAGTTTTACTTTGTATTAAGTCAGTTAAACAATTGTTAATATTAACAAAAAAAGCATTACATTTGCTAGTTTCATTAAATATTTAATAAAAGACACAATTTTTCTTTGGTCACATTAGATCCATATCTTTATTTTTCACACTATTTTAGTGCCCTAACATTTTCATTTAGTTTTTATTGCATATTGTTCAATAACATATATCACGTTTATTTACCAATTAACTTAATGAGACAATCAATTTCGCATGAAGAACACCACACTTTGACATCACATGAGGTCTACTAAATTATTGAACTAAGTTCACATGCTTGAAAAAATAAATCAGGCAAAAGAAATTCCAATATTATATCCCATATTAATTTAATACTTAATTTGCATATCTTCTTAAATAGTATCCACGTAGTTATATAAATTGGTTTAATAAAAGGAAAGAAATTCACACTCAAAGTTAATAATTTGATAGAATAACGGAAAAATAGATGGTTAAGGTTATTATTTTTACTAACAGTAGTTATATTTTCATAAAGCTAATGACTGAATACTTTTTGAGTAAAAGATTTTCTACTGACAATCTTAACCGATCCTATACGACATCCAACCCTAATGAATCCAATTTGAGTGAGATATTTAAGA